>QVRM01004740.1:0-13163 GCA_003439945.1 Dermanyssus gallinae
GCTTGTTCTGCTCTCTGGGCTCCGGGAGCCGGGTTGCCGACCGACGAAAAACACCCGACGCGTCGACTTCAATCCACCAAGTACGGCACGTGTGGTGTGTAAAAGGGCCGACGTCGACGAGACGGCATCGGCCGCTCAACAGACGGACCCCACGCAAGATCACATGTAGGGTTGATGGACCAAGGTCGTGTCGCGCTCGGCGGGCGTCGGGCTGCACTTCGTCGTGAGAGTTGAGCTAGCCTTTCGTTTGCGGCTTGCGAATGTGTTGCAACAAACCGCAACGAACCTCACAGCTTCGACTGTCGACAACAAATCGCGATAGAGTGAGTGAGCGAGCGAGCTCTTCTGGCACAATTACAATCGTCGCTGGTCGACGGAACGACGACGACGATGACAACAATGCCGACACATGGGCAGCATGGACAGGCGGCGTTTGACGCATCCGTTTGCTCTCCGATGCTATGCTAGAGGCGTGAGCCTCCGCCTCCGCTGCAATCTAAAGTTTTCGGGCTGACCCCAATCAGCTAAGATTTCACGTTTATGGGACTGCGTTTCGCATTGCTTCATAGACGGACCCTATAAATAGAAATCGGTGCAACGGTGGGCGGCTCAAACCCGCGCACCTGCTAAGTGTCTCCTCCGGTCGCGAGGTGCAGACGAATGCACCCACCACGCCACCGGCTCGACCTCCACTGCAATCTGGCGGGACACTGTCGTCCCTTTCGTTCCTCTTCACTTTGCTCGCGTTCACGCCTTTAGCTGCTTTGTACAGGTTTGTCAAGACGTTAACGAAGTATTTGCTTTGTTTGCGTTATTGTTTCAGATACAATCAGCTGTACTGTAGTATGTGAGGCTGTCGTTGTGACTGTATTGCACAATAACGAGGTTCTCGATATCCTCTGCCTGGTAGATAGGTTTTCTCACGACGGTGGCGTGGTGGGCGGAGTGGTCTCGGGGGCTGGTGCGCTAGTCATGTTGTTATCTACCTGGTTGTCGCCGGTTCGATTTCTGTTGTTGATCGAATTTCCGTTAAGCGATGCTTGCGATTGAGAATAGATTATTAAAACTATACCGTTTAGAGTCAGCGACCATGCTGCCACAAGGACTATTGGGGAAATTCTAGATAGTCCAAAGTGTTCGTGTATGCAGCCGCTTTACGCGCCCCTGACATAAACGGGTAACATGGAAATTAGGTATACATGTCAAGCGAATAATAAATCTATCCATCCATAGCGTAGCCAGTAACAGCATCCAATGTCTAAATATCAACATACGGCAACCAGTGAAGGATCTCCGTTCTCCAATGCATGTGCCATAAGTGACGGCGTGGCATGACATGGCATTAGAAAGTTTAAATTTCTGTTTGTATTCGAAAAAACTGTTCATCACAATGATTAGGTATTTACGCTTAAATAAATTGCGTTGCTGTATATATTTAGAATATACCTAATCGAGCTAAGGCAGAAAACCCCCTTTTGATAGTCTGGGAATAACCTTATACATTATATATATTATATATATATATATATAGAGTATAAACTTTTATTTAACTCGTAACGGGGTGTAAACAATGTCCCCAACGCCGTTCAGGACCCGAACCTGCGATACACATATATATATATATATATATATTCGCGATTTCTAAAATGTGCAACTCTTGATTGCGTGTGTATCACAATGTACTACAAACTATGTCCCCGAATGTTCCTCGTGCATGACGATAAAGTTGAAGGAAGGTGTATCTGCTGAATCGTGAATACGCGCACTACGAACGCAGTTAGGTTTGCAGGCTTTTTCGGGTAGCCGTCAACATAACTTTGCCAGGCGCGCGTTTGCGGACTGTTGCCGCCGCATCACAGCCCTGACTGAATCAATCTGGCCATGTAGACGCACACGGTATGATACGCCCGGCAGCTGGCGTGCGTGCGCAACCAGCAGAGCATTATTATTCTCGCATAGCACATACACACACACATCTCGCATAGCCATGGGCCCTCGCTAATAATAGCGGCCTCGACCGGAATCGAGCGACGCCAGGCGACCCGAGGCCAACAAGTGGTGATGTCTGTAGCCAGATACGCCATACGCGTCCCGACGGGGAGTGCGCGTATATCGTGTAGCCAAATTGCACCGATATACAAAGCAGGCACACGAACTTCTCGTATCGTATGGCCACTGCAGCGAGGCGGCGACGACGCGGCGGCGATAGTGCGTAGGAGAACACCAAACGTTTAGACCACCATGCGAACATTGTGGGAGGAAGTCTTGCCCAACGGGGTGCAACAATGCAACGCGGGCGGTAGAGCAGAGGAGTAAGGACGACATTCGGGTTCGGGGGTTTGGAAACTACCCTGTGTGGGGCTATCTGGCGGACGGGCCGATGACAAAAACACGCTGTGTTGTCGTCTTTGTTATTGTTATGTTGCTGTTGTTGTTGTTGCTGATAATGTTGTTGTTGTGTTGCTGCTGATACTGTTGTTGTTGACAAGTTACCTCTACAAAACGCAACCGATAAACAACCAAGCCAGCCCACTGCTGCTGATCTGTTGTTGGATCGCTGCCAACCGTACGGGGAGCAGGTGATGAAGAATGATAGAGGAGGAACATAAGGCAGCTCATTGTTCTTGCGCTAGCTCTATCTGCACTACAAACCCGATGCACTTCGGCTTGCCAACTCTCGCCAGCGGTGGTAGAGTCGATAAATCAGCTTCGCCTCAAGCCAGCTGTGGAAAGAACGGATATCAAAATGTCTTTCTCCAATTTTGGCTAAGTCATGCCAACATAGAGGCTCGGAGAGGAAAAGAGAGAGAGAGCGAAAAAAATAAGGCACTTAACTAAAGGCTCTGATTTCCCGGGTTTTTTCTGTTTCGATAGTAAATTGGCTACTGCGTCTGTTCTCCAAGGTTCAATTTTGAAACCTTGAAGAAATGTAATCACTCGTGATGATGGTAACTTTCTTATAAGCACTACTTACAGAATGCAGTATAGTGGTGTTCTTACTTGTTGGAAGACAACGCGCTTTCCCGCTGGATCTAATCACCAGCTCTAAAACACTGCGTACAAAAAACAAGGAGTGAGGCAACTCGAATAAGTAATAGTCTGGGTGCCCTACTTTAACGAATGTAGGAATTTTTCTATCTGGGATTCGACTAGAGGTAGCACAAGACTGCCTTGTCTGTCGCCACGCCGCTACAATTGGCTAAATACACGTCATTAGTGGAATGCTGGATACACCGCATACCACAAGGAAAAAGTAAAAAAGTGCAGAATTGATTATTACACATATTGATGCACATATATTTTAGGTAAAATAGACCTTGCTAAGGGCTTGCCGGTAATAGTTATCATTTTTTGTTAAAGTTTCCGAGTTCTGTGAAGAGGTCATGTGAGTTTATACGCCAATTACGCTCCTGATTTATCTACACAACAACGATTCGTATACGTTTGAGTCAAATGTCGTCGTTTGTTACAATGTTGTGTTTCCTTATACATCTTGTTTTTTGCCAAACAATTATATTAAAGTGTATTATTTCCTCACTAATTATAACCCTCAGCATGCCCCAATACGATGACGCTTCCCGACTTGTTTTCTTTGTGTGGCACTCGGCGATAATATATCGGACTTAAAGATATATTAGCAGTACTCAAACTCCCCGTCGTAAACGCTGTATATATATATATATATATATGCGACGGGAAGTTTGAGTACTGATAATATATCTTTAAGTCCGATATATTATCGCCGAGTACCACACAAAGAAAAACAAGTCGGGAAGCGTCACCGTATTGGAGGCATGTGAGTATGTCATATGTCGTCAAGAAGCATAGCTGAAAAAGCCGCTTCTAAGAATGTAAAAATAGTACTCAAGACAATACGGATAGTGAAGGCCGAAACAGCTTTCGGGATGAGATTTCTCATTTCGATTCAACATTTCAAACTCAACACAGACTTGTGTCGATCTTCAGCATAAAATAAACTTCTAGCACACATACACACACACTTGCCGCAAATAACAACACTACAAATAAGAAAGCGTGTATGCTTCTTTCATCGAACGTACTTGGAACTACTTGAAAGCAAATCACTCTAAACAGGAGGTTTGACACTCAGTATTGTATGCTGCAGAAATTGCTAGGCAGCAATATACGCATGTAAATACGCAAAAGTAAACACTTCTTAAGGAGTAGACCAATTTAGCAGCATATGCAGTACCATGCGATCACATAGTGTTTGTATTACGCAAGTTACAGTTACAAAACAGCCTGAGTGAAGCGCACCAACACGCACATTGATTATATTTGCATGCACAGAGTCGAATGTAGCGCCTGTTAATGCAGGTTGGGAAAGACGACAAACTATGTGCCCCTAGAGTTTAGTAAACCTAGTCTAGTTGTACCCGATGCCAGCCTTTTTCAACTCAAATAATATTCCACCTTTGCCCACAACTTCTGGCTGATGTAGCTTCATCGGGCCCTACATCCGCTACTAGAGTCTTCGGGCCTTTATTAGCTTAAACGTTGATTTGTTTCTAATTATAAAACCGCATTCCAGACGGGAAACGGACAATTATAAACAACTGGTAAATACCTACATTTAATATATTATTAACACGATTCACTATATTTAATCCAATATTCGACAGCCAAGCTATCTTAAGCTTACACAGGGGCATAGTTAACCTGCGAGGCTTTTTGGTGCATCCTTATATCCTTCTGATCGTTACCGTAGAATTGAGTTCGGCTCGGATTTTCGTAAGTGGTTTGCTTCGTATTCTGGCTATAGAAGCTTTGGGTGACCCTTACCAGTTAAGTGGGACAAAGACAGCAGAACTTAGTGTTTGTAAAGAACCAGTGCTTGAAATACTCGTACCATTTGCATGAGCTAGTTTTCTTTGATAAACGAGATTTATCGTGAGTCTTAGTCGTTACAAGCGTAACTTTTGCTACACCTAAATAAGTCATGTATTCGCAATACTAACTATATTACTCGAGGATAATTGTATTCTGTTAAAACCGCTCTGAGAATACTAGATATTAGTGTCCTGATTGTATGAAGGTCCCTGCCCCGTGAAGATCTGCGCGAGGTATTAGTTCAGTTTTCCCCAGGCCGCTTATCAATTTTTTTGATGACTGCGATGAGGGATCAAGTATATGCCTTGGTTTTCTAGATGGCATAGAATTCTCTTTGGACTGCCATGCCTACATTGATTTTGCTATTTCTATTTCCTTACTGCAACTCAGGCCGTTGTCCCACAATGTTTACCTCTCCTCCACCTTAGATCCCAAGCAAGGGCTCCTGCCAGCCCCAGGGCAGTTAGCGCTAACCTTGCGATACGTTGGATACTCCTGAGGACCGGCACTCTCTAGGTATTTCTTGAAATTCTCTTAACGTCTTTGTTTTCAAAGAGGCGTGGAATCAGACCAGGAGACCAAAAGGGCGCGATGACTTATCAGCTAACGCCATTAGCAGTCTGTTCTAAAAACTTCTGCACCTACATTCTCTTGGTCCGTGATTAAAGTCTGAATCTTTGCGATGCATGGTATTTGGCTGAGCAAATTTTTATGTGGCCTCTCTGACTGGCTTTGTTGCTGATTCCGGGTATAGTCTAATAGGCCAACCTTCTTCCTTCCCGTTAGCAGTATAACCTCGTGTTTTTCCGGGGCATGCAGTTTCAGTTCTTTTGCAGTTTTTCCTGTACCGTGATGGTCAGGTTATCAGCATACGTAATCATCTCTACCGCTGTAGGAGGTTCCTAGCAGAGGACGTCATCATACGCTGGGTTCCAGGGCCTAGAGGCGAGCCCCGCGGCACTTCTGCCCTCATTAGTATTTTACTTCCTACTAACATGTCCAGTGTTGTCCCCGCGGGAGGCTGTTGAAGGCGTTTTTGACGCCTAAAAGGATTGCAAAAAAATCATGTATATGTCGAGCCATGTAAAAGATAAGCCTTGTTAGCAACTTTGTAGCGGCAAACACTGATCCTTGAAAGGAACTCATGTTCCTCCGCGAGGTTCCCAAGCCTTTCAATGGCTGATTCATATCCGTTCGCCAGTCTATTCAGTAGGCATGGGCCTATATCCTCCGTTGTCTTTGGTGATAAGGACAACCTCAACGTCATTGCTGTTCGCTGCGGTAAAAGCTTATGCAAGGAAGGCTAAAGATATTTTTATCTACAGAGGCGATATTTTTTTGCCCCTGAATTCTTTACGGTTAAAGTCTCGCCACAACGCTTCAACATAACAGTAACGGAGGTACTCCCTTGGGTACCTCCGTTACTGTTATCGTTAAGGCGTTGTGGCTGACGAAACTCATGCTATATTGTTGCTTAGAATCTTTAACGTAACGTTATTGTTTTCTAGAATTGTATTGTATACTACGTCTACTAACTGATAAACAGTTGCTCTAAGAAGTGTTAGAATGGCGTCCAGAAGAAGCGTATCACATTACTGTAAATCGATGCCTGTCTAATTTATCTTCCGCTGCATACCATGTCAAGCTTAACAATGTAACAAAAGTTGCGCTACGTGGCCAACACTCGTAGTTGAGCGTGAGACTGAAGCGCCTCCCGCATCGAGTGTCCGTCCGCGAAGGCCTTCGAACAATCTATAACCAGACACACTCTCAGTTCCACTCTCAGCCAGCCGTTGCCTTTTCGAGCCGCGCCGAATACACGCGTGCCATAGACGTGGCAGCCACGCTACCTACGCCTTTGTGGAGCCACCATTCACCGGGCCCGCCAGCACGAATGCCAAAACGAATGAACGAACGCGCCTGTCCCATGTCCTCATGACCGCTTATCTCTTCTATGGAGCAACCATCTGGCTAGGCCAATTGTGGCCGGGCGCAAAGGAGCACTGCCTTGCTAGCAGCAGCTGGTCGGCCTTTTGTTGGTCTCTTCCCTGCCATGATGGTGGTGACGTGGTGATGATGGTGATGATGGTGGTGGTGGTGATGATGCTGATGATGTGGTGGTGATGATGCTGATGAGATGATGATGATGGTCGTGGTGGTGGAGGAAAGCTTCTGGAGGTGGTGAAGTAACAACGGCGAACCGCGCACGGAAAGCAAGCCCGTTGCGCACACGCGCTGTCGAATCGGCGCCTTCTGTTGTGGCCCCGGCTCTATCACCCTGAAGCACTGCAATCTCTCCGAACTCTCATTGCATAGTCGTCGTTGTCGTCGTCGTCGTCAACGGTAAGGACGACAACGATCAGATTGCTCCTGCAACTGCGGCTGCTGCTGCGCCTGCTGCTTCTACTAACAAGAGCAGTAAATCCGAGACCACTAACCACCTAGATGTACGAGAAGCCACACAACCTTACACCACACAAACACCCACCCATCCACCACCCACTCGGCGACACTCTGGTCGACCCAACGACATGGTAGACAGGTTAGGCAGACATGCATCCCTGCCGCCCGTCGACGCTCCCATGTGGCCATTTGTCACTTTACTTTAGTAGTGTCGTCTGCTGCGCGATCTCCTCCGCCTCCCGTCCCGTGCGTTTATCTCCTCACCGCCAATGAAACGCATCCGCCCCTGATCTGAGCGGGGGGAGCAGCAGCAAAGAGGTCGCTAGAGAGAGAGAGAGAGAGAGCGTGCTCGAAAGAGAGAGAGAGGAAAAGGGAGATCTGTATATTAGAAAGATACTGGTATGCATTGAGATAGGTTACATAGCGACAAAAAGAACAACATACATACAGAGATAGAGAGAGAGAGAGGCGATAAGGGGGAATGGCGGTATAGCACAGTGCAATGCAATCGCCACAGTGCAATGCAATCGCCACGGTATCGTCAAACCGTGCAGCCTTCTCTTCGCCCACCCGACCCCCCCCCCCTCCTTCTCTCCTCTCCCTGGAGGTGGAAGAGGCACGCGAAGATAGAGCAAACTGTCCTTCATGTCTGTGCTCCTTGACTGGGTAGCTACGGAATTCCCAGTTTCGGCAGTCGGTGGTGGCCAAGCACTAGGCTAGGCAGAACGCCCAACAAGAAACCCGAGCTGACGAGCATCACTAGATCGGAGGGCGTGACATACCGCTGCTGAGTGCGGCCGAGAAGCACCTTGGCCGGACGGGCATACCGTCGGTGCTGACGGGAGGTAAGCCAACCGCCAGCACTTAGTGGACTAGAAGCTGCCGCTATAAGAAAATCGACGACAAATAGCACAACTCTAGAGTTAATTCCCGCAATTGCATCATTGCTATTGCATGCTTTTGCATTCGCAATCTAGCAATATAGCTTGCTACACTTGTAGCTACATTTTTGTCTCGATCTACTCCGTGGTTGCTTTCTCTTCCGTTCGCGCAGTGTCTCACAAATACCGCGACGGACACTTGTGTCGCATGATCAGCCGCTAATGCAGAATTTGTCTAATCTTGCAGGCATCACAAACTGTCGCAATGCATGCCAATCGCAGAGATTATACCCAGCCGTTGCCGGTATTTGTGGCAAGCAAGAATACGTACTTCGCGCACGTCATGTCCAGACAAGGTACACTCTGACTAACCAATGACGTTTAAATTCTAGAGCTAAGCTTTAAACCAGCACCATTGGTAAGACTGACTGGTCAACATTTTTATCTACTATAGAAGTGTCGGAAACGATGCACAGAATAATAATATGTGCGGTACTGGAAAACTACAACAAATAGTGTGGGACTCGCAAACCCACGTTTCTCTTCACTCGTCAGGCTCAGAGTATTGTGGCATCTCGTTCATAAATGAACTTACAGGTCTATACAGACTCAAATGTTCATTGTCCTGCCTTAGTTAAAGTTTGACCATTGGCAATGGTCGAGCGCTATCTGCTTTTTAGATTCGCGGATATGACGATGACATACACAAACGACGATAACAACAACATGCTGCTGTTAACCCTATCAACTTCTGCGAGCACCACTGATAGAGTTTGGTTGCCGATAATTTGTGTTTGCACCTCCAACGGTTGAAATTAAAGAAGTAACTAGAAAATTGTTTCGAGTGATGTTGGCTGGTATGAACAAAGATGAAGTATTACAAAAACACGCACAATGTTCTACTCACCCTGTAGGTTGCCAGCCGATCAGAATCGTGCTATAAATACAAGGAGCATGTCGACCCTTATAGCACGCTTTGGTCCCTGGGCGGTACTTACAGTAATAACTTTGTTTAAACTACACGACACCTGTCCTTCACTGATCAGGCACATTCACCCATCTCAGCCTACCTATGTAAATTAGCCATTTTTGTTCAACCTTTACCCTGGCAACCCGGGCGCTCGCTCGATATCACGTTTTAACTCCTTTTAACTCCCCAATGCCGTTAGATTTTACTTGGAACCCAATAGAGTGCTGATGGAGCACCAACGAAGTAAAGAGTATTTTTGTCTTGAGTCCTTGATAAAGTTGGCAAGTCCTGATAAAGTTGGCAAGCCCGACGAATTTTCACTAGAGCGATCAGGGAATAACGGTTTATGTATGGCCCGACAGTTTCTCCCGCCATCGCCTTTCCCTCGAGCATATACGCGATGCGGAAACATTCTACCTAAGTGACGTCCATTCAACGCAACAGACGAGGGAATCAAAAAACACAATCAGATCAGCGCTGTATATTGTAGATCGCTAATAAATCACCTTCCTTACTAGCCGCGGTCCAGTTACGCTATGATCGGCGTCCGGCCGACGTCGCTATTGGTTGGCCCATGGGCCTTCACTTCACTGAAACCACTGCCTCGTTCGTGTCGTCGCCACCACCGACGAGAAATCACAATGGCTGGCGGCTTCGTTTGGCGGCAGTATTTGGTGGTACTTGGACTTCGCCAAAACAACTTGTCTCGACTACGATTAGATAGCAGGGATATGATTTTACGACATACGCACATATACAGCTATACCCTCCGGGCCAACATCCCACCCACCCCCCGGGGGATTGAGACGCACCATCACTGTCGAGCCAGCACGGTTTCGCTCCTTCGCCTTGCACTCGCTTACAATGCCGTCGACTTTGCGGGCGGCTACAGGGATATCATCTGAGACATTTCTGCATTATCTCTTCCGAGCCCTCCCCGTTACCGTCAGCCCTCCCTGTTCTCGTGTCTCTCGTTTTTTTTCCTTATAGACGCAAACGCGGTGGTTGTGGTCCTCTGAGTCCTTTGTCGTCAAGCAAAGTTGGCCGAAACCAAAGAACTGGAAGGAGAGAAGGGAAAGATGGAAGAACCACCGCCTCTTGAAGTCCGGCTCCTAGCGTGCGACTAGGAGAACGCCGACCGACAAGAAAGATCGGGACCTGCCGCGCCAATCTCAATGTATCGTTCTGCTGGTTCATGTTCACGATTTCAGGGTATAGAGCGGGCAACCAGCGGCATTCACGGCCGAGGACAGCATGTCTCGGATCATCGCCGCGATCTCTACGAGCAGGATCCGTGCTAGCGACACCTCCTTCTTCAGATGTTTCTCCTGGCAGTAAACTCGAGGACAATGCGGTCACGTTCAACGAGACAAACGATCTGGGTATGTCTTCAAATGTTCATGTAATGCTACAGCGGCAGGAAACGCCGTGCCCAGCATGTGTTATATGGGGTAAGGGATACATGCGAGGGAGGAGGAGTAGTCACAGCAATGTGGGGACAAACCTGTCTTCTCACTGGGTTACCCATGGGGTAGGCTGGTGCCGCTAAGGCGTTTCTATAAGAAATTGACGACGATCGATTGCAGAGCTATGAACTGTACGCCGTGCTGTAGGTTAGCTTAAGGGTCTGGCCAGTGAAAAAAGCATATATATATAGGCGTAATGGCAATTTAGGTAATGGGAAACAGTTAATTTAGGTAGAAGAGAGCAAATTAAATTTAAATAAATCTTTAAAAAAATATATATCATTTTGTCAGACGTTTGTATTACACTTAAAGATATCTGTGTGTTTAGAGAAAGCAATACCAGGCGGGTATGGTCGAGTGATACATTCATTAGATAATGGCCTATGTTATGTTATATTAGTAACTTGAAAAAAGAATTAAAATGTATTACTCAAATGAATTGGTTTCCTAATGAGACTCATGTAATGTTGTATCAATGAAACAGGATACACCTACATTCCACTAGAAATACGTAATTTCAAATCGTGAATAACTGCTAGTTAGATGACTTTTAAATTATTTATGCTGTATGTAGCCCGTGCTTTATCGTGCCTGTATACGTTCAGATATTATATATATATATAATATATATATACATATATATATATATATATATATAATATATACATATATATATATAATATATATATATATTACTATAGGGCACTTAAATAATTGAAAGCAAAAAATGAAATATCAGTTGTCGTCCCTAGAGAGTGTTGCGCACTTCGAGCCAAGCAAGTTCCAGTTTTTGGTTCGCCGAGACAACTAAGTAGGACATTTATGGCGAGACAAATTTGATGATTATCTTACTTACAAAATCATTCACGCATATCTGCTGACACTAAACACCTTAAGTAAAAGCCGTCGCTCTACCACGACGCATACATGGAGTACACCGTCTGTAAGTAAACTTTATTTCAGGTATGATGTGCTTACAAACACACATGCGTTATAGGCCACTCTAATGCACATAAGTGCAATACAGGGAATGCCACCGTCACCCGCAAAGTCGTTGAAATAAAACGGACGTTAGGCTAAGGAAGTGGTGTTAAAGGGTGATTGATTGTCGTTTGAACATAGCGGGCGAGGACAATAGTATCTCAGTCCTTTTTTTGTGAAGGATGGTGAATGTTTTTATGTGTGGCTGCCGAGTGCAGCCATCAGGTGAAGCAATTGTGCGTGGCTAGTATGAAATAATATTTACGATTCTACTTCTGTGTTGTAAAATGAGTTGTCTCTTATAAACTGCCATGCTGTGGTTACTGTGGTTAACCTGCAACTTGAAACACAAACCGCATGCATACGATAAGGCTGCTACGCAGACAGAACAGCAGTATAACGTCTCGAAGTAGTATTTTCCAATCGTTGCACTGCTGTAAATTCTGCAGGACAATACACACATTAAATAAGATGAAGTACACGAGAGAAGGAAGGATAGGAGAAGGAGGAGAAACGAAACAAGAGAACCTCATAGGGAAACAGGCAACGAAGAACAACAGAAAATAAATAACGACTCCGAGCAATCTTGATGATGACATTAGGTCATACTGTATGCACGTATACTCTAGTGTACCCTACCGACGAGTAGCGCTGCCGTACGCCGTTCGTCCCGCCTATCTTTATTAGACGACACCGTCGCCTGCTACCTGCTATGTGTGGTCTTCTTGCTTCGCATCTTCATTCATGCATATATGCATACATCGATTGCATTGTCTGCCAGTCAATCTGTCCGCGCAGTGTGAGCCCGCGGTCGATTGCTTGATAGATCAATCTATAGACGCGATCTCGAGGCACGTCTTCGGTTCGTCTTCGGTTCGACGCTACGACGTTCGCCGCGTATCAGGCGGCAAGTGCTGGGGTCGACGCTAACCCCCCCTCGCCCGCCAACGCTCCCACCTACCTCATCTATCAGGCATGAGCGCGTAGTTACCTACTCGCAGCCTTCTTCATCTGCATTTTCATACCCCCCTCACACTCGACCTCGGTTACCGAATCGTCGTCGTCGTCGTCGTTGTTATTGTTGTTGCCGGCAGCGGCGGTGGCAATGGCGTTGTCCCTTGGCTCCTAAACGAGTTAGAACCTGCCTGCTACAGAGGGTTCTAACCGCCTTGGCGGCCAGACAGAGAAGGGGGGCTCTCTCTCTTGTCGGCATCGTTCACTCTGCTCTCGACCTCTTGGCTGTCGCTGGAGCTAAGACGCCAACACTTGTCTTGTCCGTTCTTCTTTCGTCGTGCCGGTGGTGGTGGTGGCGGCGGCGTCGCGTCGCTAGACTCCAATGGTGGGCGAAACAGTTTGGCCCGGGCTGGCTCAAACCGCTAGCGCCCGACCGCTGTGCTAGTGGCGTCTGTCTGGGTGGTGGTGGTGGTGGTGAGTCAAACGCGCGTGGCAACGAACCAGAGCGTTTTGGGCAGGGGAAGCAAAGAAAAGTAAGGAAACGACGGCGGCAACGCAGCAGCAGCAGCAGTAGTAGTACGAAATAGGAAGGGGGAAAATGTTAATGATTTTTTCGCATTCGTTCACGCTGTCGTCTGACGCTCGCTCGAACCTGCT
>QVRM01004741.1:0-410000 GCA_003439945.1 Dermanyssus gallinae
TCAGCAGCTTTTACACCCTGGAGTGAACCAAGGTGCAGAACTAACAGTGGGCGTAAAACCAGTTTTGACTATTCGACCAACCTCACAATAAAATAAAAAAAATTGACTATTCGAGTCGGCGTAGGATCATACAGTTGACTACTCATTACCAAATGTCTTCTTCCAGGATTAGGACCACTTTGGGAGTGCCAGTGCACCGATCCACAGTGTACCGAGTGTTAAGTTCTGACAAAAACATGCGATACGCGAAAAGGAAGCCTATGCCGCGACTGCAACAGAAGCACATTGTCGCACGGCGTGAATTTTCGCATAGATACCAAACATGGAATAACGAGTGGAAAACATCGTCTTCTCGGATGAAAATAAATTTAATCTCGATGGCCCTGACGGCTGTCAGTACTATGGCAGACTTACGGAAGGAACCTAAATAGTTCTCGAAACGTGTGGCCAATTCTTTGGATATAATGGGAAGTCTGATCTAGATGTGGGCCGAAACAATTCCGACAAGTACCAGCGTATCGTCGGTTCCCAGTTAGAAGCCCATTTCAGAAAAATTGGTGAACCCGGCGCAGTTTTCCAACAAGACAACGCCACGTTTCGTACCTCGGCTAGCACTATAGCTTTTTTCAAGAACATGAAGTGCCACTTTTTGACTGGCCGGCATTGAGTCCAGACCTGAAGCCCATTCTAAATCTTTGGGGACATTTGGTGAAGCAGATTTACGCGAATGGTCGACAATATGATAATTTGTCTCGCGCAATCCTCTTACATTTTGCGTCATATGCCTCATTGGTCACAGAACCAGGCAGCAAAAATGTGTGAAAGATGGTTCTCTTGAACAGTCAAAAGGACTTTGGTCTTGCCTGTCTAGAATTTTTTCGATCGACTCCCTCCTTGGAAGTACTACCACTGGGAGAATTGGGATCTGGTCTCGATGTCGTAACCATATGCCCATCACTCGTTCCTGTGATCACTATCTGAAGCAATACAGGGTTTTCTGCTACGTCTTTTGACGTTACGCTCCTTAGCAAAGAAAAGCGGAACACTTTGGTGGTTTGGGTTAATTTCTTAAAATTAAAAGTACTAGAACTTGCCGATCCGCCCTCATATATATATATATATATATATATATACATACATGCATACATACAACATCACCTAATTCATACGTAACTATTACGTGTTCACGTTTCAGGTGCGATACACGAATTCGTCCGCGGAGATACCGGAATTCCCGATTGCGGCGGAAATCGCCCTTGAACTGCTTATGGCGGCCAACTTCCTCGATTGCTGAACCACTGTGTGTGCGAGTGTTCAGTGTCTGTTACCTAGTGAGCATACCACGCATCATTTTGTGTTATATTTCTTCTTCGCAGCAGCAGGTACGCCGTGCGAGTAGGCAGCGGTGGACCGCGGCCCCAACAGTAGAATTTGACCGTTTTAGCTGTTCTACCTACCACTGACTAGAGCGAGCAGAAACCATCGAGAGGCCACGCGGCCTCTTGCTACTGATTGCGGTGTTCGCGCCCTCCCTCCTCCGCCCCCCTTCCTCTCGCCGGCTACCTCCGGCTGTAAGAATGCTACTAATTTATTTTAAATAGTTTGGCTTTAGACGCGGTCATTTTTTTGACGTTCGTGGAGAAGAGGCGTGGACGACTCCGAACCGCCACGCGTCTAGCTTTCGCCTCACAAGTTCGAGAGCCTTTTGTAGGAGCAGGTCTTCGTTCCATTGTACAGGAGGGCGCAACGTTGAGATGAGGTGTGGTTAAAGTACAATGTCCAGCATGGCAGAGGCCGACGTGTGCGAGAGCCGCCGTCCGCGGCAAAACACGGCTTATGTCCTCCTGCTATCCTGGCTATCTTAGTTTTCTTAGTTACGTCGTGTTTATCCGTCACCGTGGTGGACATTGTGAACGTTTCGCCGTATAATAGTTGAACTGTAAGTGGAAACATTCATAGAATTTATATACGAATACATGCGCAGGGCTATACATGCATACAGAACAATATACATAAAGAAATGAAATAAAGTTTTTGGTCGAGTGTACACCGGAATTTATACCAATCTTCACCTTGTCATAAATTCGGTTTCCGTCGCTATATGTATATATATATAACTACTGGAATTATCGTCCTAACTACTGGAATTATCGTCCTAACTACTGGAATTGTCGTCCATGGTGTAAAAAAGGTATTTCATTACCGGGTTTGGAATACATGGATATGAAGTTTTGTTAAAATTTAGATTATATATATATATATATATTTGGCCTAGTCGGTCTCGATACTCTGAATTGGATGGCCCCTATAATCCCTCCCAAAAAGGTATTATTATATCCAAAATACACGCCCTTACAAACACATTTCCCAAACGCAACATAATTTCAACAGACCTTACTCATCTGTCAAATATAATTGGCTCAGGTGAGGACCACACTATCGCCTTAAACGACTTTCTGAACAAACGTTTCACACCCACTGTCCGACGTCGTGCCTTTAGAAAAACTCCTTCCACTAAAGCGTGAGTATCTAAAAGGCAACAGCGACGTCAAGACTACGCAACTACTCAAAAACGTTTTAGCCAAAACCGATCCAAATGCGCTCATGAGGTGCTGGACGGCAAACACACCATACACAACATCCAGGCCACCGAAGTTGTAGAACACTGAGTCAACACGATGACACAACCACCCCCTGAATTACTTCCTTGCCCCGTATACACTCCCAACTCTGATCTCTTCGAGGTTTCCCTCCCTATCTCCCTAAATGAAACCCACGTAGCTGTCCGCGGACCTTCTAAAGCACTAGGCTTAGACGGGATTTGTCTTTCGTCCCTCCGTAAACTCCCGTTAGAAGTAGTCTGTTGTATTCTTAACATACTATTAATTAGCGATATTGCCTTAGCCCATGAAACTGCTCGCTTAGCGTTCATCCCTAAAATTAACAATGCCACATCCCCAAGCGAAATGCGACTTCTATCTATTAGTTCATACTTACAACGAACGCTTAACAAAATTCTCTCTAGACGCCTCCAGAGCTCTATTAAGCTTCTCCCAATCCAGTGAGCGTTTCTCCCCTATAATGGTACCTTCGAGAATCTTGCGGTTCTGGATGGTATCCTTAACGATGCCAAGTCTGCAGGACGTGAGCTCAGACTCGCCTCTATCGACCTCCGTAAGGCGTTCGACATGGTGAGTCATGACTCCGTCCTGTGGTCACTCCGGACTTGCGGATACCCGGAAGTATTCAATAATTATATCGAACGCTTGTACCTCTCATCTAAACTCTCATAGAATTTAGACAAGAATGTCGCACATTTCGGTCAACTAGGGGTGTTAGGCAGGGAGATCATCTGTCCCCCCTTTTATTTAATCTAGTTCTCGACGACATTCTTTCAAAATTAGACAAAACTAATATCGGGAACCAACTTACTGATGACTTCCGCCTTATGGGCTTAGCCTTTGCGGATGATCTCATCTTCCTAGCCTCCACGAAATCTACTCTCCAACGGCTCCCTAAATCTACTCTCCAACGGACCGCCTTTTGAAATCCCGAGGCTTTGAAATTAATACTAATAAAAGCTTAACTATCTCCCACCTTTTTAATAGGAAGAAAGGTAAAGGTTTTATTAATACCGTACCAGAGTTTAACGTTGGAGATCGGCAATTGCCAGCTAAAGGTATGAGCGATCGATGTAGATATCTTGGAGTCGACTTTGACAGCAATGGCAGAGTTGACTCCACCAAGGATATACTTTTTAATTTACTCAACAGACTCACGATAGCTCCCCTTAAACCCCACCAAAGACTCATAATTCTGAAAGACTTTCTCATTCCCCGCCTCCTATATAAACTGGTCTCCGGTCCCAGACCATCTTACGCACTCCTTGGCGACCTAGATAAAGATATCAGAAAGGTTGTTAAGTCGAAATGGCTTAAGCTCGAAAACTCGGTGCCGAACGCCTACCTGTACACGCACACAGCACACGGTCTGGACATCCCCTGCCTCCAAACATTCATCCCCAGACTCCGCCTCTCGCGCCTGACAGCACTACAACGCTCCACGCACCTTGGGGTCCAATCGATGCTAACCACCGAGCACTTTAAAAAAGACCTTGCGAAAACAAGACTTCTTTGCGAGTGCTTGGGAACCTCCATTGAGACCGCTACACAAGAGACCGATTACTGGTCTCAACAACTACACAACACGTTCGATGGGGCACATTTTAAAAAAACACACGACACGCTTTTTGTACATTACTAGATTAAGGGTATGCCCTACCTATCTGGTAAGGAGTATTTAAACCTACTAATGCTCAGGATCAACGCACTACCAACGCGTGCCAGATTGGCCAGGGGACGCCTGGGCTACAACAAACGTTGTAGGCACGGGTGTCATGCGCCTGAGACGTTGGCTCATGTCGCTCAGATGTGCGATACAACATATAAACAAACTATAAAAATACATGACGTCGTCTGTGATCGCGTGGCGCGTCTTCTCCGCGAGAGGGGTCATGAGGTGGTTTGTGAGCGAGTATTCCGTCGACCGGGCGCACCGGATCTAAAGCCCGACATCGTAATAACAACACCTACCGAGGTCTGGGTTTTAGATGCCGGGGCTTGCGGCCCGAACCGGGACCTGGCAAAAGCGCGGCAGGACAAGATCAGCAAATATGACGTCGAGTTCCTAAGAGCGGCGCTCTCCGACCCACAAAAACCTCGCAGATTCGGATCCATCACTATCTCTATGAGTGGTGTATGGGACTCCGAATCTGCGAGGACGCTCTTGGGGCTCGGCGTCACGAAGAGGAATCTTATGGATCTTACCGTTTTAACGTTGCAAGGAACCTTTAGGATATACCGCTCGCACCGGGTCCATAAGAGCAGGGGCTACCATCAAGCAAGGACACGGACAGCTGATTCTTAACCTCACGTGACACCTTTTTACCACCATTTTTATTAAGGCGAGCACTGCCGAGTGTGCAAACGTATTGTAAATGCTTAATAAATCATCACAATATTTTCTATATAATCTGTCTTCCACTCCTCTTTACAAGAATTCGTTTTGGCTGTTAGGGGTTTTAATTTCTCTATATATAAAGTATCACACCTGTTACAGTATGCGATTTGACATGTTGCACCACACTTCCCACTTCTGCTGAGCGGTACTAGATACAATAAGGCTTCTGCTATCAAGGTTCCTAATGTGCCTAGGCCAATGGTATTCTATGTATAAAGTTATTTTCTTTATAGGCGATCGACACTGCCAAGTAAAAAAATTATGAAAAGGTTTAAATAAAGGTTGACTTTCTGGACTTTTATTCACAATGTTTTTGACATAAACGGGTATCTTTCTTTGAATCTTATACATCTTGAATACGCTGAGGACTCCAAGTTCTACCACCACTCTCAGCTCGCGAAATCCAGAAAACTGGTAGTAAGAGTATAAAATTGATTTTGCGACACCTACGCTTGCATTGTCCCCCTGACACAACTACCGGTATTATTTTGCCTATTGACCTATTGGCTGGATGCAATCAATCAGTGTAACAAACACATAGGGCTCCAACTTAAGAGATGCCATTTAGCCGGACAGCTTTTCGGTAATAAATCAAACATTCTCTAGTGTGAACGTTCCATTCGTCCCAAGATTTTATCTTGTACGCATCACATCAATCAATTTTCATGACCGAAGGCTGGCTGAGAAATCCAAATCGCTACAGCATATTTGTCAGTTAAGATATGTAATTTGCAACTGAAGATATACTACATAACACATGGTTATGATTTACAGGATATTTTTTAATTTTAATAAATGTTTGTTGCGGCATCACTTCACTAGATACCGCGTACGAGCAAGAAAGCAAGACCTAAAGGCCTATGATTGAACGACTGTCAAAAGCGGTGACTTATCTAGTGTCTTTTTCGTACTGACTTATTTTTCATTTAAGACTAGAACACGAAAAAGAAGTCCGACAGAGTACTTATTATCTGGGGTGATACTCTGTCTTAACTGTCCATATAATTGAGCTATAATAAATGCTAAACGAGCTACTAGTTGAGCTATAAAACATATATATATATATATATATATATATATATATATATATATATATATATATATATATATATATAATCATTTATTTATGTGTATAAGATATACAATTGTGATGTAAGAACATGTGCACAGCCCGCTTGGGGCATAACTCAAAGCATTAGGTCCAGGCTAGGGCTGGTCCACCTAGCCAGGGTACCTCTAATCGAGGCTGCATTCCCTCTTTGAACATTTAATGACAGACGTTGCAGTAAGTCGCCCGCCCTCTTGTCTTCTGTAGCGAGTACCAATCTTTTTCCGACATCATTAAGCAGTTTCTTCGTGAGCAGCCCAGCCCCCCCAAGGTCTAAAACGCAAGGGGTGAGAACAAGTGTGGGTAAGAGACGCCTGAATACTTTCTGCACTTGGCTGCTTCCGCTAGGGCTACCGCGTGTCCAGGGCGAACTGCGCCCGCACCGACCATTGAAGGGGCTAAAGAGTCGGTTACGGTTGCATCCCACACCAGCATTTGGCCCTGCTCAAAAGGAGTCAGGGTCATGCCATCAGGTCTCTTTCCGTCGTCTCGGACTAAACCAGGGGGCTCCAAGATGCATGGGTACCCTGCCGATCGCAGCGCTCTGCTAAACGTTTCGTTCAAGGCCGAGTGGCGTGCAATTCTGCCTGAACTCTGCGGACAGGAAAGCCCATGGTGGCCTAGGGAGTCGACCTCGTCACCGCATTTGCAGTGGTGTGGAGAGACTAGCTCTGCTCCTAACCTCAAACCGACAAGTATTCGTGTAGACTCATCGTCTAGGAGGGTACCCAGCTGAGGGCTCGGGAGGGCGTGCAGCCATGCACCTGCAGCGGGCGAGGAGACTGCATGTAGCCTCGGTTTGCTAGCGGCCGTGGTTGTTCGTTCCCATAGGCCGCTCAAACGACCGTCATTTGCCAGCTCTGACCACGCGCGCTGAAGAGAAGGAGTCTCTGGTTGAGACCCGCAGAATGCAATGGCGTCGTCCTGGATCTGTTCAAGCGTGGCCTTGAAGTTCGCAACCGCCTGGGGGTCCAGAATAGAGTCAACGCCACTAGTCGCCGAATGCAGGGAGGCGATGTGTGCTGCGACTGAAAGCGAATTTGCTTCAGGCAAGCCCAGTCTACCCTTGGCTACGGGTAAGAAGGCCTGAACTAGGGAATCGTCTTGCAACTTCAAGTTGAGTATAGATTCCAGCGCACAACACATCTTCGCGTTAATTTTTTCCAAAAGATCCGGGAAGGCTGAAGTATTGACTCCTCTAAACAGGTAGTTCAGCCTCGACGCGGAGAAGCATGAACGCAGAAGGTACAGCCCCCGGTGGGCACCCAGCTGGGAAAGACGGTTGAGACCAATCTCGAGTTTTCTCTCCCGCGTTCGATAGTCGGTCCAAGTTGGCGAGAAAACAGGGGTACGCCAAGTAGATCCAGGTTATCGTCTGTTACGCGGCAGCCTGGAAGTAGATTCTGTATTTCGGAGATATCAGCTGTATCTGAGCCGATTATGTGAACCTCACACTTGATTGGGTTCAGCTCCAGACCGCTGCATGCGGCAAAACTAAGTATCTTCTTTAGGTGTTCACAGACCGTACTTATGTTCCCTCCAACGACCCCGTCGTCCAAATACCACAGGTTGAGTGGACTTTCAAGTGTGTTAACCAAGTCTTTAACAGCAAGACAAAACAGAGGGGGAGCAAGGGGATCTCCCTGTTGAATCCCTACAGCCGAAGTGAGCAGTGCCGAGGGCAAGACCAAGTGCGATGAATTACCGTAAGCCAATTTCACCTGATGATAAATGGAAGGGGCCTCATCTCCGACCACCTTTAACAAGTGATCCCTCCTGACGGTGTTAAACGCGTTTTTAAAGTCAAGCTTGACTAGCACAGATGGATCGAGTCGGGAATCAATAAAAGCCCTTGTAGCGTGTATCATTATTTCAGCACCCCCCTTGGTGGAGAAACCCAACTGGTGAGGCCCAACCGCTAGGCTAATAACATCTTTAGAGTCCCTCACTGCCAATTTTGCCGCGATCCTGCGTAGTACCGATGCACAAGCAATAGGTCTAAACGAGCCGTCCATCTTCTTTAGTGCGAACAGCCTCGCTCCGAAGATTAGGGGACACCACCCTGGATGCGGAGCTCCCCATCGCAGTAGATCGATTACTTTTGCGAGGGCCTTGCTAAGTCCGTCGGATGAGCAGCCGAGAGTCGGTGAGAGAAGGTCTTGTAGAAGTCGAGGTCTGATAAAATCCAGACCGGCGCCAGAGCTCTTTGAAAATGATCCCACCGCATAGCAAACATCCTTGATTGAAGTAGAAGAAGGTAGAAGTTGTGAGGGCAGAGGAGAGGGCCAACACAAGTTCAGTTGCGCGGGGGGGTGTTTTTCCCGTAGCGACGCTGCGGCGGCTGGTTCATCGACCATAACGTCGTCAGACAGAAGAAGGCGGGCTGCCCCTGACACGTCACCGTCTGACATCTTGGCCGACACGGCTCGCGTGAGTGAATGTTTTCGTTCAACATTACCACCGGACTCGCCCGCGGTCAGCAGGAGAGTCAAATCTGTAAGTCGAACACCGCGCCGGAACCCCACCAAGTTCTTCCTAATGACCACTGCCAAAGAGCGTATATCTCTGCAGCCTACCGGTAACCTTAGCACAACTGGGGCAAAGGAGAAAGTCCAAGCCAGGCGGCGTCATCGTTGTCCAAGGCAACTTTTAAGCACACCTCTGACAGCCACCGACTTCCTAACCACCTTGGGCAAAATGCGAACCAGCTTCCCATGTTTGAAGAAGGCCTGGATGCACTCCGTGAGGTCGGGATTGACTTCATTCGCGGCTTCGTCATGAAGTGGTATAGTGCCCCTGCCCCCATGTTTGACTGTGATATGTCTACGGAGGCCTCGCCTAGCAAAGGTCTGGCCGCATTGGTGACATGTTACTTTGTTGGGCCCCAGGGGGTTTGGTGTAGTCGCAAGTTTTTGCATAGGTGTGAAGCTTGGGCCAGATTCTTCTGAAGGATCCGGCAAAGTTACTTGTGTGTATTCTGTCACCGTTCTCACTTATTATTATATATATATAGATATTGGCGTATGTACAGGGGGGGATTGCAATATGGAAAAAAAATCTACGACGTGGGTCTCCGGTTCAAAACGTTCTGACAAAGCAGATTATTCAACCAAATGTTTTGTTAACCTATGTCCGATTAGCCTCATCGATGTAAAAAGTATTAATTTCACTGTCAATATGCTTATTTTAACGAAATCTAGGACCTCTTCTAGGTCGTATAGCTGCGTTTGGACAGCCTGCTGGACATGGAAGGCACCAACGAGGTAAAGTTCACCCCAGCATGCATGTGCATGTGTATTTGCATGAAATTCAAGATAAATTCGCTGGTTTTAGCTGGTTTATTTAAAACTTGTTTTGATCAATATATGACAATATCAGCCGAAGCTAGTTAAGAACACCGTTCGAGGCACAAGCCACATGACAATACGTAAGTGTATGTACAGATGGATATCCTATATGTATGCACGAGACAATAACTGCGAATGATTGCATGCCATATACATGAGAGAGTAACGGACCCTGTCCCATGACGAGGCAAACGTAATGTGTGTTTTTCGTTGTGTCTACTTCATTTCGTTAAATTAAGAACTAGCGTTTCCTCGTCACCGTTCTGTTTGTGTGAAGTACTCAGCCCGAACTAAGCAACCGTTGATTAGTTGATAAACTGCGAGCCAAATTTTCACCGAATCAATTATTTGGCACGCGCGAAGTGTGACATAAGGACGCCGGCAGCGACGGACACGTTTAACGAGCTGATGCGCCGGCTTTTTGAGGGTATCGACAGCGTCGTCGAAAGGAAGGGAATGATGTCTTCGTGAATTCCGTGACTCTCATTGCCCAACACCAGGAGGCGGTTACGCTCGGTTACCTTGAACCAAACATATACACATCATAACATTAAGAACTAAAAGGTGTGTGTGCTCAATGTAATAAAGGTTTTAGAAATATCACAAATAGGGTGCAAAATACAGCACCGTATATATGCGATACATATTTAGTGCTTATTTTAAGTTTTCCTTTCGTTTAGTAAACTATTCAGATAGCTATCTAAGCTCTAAATAATGACCACGATCAGAAGAACATTCATTCAGTGATTGACCTCGGTCACTAGTAATTTGAAAAGGGCTTGTTAGATAGCGCACATTTTCTGTCGCAACTTATCATGTGCTTGTATTAAGTGTAAATGCTATCACATAAACGTTAGAAATACTTGCTACAAGGCCACCCTTTTCCTGTCCGATATACGGTCTTAAGGTAGGGATTAGAAAAAGGCAGCAATATATAACATTATTATTTGTTTGCCATAATGCAAGGGACAGACACCTTCCTAGGTCTCTATATCTATAATATTAGCTAGTATCGACCCACCGCTCACACTATCGTCCACGAGCACATACATGACATTCGTACATCTACATATTTGTTGTGTATATACACTTATTCTCAAATGCACATAGTTATTTCCCAGATAGAATGTTCATTCCATCTGAACTGTCTAGTCATGGAGCTACGTATTAAAGCTGTTGACTTCTAGTCTTTGCAACAACTTGCTGCCCGCTTCTTAATCTTCGTTGCAAAATGTTATCAATAATATCAACAAGGTCGTGTATTATCGTCTTAAATCTCATCTTAGATTATCATAAGCTAAGTTTTTTTTTTTTTGTTCTGGGAGGTTGCGGTAATGCATGATGCACATGCGCCACTAGCAGCCTGCGTGACTAGTGTGAGACTCGCAAACCCACTAAACCCGGATTCCTCCCCACCCCCCCAGGCTCGGTATTACTTTGGCATTACATCGAAACCGTGGGAGAGGCGTCTCTGCCGTTCTCCTTCAATCAGCTCTATCCCTGACTACCATCCCGCATGTCTACCTGCGGTTGGATAGGGGGATGCCATTTTGTAATCCGTCCTGTGAGGGTGCGTCGAGACCATGAGGGCCTGGCTGCTCCCCACCCCCTCCCCCCTCCCTCGGCTCCTCGTCTCGACCACTAGATTATCATAAGCTGCTAGAATTATATTTGTCAGACTGTGATATATATATATATATATATATATATATATATATATATATATATATATATATATACATATATATCAATTTCAAACGTGGTTTATTCACGAAACTACATTTCACAACGCTTAAGTTCTCGGCAAGTAAAAATTGTTGAAAAAATATGAATCAAACAACGAAGCAAATAATCACTTTCGACAAAATCCAAGGTACACAAATGGTAATACAGTGGTTAATGATTGTCACAAGAACTTCAAAGCAGGAATTGGTGCGTTTGTTAGAGCGCCGAACACTACATGAGGCAACAAACGTGCAAATCTAACACACAAACGAAGTAGTCCACTAGTACAGCATCAACACAATTTACAACAACTATGACTAAAAACATGTGGATAAACACTATCAAATCTAAGTGTGTCCACGTATACGAAGCACAACAGTTCTAATACCCAATATATCTAGATCACACGCCTAGTTCCGACTGTGAAATTAACAGCCACTGCTTTAACTCGCGAGAGAAGAGGTGAGGCATTTTTGCTATATATATATATATATATACAGTCTCTACTCAGCTGTTGAGCCGGACGGTCACACTGGTGCGAGCTCCCGCTGAAACTGCCTAGATCGCAAGTTATATCTGGCTTTTTAACGGGAGTTCTGTCACAGACCATCGTGACCACTGTGACCGAACTGTGAGATCCAACACCGTCAAGCAGTTCGGTTTGACATATTCGCCGCGTCACTGTGTTAGATAGGCTAGTAGTGCGTTCACCATTGCAAAGGCCTATCTTATGTGCATTTTAGCGTTTTTAAGTGGAAGTGACTGTGCCGGTTCTTAGATTTAGGTAAGTTGAGTCCATATAGTTGTTTTAGTGAAAGATAGCGGCCCTAATTATATTTAAAATTTCACTAATCTTGACTTCTATATAGGTATAGTGTATGCACTGGCTACAAAACTCAAACAGTACATATATATGGTGGTGTATCGATACGCTTTATTTTGAGCACGAAAATCGAACTCAGCGTAGATAATACAATAGGCAACGATATATTGGGTAGCTATATCGTGCTTTTAAACCACTATATATTTTAATTGACTGCCTACATACCTACTATATACTTGTGATAGATGCTTCAATTCCACTGAATCGAAGAGACAGAAATTAATCTGTCTAATGCTAGTCTTCCGTCTACTTACCACAAATATATATCTTAGACCGACACTACTATTGTACATATGAATGTGCAATTTTAATTGCAACTTCTACTTTCGACGCTATTTTGCATAAATACAGTACGTGACGAGATATGATGATATTATATAGTGCCCCCTGGGTAGAGATAAGCAGGATGATGGTCTAAAGACCGCTTCGTTGTAGCGATTTTAACAACAACATCTGCGTAAAATCGCGCCATCGTTCACATACGAAACTTTTCAAGAAATCTTACCACCACTGTGGACCAAGACTTCTATAATCCATCCCAAAAATATATTATTATATCCAAAATACAATCCCCAAGCGATCTGCGACCCCTATCTATTAGTTCATACTTACAACGAACGCTTAACAAAATTCTCTCTAGACGCCTCCAGAACTCTATTAAACTTCTCCCAATCCAGCGAGCGTTTCTCCCCTATAATGGTACCTTCGAAAATCTTGGTGGTATCCTTAACGATGCCAAGTCTGCAGGACGTGAGCTCAGACACGCCTCAATCGACCTCCGTAAGGCGTTCGACATGGTGAGTCATGACTCCGTCCTGTGGTCACTCCGGACTCGCGGATACCCGGATGTAATCATTAATTATATCGAACGCTTGTACCTCTCATTTAAAACTCTCATACAATTTGGACAAGAATGTCGCACATTTTGGCCAACTAGGGGTGTTAGGCAGAGAGATCCTCTGTCCCCCCTTTTATTTAATCTAGTTCTCGACGACATTCTTTCAAAATTAGACAAAACTAATATCGGGTACCAACTTACTGATGACTTCCGCCTTATGGGCTTAGCCTTTGCGGATGATCTCATCCTCCTAGCCTCCACGAAATTTACTCTCCAACGGCTCCTTAATATTGCGGACCCCCTTTTGAAATCCCGAGGCCTTGAAATTAATACTAATAAAAGCTTTACTATCTCCCACCTATTTAATAGGAAGGAAGGTAAAGGTTTTATTAATACCGTACCAGAATTTAACGTTGGAGATCGGCAATTGCCAGTTAAAGGTATGAGCGACACGGACAGCTGACTCTTAACCTCACGTGACACCTTTTTACCACAATTTTTATTAAGGCGAGCACTGCCGAGTGTGCAAACGTATTGTAAATGATTGATAAATCATCACAATATTTTGTATATATACCTGGTGAGTTGAAAATGGCGTACAATCTTGATCCGTTCCGACAATATCCCATCCAAGCTTTTGAAGAAATGAAAAAAACTTGGCACTGTCATCAACTTCATACAAAGGAGCACAGTCCAAAGCTCCCGATGACGCCTGTGTAGAAAAAAAGCACGAAAAGAGAACGTGTCATTATATTTGACAAATTCAATTATCTGAGCATATCCAATATTTACTTATTTACTTATCAGATTATGTCAGCGTGATAGGTGGAGTCGATTCCCCACATTTGAGGACCCCTAACTTAGGCAAATGTCTTTATTCGTGGAACACCAGATTATGATCAATAACGTAGCTTAAACAAGAAAATAAATCAGCCAAATTTTAAATAGCTACCTGAAAAACTGGCTAAAAACCAACTCAATGTTTAGCAATGTTTTACATACTACATAATCAAAGCAAATACCGTTCATAAACAGCATCGTAACTCATTAAGCATTACCGGTAGTTCATTTTAAGATGGCCGCACTAAGTCATCAACATCGTCAGGTACGTTTGGGAAATATCATCAGGTACGTTTGGGAAATATCATCAGGTACGTTTGGGACATATCGTCAGGTACGTTGGGGAAAAAGCGACTATCGCGTCGATAGGAAACAACTGGCTAAAATATTAAACTAATTATGATTATGGTATGAACTAAATACATTTATTAGACATCGTAGGCTTCAAAGGCCTGTTAGAGTTCCAGTTAACTGACAGGAATGTTGGCCGCAATGATAGACACCATTATTATTAGTAATTATGTACTTTTAAATATATTGTTAATATGGATAGCTGAAACCTTCCAGTGACAATAACTATGCTATAATCTGCAAACAAACGTTTGCGCAACCGCTTGCATACCTGCCGTTCTGGTAGTGAGTTTTTGCAATTGAAATCGAACACAACACAAGAAATAATACAAACATAAGGTGTGCTTTTTTGTCCAACTATTCGTTCTGTGTATATACCTACAACGGTTATCCCGATTTTTTTCCGCATATATATATATATATATATATATGTGAAGGATCAAATATTGTCCAAGCAAAAAAACAAAAACCTTTGCGACCACGGGGCTCAATCGACAGGAATCCTTTGTGGGCACAAAAATCCCATCAATGCCAAGGAAGACGGCGCTCCGGAGTATGGCGCCCATGTTCATCGGATCTTGCACACGATCCAGGTAGATGCACAAATGGCTCGAATCATCCGACCGGCCAAAGGACTCCATGGCCTCTGTCCACGGCTGAATGTTCAGCGGGGACACCTACATATGGTTGCGCAAAAAATAATATTCAACATTTTGCTATGATGATTATGACATGCATTATTATGTTTACCATGATCAATGTTCATTAATTGAAACAACTGTGAGGCCCGAACGTTTATTACAGCATTTATTTTTGCAGCGCAGTTATTATTAACATTGTTATGTCTTGGTTACTCGTGAAGCCTTCAAATTATAGCTTTGTCATGATCAAGAATAGTGCATTCCGGCATTCGTCTTTTGATACACAGGAAAGCCTAGTAAACTCTACTCTTAACAATTATCAATCCGAGATTTGAATCTACAAGCACCTGAATAACAAACCTCACATGCTACTAAGTAGATAGCTTTTCGAATCGTAAGTTTCAATATGTATGTATGAATATACATGGAAGACACTGATGCCACTTTAATAAAGAAAACAGAAATGCTCATAGACACTATCGTTACGGCCATAACTATATATATTTTTGTGATACTATAATGACAGGATAGTCGATGCATGATTACATAATTGGCGCAAAAAAAACAAGAACATTTGTCATTGCGTTGGCCATCAACTTTAACTGTAATATTGTTTACCAATAAGAACATTTTATAACAGATATACCTTTAAAGAAAATCACTTTATAATATTTATTACAAAGGGCTATGGTACGACGAGTACGCTGTACAGGGAATTTTTTGTTAGAATTGTTTTAATTAGAAGATAATGCCCTAACCTGCGAACGAACAAATTACGTTTTGTACTGCTGACCGATATGCATCTCCAGAAGATTGTAACGACTCCAAACAAAGCCAATGACAAACGTTTTAATAACCTTTGCAATAATTGCAGCCATATAAAACTACTATTTTATATACAAGCACTGTTTTTACCGGAAGTAAACACATCTTGCAAAGCAATGGCGTTACTTTCAATGTTTATATATATATATATATATATATATACATACATGAATTTGTATACACATCATATACATAGGAATGTTACCTCCATGACAATGCCCTGATGAGCGGAGTGTTTCGTAAGATGGTCAAGTTGATGCCTGTTTAACTTTTTAATGGGAATATCGCGCGACGCCGCCTTTCCGATAACTGCGTGAAGATTTTCGCTTATTGGACCTTCTTGAGAGAGCTTTGAGCAGAACACCTGCAAAGGTTGCGATGAAATTAAAATCATACAGCTTATTTCACCAATAGTCACTACACGTTAATAATGCACCGTACTGACCATATATACGTTAAAAGCTGTGCAATACACATATATGGAATTTCTTTTACTTCTTACTTTGTATACGGTTCTTTTGCGCTCACTCAGACATATATCAGCCGGATGTATTCCGAATAGAAGCTCGCGCTTTCCACGCTTTGGTCTTACCTGGAAACGTAATAGCAGAGCAGTGTTTTGGCTTAAAAGTCGAGTTTACATATATATATATATATATATATATATATAAATATATATATATATATATATATATATATATATATATATATATATATATATATATATATATATATATATATATATATATATATATATATATATATATATAAATATATATAGAAACGTAGTTTTTCCATCAGTAGGTAATCGATATTTTGCATATATGCAAGAGTAAACGAGGCCACTCTGTTGTCTCTTCATTCCTGTCGTAATTTTGCAGAGTCCTTCTCAAATTTTCCAGGCATTTCCATACAACGTGTGTATATATATATATATATATATATATATATATAGACTTACTCGTTTGTAGACGCGCTCTTTTTTCTCGTCGTCATTGGTTTCGGCCTCGGCGCACTCATTTGACCGCTCTTCGTCTGATAGTTTGTGTTGGCTCGTCGAGCTCGCCAAACTTCGCATGATGGGCCTCGTGAGGACAATGCCATCGCACTTCATTGGCCGGCATTGTCGCATTAAGGGCTGCAGCAACAAATGCTGCGCTATTCCCTTGAACATAACTTCTGCTCCTTCTTCTAATCTGGTTCAGTCTTGAAAGTCACCTTGGCCTTAGTCACCGCGAGCGCAACTAAAACGTAATTGCATACAGCATAGCCACTTAATTATAGCATGGCCGACACGTTTTGCATATATATATATATATATATATATATACGTGCTAAGAAAGCTTTCCTACTAAGATGAGTCCTCCACTAGCAGCGTTTTTTCCAGTCTTTCCGAATGGAGTAATAGTCTCAGTGACTTAGTGATTACATACACTGTTAGTTAGAATCATTGCAAAATGGTTGGCTAATGAAACCTGATGTTTATTTCAAATGACGGTGGTTTATTTCAACAAACAGAACGAGCCACTGACAGACTGAATTGACGAAAGCAATTGACACATGCTGACCGCAGGCTGAGCCGCGTCAGCTGTGCGTAAATTATTTTCCTTAATGCTCGACAGCAGCAACTAACAGTTGCAATGTCTGACCAAAAGCACATTGCGCCTATATATATATATATATAAATATATATATATATATATATATATATATATATATATATACGAATATATATAATATATATATATATATATACGAATATATATAATATATATATATATATATACGAATATATATAATATAAATACACGAATACATGAGAGAATAGTATAGCTAAAGTTTTCGGGTTGACCCTCAGCCAAGACTTAACGTCCGCGGAACTGTTTTTCACATTGCTTCATAGACGGACCCCCATAAATACAAATCATGCAACGGTGGGGCTCGAACCCGCGCACCTATGTGTCTCCTCCGGTTGCGAGTCGCAGACTCAATCCACCACGCCACCGGGCTTGACATAGTAGTATAGCTAGTATAGTAAGATGACAGTGTGCATGCCTCGAAGTATCTGTTTCATCGAGGCTTTGTACAATAACAAATTTTAGCCATCATCAAAACTTCTTCATCGAAATGTCATCATGACATTTCGATGAAGAAGTTTTGATGATGGCTAAAATTTGTTATTGTATATATATATATATATATATGCAATGATCGGTAGGCGTGGAGTTCATATCATAAGGATGTCATCATCACATAATGGGTCCAAACGTTCTGTAACATCCTTATGATATGAACTCCACGCCTACCGATCATTGCATATATACAATAACAAATTTTAGCCATCATCAAAACTTCTTCATCGAACTGTCATCATCACATAATGGGTCCACACGTTCTGTAACATCCTTATGATATGAACTCCACGCCTACCGATCATTGCATATATATATATATATATATATATATATATATATATATATATATATATATATATATATATATATATATATAAATAGAGGTACAAATATAAGCACGTATATTTATACAATCAAAGTATGCTGCAATTGAATCAATCAAAGTACCTACTCGGAGACTATGCCGAGCACGCATCGAGCCCTCACGTGGTAGGTGGAACACTGAAGGTGCGCGATGCGGTTCGAATCACCGCGCGCAATAGAAGAAGCTGCTCGGGTTCGGAAGCTTCGCGGGAGTTTGCTCTAGAGTTTGCGCCTTCCTCGGATTCAGTCAGACTCACTGCACAATAAACAAGGAAGACAATCCGATAGATCTATAGATACATGATACTCTAAGGTTTTTTTTTCTTCCGCGCCACTAGTTACGTGCTGCAGTCGACGATGGTTCACACTTTGCGGCAACTTAATTTGAGCACACAACATTAACCAGTGTACCGCGCTCAGAACAGTAACAACAACAGATGCTCTTCTGCTCCGCATCCATTCAAGTGATTCGGTAATATCGCCGGCCGCGTTCTATTCCGTACAAATCACAATCATCAGCTTCGTACCGTTTTACTCGCTTACGCAAATTGCTGTAAAATCAAAATCTTGCACCTAGACTATTAGAGAACTGTTAGAATGCTGCCTAGTGTTCGTTGTGTAATTTAGTTGCACTGGTGCAATATAATCTAAATCTTCGCGCACCGAATGAATGAGTTAATGAATGGATGAATGAATGAATGCATGAGTGATACTGAATTATCAATTTTGACTATAGTCGACGACATTTTGACTACTCATACCTCAATCTGCATTGTTAACTCATCAGGCTAAATAGTTCCGCCTTCCGATTCATGCCGTTCAGGCGGGGGGTAATAACCACCTAACCAACCACTGCATTGGTTTATTCTAGCTCTTTTTTTCCGGCTGTTCCGCGATCCGCCATATCATCACGCTATCGAAGATGATATGACAAGGGGCGCCATCTTGGACAAGCGGCCGCAACGGAGTCGACTTGTATGTAGTATATGTATACATATATAGTTAGTTTAGTGAGAGTTTTTGGGCGGCCGAGTTCGAATTCACCTGCCGGCATTGCCGTGCTGTTTTTGTTGTTGTTGTTGTGGTTATTGCTACTTAGTGTATTTGTTTTGTCAGTGTTTTCTCCTCTCCCGCTGCGGCGCCCGCTCCATTGTCACCGGCGACGATTCGGCATCGGATCGTTGAAAAGCACCAACAATTTGAGAAGCGGGCACCACCATTATCGACTTCGCCATCGTAGATTAGTCGTAGAAAAAAGCTGGTCGTCGTGCTGTGTGCGGGCGTGTGTATTTTTCCGAGTGTATTTTCATTCTCGCCAGGAGGTACATATAGTGAAGAGTGAAGAGTTTCTCTTTTTGTCTCTTTTGCTCCTCTTCAGGAGGCGAACGAGGAGGACATCAACACTGTGCTTTTTCACAACACTGTGCTTGTGTGTTCTATACACACTGCTACAGCTGCCTGCCAGTCAGCCAATATCCCAACCACAGCAGCTGTAACAAGCAGCTGTTTTTACAAAACCTCACCTCACCTCTACTCCGCTGTTCTCTATTCTACTCTATACATACTGACTCTTCTCTACTCTGTTCGTCTTGTCTCGTATCAAAATCTCGCTTCATCGTATATAGGCCGGCTTCCATCATCAGCTGATTAGTGGCGCTGCCAAAATTCGACGCCAGAAGTGTGATGAGTGTGCGGAAGACGCCCAGCGGAACAAATGGCGGCATTGTCGGTTTCAGCAGCTTCCGCATAACGCGGACTTTATGCGGCCAGCGCGTGATCCTGCTGCTGTCGGAAACTCAGCAACTCAGAATATATTTCCGCAACAGCAACAACAACAACAATAACAACCGCAGCAGTAGCAGCAGCAACAGCTAGAAATAGCTAGGGCAGAAACAGCAACAAAAACTACAGCAGCAGCAACAACAAACAGTATTCTTCTCTCTTTGGTTAAGGTGATCCGTAGAAGGCAATGTTGTTGACAGCACGAACAACAGCGACAGAAGCACAGTCAGCAACAACACCCAGAACAACAACAACAACAATAACTGATTTTGGTGCACTGCTCTACCTGCTTGGCTTTAGTAACAAATGTGATCGACTCGGTTCTGCCGAAGTAGTATTTCGGACAAGGTGATCGTCAATGATAACAGGTGTTGATAACAGCAAGAGCAACAACAACAACGATAACAGATTTTGCTGAACTACCCCACCTGTTTTGTTTTGATAGCAAACCTCATCAGCTCGGTTATTGTTCCTATTGCTGTTGTTGTTGTTGTTGTTGTTGTTAATACTGGGTCTATCTGCGTCACATTTTCTTCGGCGGCCTAAAGCTTGATTGAGTTGACCGTATACGACTTGATTGAGTTGTCTTGTACTGCTTGTTGTTGTTGTTGTTGTTGTTGTTGTTGTTGCTGTTGTTTTTGTTAGCGCCCTCATTGCAAGTTTGCGTCAGTTGTTTTTTGGTCGTTCTCAGTATCATAATTGTTCGCAGTACACCCACCTCCCCACCGCCATCATCACGGCTACACGGTTTGCCGATTGCCGACTGTTACAACAGTTAGAACACGAATAGTAGTGCCAGCTCCGCTGTTCAAGTGGGCTTCGGGATTGTTGGTCGTATTGTTGTCGATAGCCGCTGCCGGCCCGCCAGCAACATCAACAACAACAGTAACAGCAGCAGCAGCAACAACAGCAACAACAACGACAACAAAAGCAATAGTATTCGAAACAACAGCACCTTTCCTGTTAGCACACACGCACGACGACATCTACGACTTCTACGTCAACTACCACTCCTGCTTCCAGTTCGGTACTATGACTATGATAACCACTAGTAGTATAGTCTGCGATAGCCAGTATATATATATATATATATATATATATCCAACCCCTTGAATTGCGCATACTTAGCAGATGAGGCAATCTGAAGTTTGCATATGTTTCTCCGATAGAAGATGGTATCGTTTGTCTACGCGTATCTCATATTGTTGTTGATTCGCTATCTCATCGAATCTTAGATCCAATATAGTTTTTGTATGCTACTATATTCTACCTGAGAGCCGTCGTTACGTGGAAACCAAAGTGCTAATGATTATATGGCTATGCGTATGTGTTGTGTATTTCAGAATGGCAAACATGGGTCCTGGAGGCGGAATGGGTGGCGGCCCTGGAATGACTCCGCAAGGCGGGATGGGTCCCCAGGGAGGAATGGGGCCTCAGGGTGGAATGGGCCCTCAAGGAAATATTGGACCGCAAATGGGCCAGATGGGCCCTGGTGGACCAATGCAACAGCAGCAACAACCGGGTCCACCTATGGGTGCTCAACAAGGTTAGGACAACCGCTAAACTCTAGGTTGCTTTTGTCGGTCGTATTGCGTCTTAAGCTTACTGAGCGTCTACATACACTTTGGCCGTATGTTGGCGAAAGTAAACATCTCACGACCATCCTTGCGTCCTATATGACTTACTAACGCAGGATTAGCTCAAAAGTGCAGACTCGGTTGAATTAATATCTTGGATTGATTCAGTTTGTCGAAGCATTTTGCATCTACCTGCTATTTTCGCTGTTACACGATAAATTGTATCACGAATTATATTCTACTCTATAGGCTCTACTATTATGGAATCCACTATTCTCGCTGAATATGCATGCTCTACTACAGAAGAAACAAAAGATGATTGTTGTTGTTATTATGGTTCTGCTGTCTCTCAGGGGGCATGCCACCTGGGGGCTCGATTGGTCCGGGCGCGATGGCCGGTCCAATGGCTTCAATGGGGCCCGGGGGCTCTGTGGGAGCCACAATGGGCCCCATTGGCAATGTGGGCGCAATGGCCGGTCCGGGAGGATCGCACCCGCAGGCTGCCATGATGGGCGGTCCAGGGGGGCCCGGCCAGCAACAAGGCCCTCCACCACCGGGACCTCCAGGCCCTCCGGCCGGCACGGCGCAATCCGCTCCACATAGCCAGCAGGACCTTCAGCAGCGCTTCGACAATGTAGCGAAAGTGCGCTATCTCGTCGGTTCGCTAAAGGACTCGTTGTCGGAGGTTGTTCGGGTGGCGGCGATGAATATCTACCATACGGCAGCTGTCGACAACGGAATGCGCGCCTCGTCAGAGGGCCCTCCGCCGAGGCTGGATAAAGCCCTCGAAGACTTCTATTCGATTTGCAACCAGATCGAGCTCAACCTTAAGACGATACAAGAGTGTGTGCTACAGTTTCGAGATTCGCAACAGTATCTTCCGATTCCGGTTCGTAAACATATACATATGTATATATATATCATCTAAGTTGCTAAATTTATCAAGTCCCCTCCTAACAAGCGTACCTGGTTTACCTGTGATGATGATTATTATTACTAGTGTTTATGAAATCTTGGCTCGACGAGGCGCGTGTTGCAACATGCGGCATTTAGCTGCACTCCATTCATTGAAGTAGAAGCGGTCTCAAAAATTCGATTAATGCACTAACGAACCTTTTATAGTATAATACATTACGAGAATGCTCAACCTAAAATTAATGAATTGCTGCCACAGCAGTGTATGAAGAAGGCTATGACACAGCAATACGATCGAAAGCAGTTCACTTAAAGCTCTCTTTTGCTATTCTTCAGGTACAGCCAGCAAAGCCGGAGCCCTCTTCGCATTCGGACAATACCCTATCATATAGCCAGTACATTGCCACGATAGGCGCCCAAGTGGCATTCGCAAAACAGGTGCAGGAAATCCTGGCTGACAGCGCCAATCGAATGCAACAGCAGCAGCAGCAACAAGTACAACCTATGTTCCACTGACCGAGTGAAACTTGCTCAACCAAACTTGAGTTGATGAAAGACCCTGTCCGCGATCTTCGCTGTGCAGCGGCAGCAGCTGCTGTTGCATACTACGACTAGTATCATATCTATATGTTTCATGACACGACGGTGCCGTCTGCTCATGTTTATTGTATTTTACAACTATTTGAATAAATAGGTTTTTCCACATGTATACAGAATGTACAATTTTTCCTGCTGTGCTGTCCATGTTCTCCTAAAGTTGCTGAAGTCATCATGCTTGAAACATACAGGAACGAAGGTAAAGCTAGGAGGCAAAGACTACCACTATAACATCATTGCTGGGCCTCGTGAGTCTCGAGTAGTAGGTGCAGTTCCTCGAGAGGAGTACGCACCCTGAGACCTTTCTCTGTGAGGGTATCGACGACCTGCTGAAGCATTTCATCGAAGTAAAGAGCGCAGTCGACAAAAATCGCTTTCGACCACGGGCAGCACTGAAGACCACGCAAGAGTAGTTCTTTGGCCCGCTCACGTTCCCCTGCCTGCATCTCGGCCCACGCAATAAGTCTCCAATATAACGGCTTCTTTATCTCCCCAAATTGCGCGATGGCCTTCCGAAGGCTTCCTAAACAGGTCCTGTTGTAAGCGATTTCCTCACGCTCCTTCCAGTCGGAGAACTCCTTATTTCTTAACAGATGAAATAATATGACAGCATACCAGGAATCCTCTGATTTATCTTCGGGAATTCGGCAGTGCATCCACCCGCAGGGTCTTCGGTAGGATACTAGTGCCAGAAGAACCATATGTTCCCGAGTCGGATGTTTTTGACACGCAAGTTCCAGCGTAGACCGGAAATCGGCGAGGGATGAAGAAAAATGCCGATATACGAGAAGATGAAGCAAGACATCAATCCGGTGGTATGCGCCCACTGAAAGAACTGACGCTTTTTGATTCAGATAGCAATACGCATGTAGAGGTCCGCAGAGCGCTAGCTTCATAATGACGCCGACTTCAATGGAGTGCTCGTCCATACGGTCATTGAGGTACTTCTCTAGACACGCGAGGTGCACAGTGTCGACCTCGGACAGATTGGCCTTTTTTCCCAGAACAAGAGCTCCCCAAAAGCTGAACAGGCTTTTAATGTCAGGCATACGCTCATTCTGCTCGTCGAGATTCACCTTTAGCAGGTTATCAACACCAAGATGTATCCGTAGATAGACTGCTAGGAAGAACATGTAGTTTCCTGAAAAGTTACTAAGGCCAGCAGTCGCCATGGACATTAGCTTGACGCCACGACTCATTGCTTCGTCGCGTGTTCGCCCGGCCGCCAATATTTGCAGTAATTTCGCCCACAATGTGAGGTTCATTTGGTGGTCTTTGACTTGCAAGAGTCGCTTACCAAGCGCCACCGCCTGGTTCTTATCGCTAGGGCAGGCCTGCAGAAGTCGATCAAGCAACTCCTCGGCCCAATCGAACTGCGCCAAAAAGGTCTTCCCGGCCAAGTAACAGTTCCATAACATTTGCGCCCGGCCCTCGGCCTCGTCTCGAGCAAACGGCATGCTAAGGAGTTCGGCCATTTTGTCGCCGCTGGGATCCCATGCCACATAGGACCCGTCTCCAGCGGCTAGAAATTTCATGAAAGCTTTCAGCATGTCTCGCATACAGGTAGGGTCTCGCGTACGAAAGACGCACATCGACACGTCTTCGAAGAGAACGATCCGCTCGACGTCCTCAGCGTCCACCTGGAACAAAAGAAATCGCGCAACAGAAGTTCTCAATGTGGAGTTCACTTATGATTACAATGTTGCTGCGCGTCGTATGTGTCATTATAACGCTTGCTCCGTAGGTAAAATGAAATGACATAAAAAGCAATCATATAAATAGTGGCCACAAAAAACATAATTTCTTACAAAAGTAGAACAAGTATCTGGACAAATATTTACTAACTATATTTATACTGACACTTAACCTAACGACTGCAACTTCTCGCTGACCACGCGCCTCCTGGTAACAGAATCGCTGGCCAGCTAACCGCTGTGTTACACACATCACCAGCCTGTGTAACACAAACATGGTATTGCTTATTTTAAAGCGTGATAGCAGCACTAAATAGCAGGGTATCCGAAACTGAATCTACACAATAGACAGAAAAAGACTGAAGTCAACTTTAGATTGCAGATGAATGTCCCTCGTACCTTAGCTGGTATCCAATGTTTTCGCTGTCGCAGTGTTTCTAGCGTAGCCCAAACGACATTTGGCGGTCTCCCAGAAGCTATCAACTCGTCTTCACGAGGGTCATTGTCATCGGTGAAGGGAGCTTCCTTGGCTACAGTTTTGTCTCCGGACCAGCCAACGTGACCCGACTCGCCGATCTTCGGAGAAGCACTATCCCAAAACGACTCGAAAAGGGTCTTCACGACGTCTTCGTTCCTTTCCGATGACAAATGCCCAGGCTGACTCAGGTTAAAGTCGAGCACAGCCTGTCAAGACACAAAGACGTGAAAGCGATACTGTCATTGCACGCATCTATAAAGTTGCGGACGCATACATCGTTGCTGCGAGAAAAAAATGAAATTGCAACTGTACGGTGTAGCACACACAGTACATCTACCTGCAAGCGTAGGGCACCACAAACGAACGTGCTTTTGATAAATCTGCAACGAGAGTGCATTTTTTCAGTATATAATGCTCAAACGCACCTGCTAAAGCTGCTTTATAGCTTATCATTTTTGAGTGCGCATTTTATAGGGCTACGCAATTGTTAGACTATATTCCTAAGCGTATAGTAAAGTTTTTAAATTGCTATGATTGAATGAATGTACATTTTTGTTCTTCTGACAGTAGAATCATTATTTGGAAGTCCATGTAATTTCCATCAATCTCCTTGCTTGTTGAGGCGATGGAATCCTGTATATAAGCACACCTCCAAAACGGGCTTTTCGATATTTTCGAGCTCTATCACAATGGTTTCAAGCTCCAAGTCGAAAATCAAAATGCCTTCTTCTCATTCTTATTATCGGAAAGAAGAAGAAATCTCACTATGATAAGTCAGGTCAGTAAGCCGGGTTATGTACCGACGTGACTCCAAATGTAGCGAATGAAGCCTCAGTGCTTTTGGATAATTTCAAAATAAAGATTAAATAGTATTCATCAGCGGTCGTTCTAATACCGAGCATTAATGTGGGCCATTTCACTAGGCATTTCTCACAAACATAACCCTATTTAAACTGCTGCTTGATTGCAATTTTTTTACGCTGAGATAACCTTGCTTACCTGAAAGATGGCCACTGCCCTCTCCCTATGGTCGCATTCAACGAGAAAGTAGGCAAAGTCCTCGATGAGTGAGAGCAGAAAGCTGTCATCATTACGGGTTCGCCGAAAAGCGTCAATAGCGCGTCGATAGCCCGCTGTAGCTTCTTCCACCGAAAATTTCGCCACGACGCTGACTGTAACAAGTACCGAGAAGGAGTGTCAATTGCTTATATATATATATATATATATTGCCTGCGAAATTAGCCCGCGAATTCTAGGCCTCACACGATTCCCATACAGAGAAACGTAGTTTTGTCATTGAGCGGGAGGGCAGGCCCTTCTTTAGCCTCCTGCTCGCCGTGGAAGATCTCCAGAAACTGTCATAATGACCAACCACGACCACCCTGCGCCTCCTCTATCCCCGGAGGAACAGCACTAAACACATCTGTAATAGATTATATAGTTACCTCACTAGAGGCTTAGACCAGGGTTACATTCCCGTAACATGAGTAGTAAGTTGAGGTGTTATCCCGTCACAGGACAGTCAAGCACAGGCGCCCGAACGATACCACTGGAAGAGTCGAGTGGTACGGAAGGACGCATCCACCACTAACCGACATTAGAGAAGTCGGCTCTCGCTGTGTTATACAAAGCCTAAAGTTTGTGAGGCCGCTGGTGGGAGGGTCATTTACTAAGCTCATAAAGGACATTGTCACTGACAATGACAATAAAGCATGATACATGCTATTTTCCTTCGAGCTAATAGAGCTATGTTTACCAACAAGGAGAGATATGGATTATCGTTAGCGTGGATAATTTGCACAAATCTTAAGGACTTCTTAAGGAGAGTTCATCGCGCACGACTAACTTCGAAAATTAGTATTCCAGACAACACGGGTCACTTTGATAAGTAGGTTGACATAAACCAGCCAGGGTTCCTGATGAACGCTGGGGTGACAATCCCCGTGCACTTGGTTTGGGCAGCTGCGAGGTTTTGCAGATGGCCGACAGTTATATCAGTTGGAGTTCAAGAGCGACTTCATCGTCTATGGTCTCTAGACGATGGTTCTCGGCGGCTTCCTGGAGGACCTCTCTGAAGCTATCCATAAAATTCGCAAATATGAGACAACAAGAGCCATGTAACTGAACGCGGCCAACTACAAAGCAGTTTTCTGTCCAAAGACTCAACGACAGGTAGGCAGAGAACGTTGTTGTAGGTGCTCTTGTTTCGTCTAAAGGAAATCGCTCTTTAGAATTCTGAATTACTGGGTGTGCCATTATTCTCCGAGTATATGGATTACAGGCTTGCTAAACTCAAACCCCCATACTATCTACTAATACTAGTTGATTCGCACAGCGAGTTCTTGTCACCCTTCGTCGCTTTGCGCTAGTGGCCGAGTGGACATGAGTATAAATATCAGGCGGTGGAGGGCTGCATAGCGTCACTACTAGACGAGGCCCGTCTAAAAGAGTTCAAAAGCCACTTCGCAAGAAAAACAGGGCATTTCATCCGCAACACGTATAACTTCGGATTCCTGATTCGTCCGACGCAGCGCATCTCAACAGGGGTAGGTCAGAGAGAATGCTGAAAAGAGGAAATGTACGTTTTCAAATGTTGGGCGCCTAAAACTTCACACCGTTCGCTCTCGAAACGTTAGCGGCCTCGTGACGGAAAGTTCACTTAATCGTATCTGCGCTAAACTGAAATAAGAGATCAAGCGAGTTATCTTAGGTAGATGATCTCAATTTTGAGATGGGCAAACGCTGCGGAGTGACGGTCTAAGGATCGTTGGCGGAGGGAATGGCCGTGGAGTCATATACAGTTGTAACGGATAATTAAGTATATTTGCTGACGTACTATGTCGGTCCATATATATATATATATATATATATATATATATATATATATATATATATATATATATATATAGTTACTCTTAAAACTAGTTAATAAACCCGCTTCTCCTGGAGAATTATTATTTTTAGATGTATGCAAAGGCAACAAAAAAGTTTTCGTACGCTCTGAACAAAATGGTCAGCGTGTCCTCCAGGCAAAAAGATCGTAAAAGTCTGTTGTCACTTGTAACTTGTTTGACTATATGTATGTATGTATATATATATATATATATATATATATATATATATATATATATAGGTAATCGGGTATAAAACGCACATTTGCTGCGGGCGTATTGGGCATACGCGAGCCAGATGCGGTTCTTCGTTGCTTGATCGCCGATAGAGTAGTCACTCATTCGCAGGACATCGTCCCATTCACGAGCCAACTGATCTTGGCGCTCGAGGGCGCATAACAGGTCAAATTTGCGTACTCGGAGCTTTAGTTCGGTGGGGTTTTTCATAATTGCGTCTGAAATCTGAACCACGTGTGGAACACCGTCGCCGTTCAAGTTATCTCCAGTTGATAAAAATAATCGTATTCTAATCTATATCATCATCATTTCTTATTTATTGACCAAAAAGGTATATTACATGTCATATGATTTAAAAACAATGGTTAAAAACAATGGTTAATTAGTTACTTTCCCTTGCCAACCGTCGTAGGCTATCCAAGCTCTGGCACCCCTCGAAATGATATCGGGGGCAATGCTGAAGGCAATGTCTACATATACAGGTTGCTTGCGGCTCGTGAAAGTCTCTTTGCGAACAAAGCTGGTGATGGAAGCCATGCACAGCGTATCGAGTGATGACATGTCGGAGGTTCTGCAGGGGTTCCTTCCAAGCAGAGGATGTCATGGCTCGAGTTCGGTAGAAATCCGTGGGGATTTCGCGCATCTTCTCTGCGAAGGTAGTCCTGAACGATTGAAGAGCAGGTGTGGGCCGTATTCTAATCTATATACATAAGTACATAAAACGCCGCGAGGGAGGGAGAGAGAGAGACAGTGGACTTACAAACGTTTGCTTGCACAGGTAAGTCGAAGGCAACAAAGCCATCAAACATCCACCAAAGCAGAGTCACGGAAGCAATGTATTCTTGAACCGAACTTGTGCCGAACAAAGGAAATTAAAAGCTTCCCGCACACTGACACAAATCTGTGGTAATTAATCTGAACACTAAATACAAACGGCGCGTATTAAGAAAGAGACTTTCAAACAAAAAAAACAAGTAACAAATACAGCTTATGACCTTTACTGCGATAAAAAAAAAACACAGAGTGCAGTCACTTACCACACTGAGTTGCTTTTCCATGATCATTCGGGTGAGAGCAGGGCCTGTTACCTGCGCACCAGCTAAGCTGCATGGCACGAACACCTTCTCGAAGTCGCACAGCCTCAACCATAGATTCACGTTGTGAGGTTCGCTGCGGCACCGATTCGCGAGGTGGGTGTGTTCTCGAACCAAACTCGGCCAGTTCGGTCGAGCGTCCAGAGCGGATTCATCGTCTCTGTCGGCTACGAGCGCATCGCCGAGTGAAATAAACGACGAAGGTTTCAGCACGCGAAGTTTCTCGTTGACCTCAACCGTCACCGAAGGCGGAGGCATCTTCATTTTGAAGTACCTTTTCGCTTTCTTGGCGGTCGCGCGGAGGACCCCCTTAACGCGCACTTTGTACACGGCTGCCGACGTGTGAGGCAATTGACTGAAGGCACGATTGCTCTGGTCGCCTCGAGTATCGAGAACAAATGGAAGGGCCGACGGCTGGACGCCCTCAATAAACGCCCACTTTCGCCGCAGCTCCCGCGAGATGTCAGGAGTTGGCGACGTTGGCGAGCTCGAGCTTGAATTGCGACGCCGCTTCCGTTTCGAATCCTTGTTCTTCTTCTTTGAGTGCTTCTTTCGACGACTTGGACTTTCATCTCTATCCTTGCGGCGGTGTTTTCGTTTATGCTTTTTAGCATCTTTTCTCCGTGGCCGGCTCTCCCCGTCGCTCGCGTCACTCGAGACATCATGCAATGTAGCGCCAGTAACTCCTGTAGACGTCGGCTGTTTGACGTCAATCTGATCACCCTGCGCCTTCCGCTGTTCTACCGCCCGCAATAGCTCCGCATCCGAATCGCTGCAGTATCGGTAAAAGAGCATCGTACAGCGGCCGTTTACGTTAACCAATTAAATAGCTTGCGTCGTTAAAAATCGGGTCGTTTTCTAGCAAAAGACAATAAATGAAGTGAGAGACAAGTAAGCGTGTCGTGTTTGACAAGAATGCAGGTTGGAAACCATTCTCGTGTATTGTGCACCTTGGCATACGCCAAGCAATCGTATTATTTGTGTGTTCAGTGCATGTAACGATGCACTTAATCTGGACATGCCCTCCGAAAAATCGTCATTACTCCGCAACCACAGCTCGCATTGCCATAAGTTTGGTACCAAAATTATCGTCATGAAATGCGCATTTGCTGAATATGTTAGCGTTGAACACGTGGATGGTCGTAGGGTTATGATTCTGAAGTATTTGGCGTAAAAGCTAATAAAGAACTTAATTTTTGACGAATTCTATTTTAAACGACCGTGTCGCATCTTCTGACCGGCCTTATATGCCCTGCGGAAGAAGCAATAATTTTCTCAGGAACACGACAGTGTGTTTAGTTTCTGTCTAGGGGGACTGATTGTCTCGCAACAGCACATTTTATGCTCCTGTGTCGGGCAAAAACACTAGTGTCACAAATTGTAGTAATTTCGCTCTCACTCCGAAACAAGACTTCTCAGAGACCATGTTCCATTAGAAAAAAATACTTGCTTTAACAAGCTCTACAATTTGTATATTCTATTATAAAAAATGTCTGCAACACCCTGTATATATATATATATATATATATATATATATATACATCTTGCATCATTCCCTACCTGGACTCAGATTCACTCTTTTGGCCAACACCACCGGCAGGACCCGAATAGCTCGCATAGCGGAGCCACGATATATCATTCTCATACGCTGCAACCTGTGAAGCTAAGCACAAAATACACGTTACACGACTACACGACCAAGGTCGTATGTTGGAAATTTTGCACTTATTATGGAAAATATGTGTATAGAGGTTAGACATACAGACAGAGCGCCGTATGCTGATTTGGTCACAACGACATCCTAGCCCGTGGTACTTTCTAATAAAACTCGAATTATGAACGTACCTAGTGTACTTTGTTTGTATGTCAAAATGTTTAGAATCTTCAAGTGATTCTTACTGCACCCGTTATATATATATATATATATATACGAGCATAATAGTATGTTTACTAAAAAAATCTCAATTATCAATAGTATATCATTTATTATCATATTATATTAGCAGAAATGGAAAATACCTTATAATTAACAAAACATAATAACGAAACGTTCGGTCTTTCTAGAAGCTTACTCTTGTTCGGTGCGTAGGCGGGAAACATAGTGTCGCTCACTTCACAACACTCTGAGTTCGCATGACTTCCGCAATTAAAACAAAAATGTAATCATAAACAAAAATGATTTACTCTACTGACAGAGCACCTTGGTCGAAATTCGATTTCCAGTCAGCCGGTGTGTCTGACCGTTCCGACAATTACGGCCTGGGCTGCGCGGAAATTGTTCGGCCGCAAACCACTATTAGTTGACAATGTATATATTTTTTCTTTTATATATATTTGTTATTTCTTAAACCGCACCCTGCTCGTCTGTTCATGTCCGATGTAGAAAAAGAAATCCAGAAGCTATTAAATACTTATATTAGGCGACGTTTAACATCTGACAGCTTGCGCAGTCTATTCTTCGGACCGCAATCAGACTGCTCCGAGAAGTCTAACGAAGTCGAACGCACGTGCTTTATAACAACAAACACAGAAAGTGTGCTTCCCCCGGGTTTTTGAACACAGAGAGCGAGAGCAAAACAGCGTAGTAGAAGTAATAGTTGAATTGTTTGTGAGGTGCGCATTCGTTTACAGGCCTTAGGAGTTATAATGATCAACAACTGAACACTAGAACAGCACGACAGAATGAATACCCTCGACGAACTCATAAAGCCGAAATTCGTAAACGTCCAGTTCGATACCGCGAAGGTGTCGACCACTTCAAATCCAGGTATACTTCGCCTTTCAACAAATTCCAAACGTGGTTTATTACTGGAACTGCATCTGAGAATGCTTAAGGTCTCAAAAAAAATTGTAAATAGCGTGGGAACATAGAAGTAAGAAAATAACGCACACAAAGCTTATAACACTTAAAACGACACGAATGCAGTGTACATGATATTTCGTTACACTAGCCTAAGGCGGGCAGTAAACCTAAAATCGTGATGGCTCGTCTGTCATTGTCGGTATGTGATGTTTTACAATGGATACCACTACATTGCACAGCATAAAATTGCTTTAATTAAATCGTATCAGCAAACGCTTCCCATTAGATAGGACACATTACAAGGGTTACTTCACAATTTGCCGAGTTATCCCCAGATTAAAAGAAAGCGGCAGGTTTGAGCGTGGCTACTAGATTTCTCTAAATTGCGTTGACAACTAAACCAAAACTATTAAAAATGTTCTTGCACCTTTTCACTTGTTTTAGCGATCTGCGTAGATCTTCATCAACATTCAAGTGGTCAACGTAGAATAATAATACTTTAGCATTATCGGCAAACGCTATAGTAATTCCGAGATTTTCCATCTTAATAGTTAGAAGAGCAAAGTTCAAAAGGACCCGAAATGTAAAGGGCCCGAGCACAGAGCCGCTTATTTATCACGGTCGACATGAAGTCGACTCTATTTTAATTCAGTTTATCGGCTTAGTATTTACCTGTCAGACATATTTAAAAGGTAAATAATTATGCATATATGTATTTATATTATTTACTACGGTGACTATTTACGCGCACGTATGTATGTGAGTATAGTATACGTGTGGTATACGTGACATACAAATCGGCAAATTTTCGCACTATAGAGTTTTAAATGAGCTCATCTCCGATGAACATTGTTTCTAATGTGAACCAATATTGTGTTTATTAATTCACATGTTGTGTGCGTGTGTTTAGACGTATAAGAGACGCTCGTTCTGGTTGTTACGTAAATTTCAGATAGTGAGTTTGACTCGGAACTCGAAGACGGCGACGATGGTCTCTGCGGACGAGAGGATGCGACGACCTTCACTCCTGGAGTCGCCATTGACTCTCTGTTTGTCATCGACAGCAAAGGAGCCGATCATGATAATAAGTCCATGGAAATCGATGGTGTGTGCTAAGCGTAACATTCACTTCTCCAGCATTACCTACATGCATGACCTTCTCCAGCATAACCTACACGCATGACCTCGCCACCGTCTAAGACATCAGACATATTCTTCTAAAGTCGCTTATGTATTCGTCGGCAATAACATCTTATTGCGGCGAAATTATATATATATATATATATATCATCTACGTAATTCTGGCTGGTATATATATGCGCTTTAGTGCATGTGCCACGTCGCTTGGTTTTACTTTGCGGCCTTCAGGGCGCCTTCGACTCTGTCGGCGCCTTTTTATTGTAGTATCAAACATTCGAGGCGCGTTTTACTAACACTTGTCTGATATAATATAGTATTTGTTCGTTGATTCTGGGATTTATTATCTCGACCTTCATTTATGCGACATTCTACCGCTTTACGTCGGTAAAGTGCGCAAAGACCCGAAGCTAGTTCGCACCCAGCTGTCGGATCTGCGGCCGTCGCTGTACATCTCGTCCGATGCTGGCTCGGCAAAGGCCAAGATGCGCGACATGAACCACCAGTGGGCCGACGACATTCTGCTGAAGAAAAGCGTGCTCAGCGATGACGCCGAGAAGTCGAAGACGGTGGCAACTCGGCGCGGCAAGAGAGCGGCAAAACAGCAACGCCGGGCGGAACGTGAGCAGACCGCCGGCCAGGATTGGTTCGGCATGGTTAAGCCCGAAATGACCGCCGAGCGTCGGCGCGACCTCGAGCTGCTCAAGATGCGCAAAGTGTTCGACGGAAAGACGTTCTACAAGAAGAACGACATTCAGCAGCTGCCCAAGTACTTCGAGGTTGGCACAGTCGTTGATAACGCTACCGACTTCTACTCGGATCGTGTACCGAAGAAGCAGCGCAAGCAGACGCTCGTCGATGAACTTCTGGCCGACGAAAAGTTTAAGAAGCTCAATAAGAAGAGGTGAGTAGGCGTCAAGTGCTGTATGTATATCATCACCACGGCGCGTTACTAAGCAGGCTGGCGGTTTACGGTTGACGCTAGCTAAGTAAGGAGGATAACGTTGCTCTTTAACGTAGATTGCTTGGTGGCGATGTTGTCTGTTTTGTCAAAACAAAACATTGCCATGTTCATTTGGAGTATGCCAAAATAACAGATTTCGGTATGTTTATGGCACCCGTTGCTCAGCTTTTATTAAAATTATTTTGTCAACGAGCAGATCTAGGTCTTTGTTATTGCTGTTTCCGTAGCCCTACCTGGTCCAAATGCCGTTTCCATTGCCACTGAAAGAAGATTTTTTGTTTATCAGGGGCGATCGTTCCGTCATTGGCCGTCTGTGAACGTATATATATATATATATATATATATATATATATACAGAGAGAGAATGGGATGATAATATATGTAATCAAATATGTCTTGAATGGTATTTGTTTTCAGATATCGAGACGCGTTGGACCGGCAGCAATATACATCTCAAAAAGCGTATATTCAGCTGAAACGGATAAAGAAAAAAGAGGAGGCAATACAGAGAAAGAAGAGTCAAGTCAAAGAATAAACCTAGTTATTGTATGGTTTTGCTTGTTCCGTGCTGAGTTTTTAATTTGGCGTCCATGCTTTTAGCTTATTTTGTTCTTTGTTTGACACCGGCGTGAATTTTTGTTCTGTTGTGTCGTTGGGCTCAGCTCTCTTATTACTTCTATTACGAGATCAGGATGCGTAAACACGGGATGTGTGTTTAGACCTTATAGATGCGTGCTGTAAAATATGTATATATTCATCATATCTGTGAGCCCAATTGATGATTTACGCTTTATTACATTATATATATAAAGATATATATAATTTTTTGAAGGAGGGTGAATGCTTTTACGCACGCTACGAGTACAGGGTATTTCTCCTCTCGAGCAGTGTGGGACTCGACCCTGGCGGCTGGATGTTGGTCCGCCAAGACCAATAAGAAAATTTACTTAGTACACATGTACGTATTCTCTTTAATGACCTGCGACAGTGACAACAATTACTTTAAGGCAGATGCTAGGATCTCGTATTTTATTGATGCGATTATAACTTCTATTATTAGTCCTGTTATTATCACGTTATTTCTTTTTGCTAAGTATCACGTGGGATTACATGTATTCGTATATATATATATATATATATATATATATACTGTTTTTGCCAAAGCTATATCTACCATGAGATCAGAACTTATTTATATGCACAGACACACTCAGAGAGCAGCAGCAGCAACAGTAGTAGTGTATCATGAGAAGTTTGTGCTCGCCTACAATCTGATCTCATACCGTGGCACTCGGTCGGGATGCCTTGTTAAAGTTTTTGTTTCTTACATCGTGTTTGCGTCCTCGCGCTATGCCGTGTGTCATGTTGCAGGGTGTGCAGTCACTCGTATAGCAGAGGAATTCGCTTATTCCTGTGCTCTAGACAAACTCTAGTTTGTGATAAAGCAACACAGATATAAATATCGTCCTGCTTTATTGGGGCTCGACGGTCTGATTACAGCTTCAGGTCACCGCCAATATATTGATGTCTCTGTGTTGCTTGTCAGTTGAAAGAATCGCCAATCATGAGCTGCAGCCGCTACTGTCTTGCTACCTGATGTAATTTGATGTTTGTTAGATGTGGCTAGACCACGCTGGATGACAACTACATCGTCATTACTTGTTGTTCTTTTCAACTTATTTGTTCTCTCCATCTATTATAAGTTATAGCACGAGTGGTACCATAAGTAGTAGAAGTAGATGCAACTTAGTTTGCGTGCTTAGTCAATTCGATTTTCAACTGTAATTATATTTGTTCAACAGATGGCGAAGTAGAACGCCAAGACTTTGTCTCGACATTCACGCCGTGGACATTCGCGTCAAATCAAACTAAAATCGACACATTTCTATATGTAGACCTTTAACAAAAACATCGTTTTAGATGTCTGTCTACGCCGATGTGCGCGCCTTGTGCCTCTCCCGGTGATCGGTCCGATCAGCAGCCGAACTTCGGCGCTCTGACCTCACATAGTTGGGAAGCACAATGCGACTTGGAAAGGACTACACGTGTCCTTCTAGCCTTCGTCGGTCTATGAAGGGTGGATGACGTTTGACTACGCCCGCGAGCATTTCTCGAGTATTTCAGATCACGCCCGACGGTTGGAGGATGCTGCTGCTCGAGGACATCGTCAACAACATGCTTGTTCTGCAAGGTGGAACACGTGGTGCAGCTTCACCCACGACACGTACCCTCGCCACGTGCACAGCTGTCACTGCAGCCGTGGCCCATAGTCTAGTCAGGTAACAGGTATATTCAGGTAAAGTGCGGGTCGTCCGCGATCAGGTAGTAGGTGTGCAGGTGTCTCGCGCAACACGACTCGTTGGCGACGATACACGACGACACGATTCTGTTCGGCGACGTGTCTACTCGGTCGAGAGAAGATCATATAGACTGAAGATGAAAAAAAGCTAACGATGAAGATGAACACGAGGAAGAGGATCGGCGAACGAAAGAACGTCATCACATGAAGAGCGGCGTATCCACAATAAGGCTGCCTGCCCCTTTCTATGCTTCGCTTTCGCAGCCTCTATGACAAGCAGGCTTTTTCGTTTTGCTCGTTTAGTGTCGTAGTCGTTCTAGGATAGAACGAGTGTGTTACTTCTGTTACCGTCCGTTGTCAAACGCCTATATGATATATGTTACTGCCGGCGATCGTTTTAGTACTGACTGTTACTACTCCGGTTTTGACTACGGCGGCTACAACTACTGCTACTTCACCTACGAACATAGTTTTCAGCCTTATTTATTAAATATAATATCTGGACAGGGTCTGCTCTACACTGTCATTAATCACCCTTTGGCAGGAGATGCCGGAGCTATAAGTCACATAGCTACAACATATATATATATATATATATATATATATATATATATTCCTTGCATTTGCAGAATACAACAAATACACAATTATGTTTTTTGTTTCGTCTTGTTAAAGCAAACTCACGTACTTAGACAGAGCAAGCTGCTTTTGCTGACATTGATGCGTCTCTGTTAAAGCAGTGCCGTTTTTTAAGCATGTCCCTGGAAATCTCAATGCCGGTGTAGAATATGGGCGTAATTACTGAGTAAACATTCGCATGGAAATTTCCGTAACGAAAGCTCTCTGGGCAAGTGCCAGTGTCACCAAGTGGTCCACCGGACCACCGTGCCGTCTAGCGTCACAAAATACCTTTGAAAACGGTGATTCCACTCTTAAAGCAGCGGCAAGAGCGTTTTAATTAATAGACAAAGGCTCTCATCTTAATGGAGCAACGGCTAAAAGCGGAGCCCAAAAAGCCAAAGGCCCGAAGAGTCCAACCAAAAGAGACATCGACCGGTCGTGCAGGATTTATGAAGATTATGGCAGCGTCTGAGTTCACCTCGCTTAACTTGAACCGACGCCAAGTAGACTAATTTAAAAATTATGACGTTTATTGGGGCGCGCACGTGTGTGTGTGTGTTTCTATCTGTGTTGAACCATTTGCCATCCCAAAAGATTCCGCCATTAGGCGACAATCAGCACTTAGCGTCTGTGCTATATGTAAGCATTTATGTATGTATTTACGCACGACGCGCAGGGGCCGCGTGTTTTTCGGTCGCTGTAGGAAAACGTTCCGGCAGCGTTCTACAACAAACGTATATACAACCGTTCACGTGATGACGAATCGTGGGTCAATATGCGAGCGGTTTGCCGAACCGTCGATTCTCCCTCGAGCTGTCGGAGTGTCGTTCGCCGCTTGGTGGTTAACTTCGCTAACTCAAATCGCGGGTGGTAAGTAGGTGTGACAAGATCAGGGAGCGATGAGAGAACAAGTTCAACAGACGCCGTCTCGTCGTCAACATGACGAAGTATTACCGATACTGCTGTTGTTGTTATTTTTGTTGTTGTTGCTGCTGCTGCTGTTGTTGCTGACGTGGCTGGAGTGTTGGGTGGGGTGTTCGCAGCTAGATGTTCGCACTGGCATTGCGATGACTGTGACTGACTCCTTTGAGCCGGTGGCAACCGCCGCTCGTTCATTTGTTCTTGTGCGTGAAGCAAAACACAGAGAACGTTTCACCTTGACCGCATTGTTTTGAGATGACCTCGCGCGACACGAGGCCTTTCTTTCCCATTTGCCGACACAACTCGACCGGCTTATCTTCGGCTGATAGCAGCAGATAGTACCTGCGTAAGAAACGAATTAATCCATTCGTATTAGCAATGAATAATGGACGGTATATATATACAGTTTTTTTTAAACTTAATATTGGCTAAGTAGCATTGTTGTGCCGCTATTTTTCTATACTAGAAAAAACACGTTCAGTACGAAGAACGCTATAATCTGGCTGACGGTAGTGTCTCACCCAGGATACGAGTTTGCCATTATTCCAAACAATTATACGTGACGCACTGTTAGGTACTTGCTACCGCTTTTGGTCGCGATGTGACCGCCGTTCAGCCAGACACTTAGGGATGGGGCAAGATAGCATTTGATGAGGGAAAAGGAGAGAACGCCTTAAAAGAATTTTGCGCAAAAAGAGCAAATAAAAGATGTACAAGAAAGTCAAAAACTTAGCAAACCAGGTCTCGCAGCCATTAAAGGCAAGATCAGAATGGTGGTGTCGGAGAAAGGGCTAAAAAGATAAAGACGATTGAAAAACGCGACAGGGGGTCGACGCCTCCGCATCTCACGGAAACGCAGCCTCCTCCCTGGGGGGCTTGGAAAGGGACAGCGCATCCCAAACCCCATCGCACAGCATGAAAAAAAAGCTAGACTCAGCAGAGGTAGATTCTCTTGTCAGACGGATCGACACGAACCTAATACACGAAGCTCATAGAGGGAGTGCCGAAATCACTACGAGAAAGGCCCTTCTAAGCAAGAGACGCAATTGCAATTACAAAGCTTACAACGTCCAAGGCAAGCGCACTCAGTGCTATAGGATTTCGTTGGCCGAGCTTGAAGAAGTAAAACGCCGGCGGGCTCGTACATACCGTCCTTTAGGAGCAAGAAGCCTTGAAATAAAGGGCAGGATATTGGCGTTCTGGTCGTTGCTCTCAGGACTCAAGAGGAGTACGTCGACCTTGTTGAGAAGTCGCGGCAGGAAACAGTTGATTCGATCAGACAGCACTGCCAAGGAAGAGCGTTCGCTGAGGTCCTGCTCGCTCGAAGGCTGCGATCGGCTCACGAAGCAAACGGGTCGTGTCGTCAGCGCTGGAATCAACCAATGCATCACAATGTATTGAACAAACATAGCGGTATTACTTTTGCCGTAAACGCCACACTTTTCGCCATACATTACTGAGGTAAAGCATTGGCCGTATACGCCAGCTATTTGTTTAAGCTTAGATACATAAACCACATGAGATTGATGAGAACTAAAAAATCCTTTCGGGGCTGACTCTCAGCCAAGATTTAACGTCCTTGGGACTGCTTTTCGCATTGCTTCATAGACGGACCCCCATAAATACAAATGTGCAACGGTGGGGTTCGAACCCGCGCACCTATGTGTCTCCTCCAGTCGCGAGGCGCAGACGCATGCCACCACGCCGCCGGGCTCGACAGATTGATGAGAACTGACCTGATAAACGGAACGATAACTTTGTATTGACTATTAAAACGTAACTTGGGTGGCTTAACTGCCCCTCGGTCGTTGTCTCATTGTGGGTAATGATGTGCTACGCTTAATGGCTTACCTGCTTGTTCAAGCAGGCTTCCTCCGTCTGGTGATCCGCCTAGCTCAAGACAAAAGGTCGGACTAAATCCTTTGCCGAAAACCGGATGTGACGCGTCCTTTCGAAGAGCATCTGCCAGAAGTTCACGTGGAGGCTCTGATTTTTCTTCGGGAAGTTGAGCTTCCTGCTGCGGCTGTCAATAAAGACGATTACGATTATATGGGGCATTCTTCGTATATATATATATATATCATTTAGTGAGCATGCTAAAGAAAATCAAAATAAACAAGCAATACTTTTTCCCATTTATTTTACACATTATGCTTAAAGCACTGCACATGCAGTCGTCTAACGGTCTACTATATTTTTTCACCTTAAAAAGTATGAAGTATTTAGGCAAATCATTAGAAAAGGCTCTACTTACTGAAATACACACATATGTATGTATGCAATTACCCATTGCAAAATGGGTAATTTATAATAAATAATGGGTAAAATTATTTTAATTGTATACGCCGTTCGTATGTCAGTTGTGCGTCATTTAGCCAACGACTTTACCGACGCCGCTGCGTTGCCTCGTTAGAAAACAAAGAAACTCGCTCGTTGTTTACCGTGGCGTTGCTCAGCTTAGCGCAGACACGATTAAGCAATATTTCGGATATTGAGCCTTCTGGCCCTAACGCCTTAAAAGCGGACTGTGTGAAGTTGTAGCCTCTTCTCTGCCTCCTCGTCGAACCCATTTAAAAGGCTCTGCGTCGGACCGTATAGGGTATGAATGAGTCCGACAAAGTTACATCCAATCTGAGGGGCTTCCCTGACTTGAAGGGGACCATTACCATACGCCGTTTTCCCTCCTTCCGGGGCCAAGTCCCGTGGCTTAAAAATCGCTCCGAATCATGCCTACTGGAGGGCTCCGACAATAGCGTCGGTTTATGCCAAAATGACTCATCCCACAGTGGTCGTTATGGATGCGTGATAAAGGGTGACGTGCCATTGCGTCAACACGTTCCCCTTATATGCACTGATGGGATGCCACCAGCGTTGGTTCCAGTTGAAGGCCGATACAAATCATAGTAGTAGGGCGGGGTAATGTACCTAGTGGAACGTTTGGAAGGGCGTGCAACCAGCCCCCCGACGCCCGTAGCTGACGCAGCATCTTTTGAGCTCAACAAGCCCTTTATTCAGGCCCGCAGAATACAATCAGGAAACAATGGCATTCCCTGTAAATCCGATTTCTAAGGAGCGATTACTTTTAGACCAGGCCAGAGCTCCCACAGCGTTCTCTTCCGTCGAGTCTTTGACACGACAAAAACAACGTTTCGCAACGTTAATCGCGCTTAGTTTCAATCCTCGCCATGTCACGAATTTACGAATACCTTTCAAGACGCTCTCCAGAGAACCGTCAAAGACTCCATCGTCAGCGTTCCATACATTGAGAGGGCATCTTAGCAATGCCACCAGGTCATTAACCGTTAGGCAGTACAAGGGCGGCAAGTGCGATACATTGTACCACCGCTTTCAGAAGCTTTTTCTCGGCGCCAAGTGAAGGCCCCTGGAAACGTTGGTACAATCTAACTTACTATATGCGACCCCGGTCTGGGACGATATGCCACTCCGAATAGTCATAAACCGGCACAAACTTCGCTCGATCCAGAGGACGATAGCCAGACAGGTAAGTGGGGCGTACCGCACCATCTCGACGAAGGCCGTCTGGGTCCTCGTTAGAATGCTTCCCTGGGATCTGCTGGCGAGAACAAAGGGGCACAGACCCAGACGAACCGCGTGACGATACAGGTCTCAGAAATGCAACCGAGGCTGCCTGGTAGGATGTTTGGGAGCGGGCGGAGCACAGGCGATCGCCTTGGGCAGTTCCAGTTATACATGGTTAGGATTCGGAAGACATACGTGCGTCCTATGTCGCTTGGGGGAATCAGACGATGTGTAGCGCGCAATCAATCATTGTACGGCCCTGGATCGAGCCAGGGCTGCCGCCACGCCAGCGGTGCGCGGTCTCACTCTGAGGGAGTTGGTGACGCACATGTCGAGACGAGGAGCCGAGGAAGGAAGAGCCCGAGGGGGTCTTGTGGGGTTAAGCCCTCAGCGCGGTCTCGACGCACCTCCCTTATGCATTTCTAAAACCTCCCACAAGCAAAAAGGAACACAGTGGTGGCCCCTAAGGGTTCCCGTGTTGGGTGGATCCACACTTGCGGTGTTACACTCGCGGCGCACATTTTTCTGGTAATAACCTTTGAACACATGTACGCTCGTGTTGAGATGTATGATGGGTGAACTACTTATTTGTCATCTTTCGCATTTTTTTTTATCGTGAATATTGACGATTACGTTACTGGTATAAGTATTTGAGTTAGCTAATTGTCCAGCTCCAGGCAGGAGTAGACTGTCATCCTGTGCGGCGTAAAATTAAATTAACGTCGGTACTACAGTACGTAATACATGATGACATTTTATGAAACAGAGAGCAGAAGTCTTGTTACAAACTTGGCAGCTTTGAGATATATGAATAACGTTAAAACAAAAAGCAGCAATATGTAGATATAGTTTCTTCAATTTATATATATATTTTTTAGAATAGCAGCTTATTTATTAAGAATACAAATGGAGCGACAATTGTCTCCCGAGAACGTGTGCACTGGGAATATATATATATATATATATATACATAAGGCGCCACCAGCAACATTACTAGTGTTACAGAAGAATTATGTACCAGCTTACCTCTTTGACACCTTCCTCGTTTTCGACGATATCAGCTGCCATGTTGTTGTTGTTGTTGTGCTGTTGAGCCGCGGGCCGGCTGTGTTGCCACGGGGGTGGGCGAACAATACTCGGACGGGCGTTAGCGGTTGAGACTACTTGTCACCGGGGGTTGTCGACACTTGACAGAACAGACAGTTCCCGTTCTTCCGTTCTTTGTTGTTTGTCGCTATGATGATCGACGAGCACCAACAACACTACGCTTTTTTACTATCCGTTGTCGGCAAAGCGAGAGATGATGGCTGTATCCCTGTCTTTTCCAATGACCTGGCTCGAAATTATTGACGATCAACACTTCACCGCCGACTTCGTCAGCAACAACGACGCGATGTGTTTGTTGTTGTTGTTGTTGCTGCTGTTGCCCCGTTTGTTGCTTTATATCGTGTCGAGGTGATGCTCTTGGGCGTAGCGCTGTGGTGGTAGTCGCATACAGCCCAGTCAGTTGTTGTCCAATACATGTAGATGAAAGCCATGAAATGCTTAGTTATTGCTAGTGCTAGCAGTAACAGTAGTAGTAGTAGTAGCAATGGCATTGGTAAAAAAAAATAGTTATAATATATAATAGTGGAAATAGTTAGCCGCGCTTCGGTGCCTCTTAACGCTGACACGTAACCTAGTCTAGCCTAACCTCCACGCTAATACTAATACGTGCTGTGCGTGCATCTTCCCTCACTTCGATTTGCGGCACGGCAGGACGATAGGCCTGCTACGGAGGATTTAGGTGAGGTGGAAGGAAGACTGTCGTTGTCGTGATACGTAAGTGTTAACATAACGGGCGGTTACCGAGATTACATAGTAACAACAATACTATGAAGAAGAAAAACAACAACAACAACAACTCAAGAAAACGACAACTCTGGAAGTTGAGTATGAGATATTGCTATAAAAGGAAAGACGGTACAGGAGCATGATATCTAGCCACCTGTTTAGAGACAACGACGAGAACGACAACGACAACCAATAGAACAACAACAACAACAACAGCCAGTGGAATAACAACAATTGCCAGCACAACAGCAACAACTATGTACAACCACAACAATAACCACACTCAAGGCAACCACTCGAAAGTTTTGAGATTCATACATAGACGTGTGACTGTGCGGAAGTGTGTAACGAGAGTAAGAGGTGAGGTACTTGTTCTTAAACGCCAATCAATTCACACTGCACATGTGATATCGGATACATACGACTGCACATGAGTGGACGGATGTACACTCGTTTCACACAAGGAAACACACAGTCACGGACCTTTACGCAAATATATATATATACACACTTGTATATGTGTATCTGTATTCGTATATGCCTCACCTAGATACACTGAGCTAGACAAACGACTCTACTGTGCAGCAGGAACAGCAGCAACAGTTCAGATGACTCGATGGTTGCGTCTAGCGCCATAGAGCCATAGAGGGAATACTACTATCAAAAGAGGCTGAGGCTACGTACCCGCCCTCGCGCACCGGCACTGTCGTCGCTGTTGGTCAAGTAGGCCCAACCGCTGCTTGATTTCAGTCATCCTTGTAGTAAGTAGCCTTACCCTCGGCCGTTGACGATGTTTACGATGTGGCTTCACGAAGAGCTGAGGGCGGCACACGGAGTGGGGGGGGGGGGGGGTGAGAGTCGAACCGCCGCCGACGCCTTTCGCTTCTAGCCGACGACAGCCGACAATCGTACGCGTACTGCCGCGCGAAGTGATTGATATACGTGTATAAACGAAATACGAACTGCACTGCACGAGTAGTGAACTTCGAACTACTAGACAACTAGCTTGCGTCTCAGCCTAAGAAAGGGTAAACGCGCGGAGGCGCCTTGTCCTGCCTGTCGACTTGTAGACTATGCAAATGTGTTGCATTACATGCACCTATCGACTATCCGCGACACGCTCCGGTCGGTGTCTGGTCTCCAGGACTCAACCTGTACAGTGTTGGACATTTTGTGGACACTTATCAGAGCCCCGATAGGAACGCAGTAGTCTAGAGTGCAAACCAGTTATAAACATATTATACACATATAAACAAATTATAACCAAAATATAAACATATTATATACATTATATATTGTACTCGTCGACGACTGTGATTGCATGGTTTAGTAGTTGATTTAGTTTAACACTTAGTAGTTTACAAACCATGGCGATGCGATATCCTTGAGAAGCCAGACACTTGTTTCACGTAATGGCGACTTGGTGCGGTCACCGGCAGATCAGTCGGAAGATCGAAATTCTCACGTATGCTGTTGTAAGTTCATGTGGAACGAATACTTTTATTTACGCCGACGAGGTGCTTCGTAATGAGGATTCATACCTTTAGCTCATACCGGCTGTACGAAAGGTGCAGCGCCGCGAATAATAAGTAGTTCGGGTCTTTTTTATCGTGTGTTATCGGCAACGGCCCACGGCAACTGTCCTACTGAATAGGTCGTTTCTTTATCGACAGTTGGTTTTCGCCTCATTTTTGCTTAGACATGCGCTCAGATTGAGAGGCGGCATAACGAGCTACCGGAGCTGTATGGAGGACACAAGCTGGCTCCAAAGCGCTTGCTTAGTGGCGGGTATGTAGTGGTTTTAGTTGACCGGAATCGCTATAGGTAGTTCAATAAGTTCTTAGAATGAGCTTTTTAGAATTCGAATTTTGGCGCGCTTCCACCGCTATTAGGAACTGCAACTTTTCGACTGCCAGCAATCAAAATATTATGGTGATTGGCCGTTGCGATTTCGTTTGATCGCTTTTCCCGTGCAACGTATCGGCGTGATTTTGGAAAATGGAGAAAAAAGAGTTTCGAGTGGTTATCAAGCATTTTATTTCAAAGGTTGGAATGCGACCCAAGTGAAAACTGAGTTAGACGAGGTGTACGGTGACTCTCCGCCATGTTTTGCCACTGTTTCCAACTGGATTAATGAGTTAAAAAGAGGTCGCAGGAGCACCGGGATGAACTACGTTCAAAACGCCCAAAAACGGCAACTGATTAGGAAAACGTGGAAAAGGTGCGGAAAATCGTTGCCGCAGATAAGCGAGTGAACATTAGGGAGATAGCGGAGGCCTTGGAGATCAGTTTGGGTAGTGTGCATTTCATCCTGCACGAAAACTTGAAAATGAAAGAGCTCAGAGAAAAATGGCTGCCGCATTTGCTCAACCAAGGCCAAAAAAACGCGCCTGTTTTCGCTTCACAGCGAAATTTGGCCAAGATGTCGAACAATCCGTCGGATTTTTGGCGCAGATTCATGACCGTCGATGAAAGCTGGGTCCATCACTACACTCCCGAGACCCAAGAAGCATCTTGCCAATGGTGTGCACCTGATGAAGGATTTCCGAAGAGGGTGCGGACAACGGCATTGACCGGAAAGGTGATGGCTACAGTTTTTTAAGACCAACGTGGAATAATTCTGGTCGACTACCTTGAGAGCGGTAAAACGATCACGGGAGAATATTATGCAAGACTGTTGGACTGCCTTTAGCAAGAACTCATCGTGAAACGGCCCGCTTTGCAGAAGAAGGTTGTCCTGTTTCACCAGGACAATGCTCCTGCACACAAGTCCCGGCAAGCATCGGTCCCAACTGAGGTTCGAACTTATTGAACAACCTTCCTATTCTCCAGACCTGGCCCCCTTTGATTATTTCCTCTTCGAACATTTGAAGAATAGTCTCGGTGGAAAGCGTTTTTCCAGCAATGAAGAGGTTAAGGCTGCTGTCAATGCCTATTTTCAGTCTAAAGACGCGGAATTCTACTTAGGAGGTATAAAAGCTCTGAAATCTTGGTGGGAAAAATGTATTAAGCATCTCGGGGAGTATATCGAATAAGATAAATTTAAAAACATGATTTGGAAAATTCTTGGTTTTCATTCTAAGAACTTATTGAACTACCTGTAGGCCAGGCGTCGAACCGCAATGGCGTCAGAGAGAAAAGTGGACGAACTAAGCGAGCATTGAATAGGCCGTCGTCGGGGTCTGTTCATTCTTCGATAACACACTATTTACGGCTAGCCAGATTTGGGCACGACATAAGGTTGTCTCCACGTTTCTGGAACGCGTCTTTTGCCTGCGCCGATCTTTTTCTTTTTGGCTGGCTTACTGTCTAGGTAGGCACCTAACCTTTTTTCGACAACCGGTATTAAGAAGAAGTTGTAAGAGATTCTCACTCAGTTTTAGTTAAGAATGTTGGTGGAGCGACCATTGTCTCCTGGAAACGTGTGCACAGGAAATATTACTTCGTCTCGTGGAAAGTGGGCTGGGACCACTTCAACAGAGTTCTCCGGACAGATGCCGCGATGGACGTCGAGATCGAGGCGCTGCTTCAGATAAGCCACAGATCTCTTATCTCCGGTTGCGAGGTTCAGCTGCCTACCGACTCTGTGAAGGAGTTTGCGAGTGACGTCGCCTAGGCCGTCCAAGGTCTCGAACGCTAGCGGTTGGAATTCATGTGGGTAATCTATTGACGCATCCGGACGCTTGCCTTGCTTAGAGTACAGGGAAATCCGCTAGATCGGAGCGCTCGGCTAAAGTGTCGTTATTACTGGCATGTCTGGCACAATAACGTGTGATGGGCTAATATGTCAACGGGGCGGCAAGATTTACACTGATGGGCGGAGACAAGATCACAGCCGAGGCAAAGACCTACCTCGATTCGGGTCGTCTCGTCGTCCAAAAGGGTGCCCAGTGGGGCGCTTGGAAGCGCATGCAACCAGAATCCCTTAGCGGCGACCGCCTGAAGACGAGACTTCGTGGAGTCGTCAATAGCCTCCGCCAGTAAGCGGCGATACACTTCGTTATGCAACAATGCGCTCCAGTTGTATTGGCTCCAAGGGTAGTCCGAACCTGCGCACTATACTCGTAACGTAGATCTCGCACTTCTCGGGATTCAGCCCCAAACCAGACTTCAGGCAAAATCCGAGCACGCACCGGGCATCTTCGGCAGCCATGTCTGCGTCACCCCCCAGCACTCCATCATCAAGGTACCAAATGTTTAGTGAGCTGTTAAGGGAGTCAGCTAACTTTTTAATGCTCACGCAAAACAATGAGAGTGGGGGCAGAGGATAACCCTGTTGCAGCCCCGTGGCCGAGGATATGAGATCATCCGTGAGAACCAGGTGAGAAAAGTAGCAGAACGCTTGGTGGACGTGCCAGCTGGGGACAGTGCGTCCCGACCGCCTTCAACAGGTGATCCCGTCTTAGAGAGTCAAAGGCGTTTCTAAAATCCAGCTTCACGAGAACCCCAGGTAGTGAACGTGAATCGGTGAAAGCTTGGGCGGCATGCACGGCGGCCTCGGCTCCGGTTTGTGAGGCAAAGCCAACCTGGTGGGGACCCGTCGCCTCGCGAATCTTATCTCTGACTCTATTACAGGCAACTTTGCGGCTAGCCTGCGCAAGGTGGAGGAGCAAGCAATTGGCCTCAATGACCCGTCTTCCTTCTGTAAGGCAAAAAGCCTAGCTTCAATAATTATAGATCGCAGTTGAGGTGAAGGGGCGTCCCACAAAAGTAAGTCTACGACTTTGGCCAATGCGCCAGCCAGCCGACCGGCTATATCCCCCAGTGTCGGAGATAGTTGGTCTACTAGCAGCCGTGGTCGGATGAAGTCAAGACCCCCCGGCGGAACTTCGGGCAACACTCTTGACCGCGGCTATAACTTCTTCCCCCGACGTGGCACATGAAAGCAAAAGCCCGAGGGGGGCTTAGTTAGACGCTATCTATTGGAGAATTCCCGCAAATTATAACGAATGATTAAGCGCGTCCTTCCTTGCAAGAGGGAGGAAGATGAAGAACCACTGGCACGAAGGAGAAAAGCGCATACCACGCGTGTTCGTTATTATCGGCTAGGATCCCCGAGCGAACATTTGCCAATGCCTCCGCTACCTGTAACCTTACGGGTTGCAGGACAATTCTTCACCTCTTCGCTAAACCCTGGATATCTTCGATGATGCAGGCGGTCTGCCCTGTGTTGTTATCGATCGGTGTGGGGGAGTTGCGAATGAGCTAGGAAAGGCTGATGGATGTTTGGCTGCTATATGCCTCGTAAGCCCTCTTCTTGTGTATTGTCCGTTGCATAGAGGGCAAGCTATTTGCTGTGAGTTTGCAGTCAATCGAGTTGATCCGCCGCTGAATATGTTGTTGGGGTCGTGCTGCATCATGACGTGCTGCATTATACGTTTAAGGCTCGCCAACATTGGCCCAGCGTGTCTGATCCGCCTCCTGACACGACTTGCGACAAATGAGTCGCAGCGTCAGCCATGGCACGGATAGGCCGCGCGGTTTTGGGTGCTCGGCGCGCTGAAGCACAATTTAGTCGGCGCCGTGGGGCGAACGTCTCCTGTTGGCTTAGGGTCTCCCTGTGCGCTTCTCAGGCCTCTTGGCGGGGAGTGGCCTTTCGTTTGTTCTTTACGAGAATTGGCAAATTTACTTACGGGCCGCTAGACCGAAGACATTAAGTAAAGTATCCTTTTTTGTTTAATCGACCCTTGTTTTATTAATCAATTTATATTACAATCCTGTGTAAGTGAACGTGTTAACTCTCAGCCTATAACAGCCCTGGTGTGCACCATTCGGCAAGCGACCCCAAAGTAAAGTAGCCTTATAGAGGTACTCACCTCTAAAGCATTTAACCACATGCACAATATAGTAGTATGAATATGTCAAACTAGTTTAGTAAACAAATTATGATGATAAGCCACCAGAAAACGAGCTAGGGCTCTTGCCTCTGAGCGAGATATGTTCGTAAAGCAGTCATGCTTGGTCTACCCTAAAAGACCGAAACCCTATTAAAAAAAACTTAGCTAAAAGTGGCGGAAAGATTAGGAACTAGTGACTCGAGCCGTGTGCTGATTTTCATCAAGCTGGGAATACCATGGATGCGCGCAGTGGCTTGCATAAGTTGCTGCTGCTGTTATAGGCACAGACGTTGGCATTGTTCTACAAGTATAAGCGTTTTAAGTGACTGAAAACTAAACCTAGACAACTATTCTAGCCTACTGCAACATTAAAACTTGCACATGCACACACTCAAAAGAAACAGAGCAAACCACCGGATGACGTCGGTTTGTGATGCTCAGTATAAATGGGCGTTAGTGAAGACCGTCAGATACTCTTTCCACCATAGTGATGTCAGACTTAAACTCACATTTTAGTTCACTGACATTTAATAACCTTCCGAGACGTAGTATCAATCGAAATACGTTTACACACATTCGAATGAACGTAGGGTAAGCTGAAGTACTTTTCTCAAGTAACTGGAGAAAGATGAACTTGGAGCGGGTTTAGACTTTAAGGCAGAAACAATAGCGGCACACCTAAAAAAGAGCTAGATATGTATTGCTTGTATAAAGAGTTTTGGGATGTGGGAGTGGGAGTGCGGGACAATAAGGAATATAACTGGAAATTTAGAAAAAAACATATTATCCTAAAATGTGGTGCCCTAAAATAAAAAAAAATAAAAAGATTTTATTTAGACCGGGTAAAGGCGTGCTTTGTGAAGCGTGTGCTGGGATTACCCAAGAACGCGTCAGTTACCCTGGCACTAGAACTATGCGGAGAACGCACTCTGGTAGAAAACTTAGTCGTACACAAATTACCGACCAGTACAATTACACTCGACATGTACAGAGCATTCAGGGAAAACCGAAACGTATATTTTGCTATGTGTAGCTATACAGATGGACCTGCTTTTCGCTCAGAGAAATAGAAACGTGCCTTCCAAAGTAACCGACCATTATTGTGCAGGGTAACATGCCATGGTTATCACCATTATATGTGCCTCAAAAGTGAATGTTATGATACTAACCACTGTGTATGTAAGATTTTGTGGTGAGTGCAATATCTGTCGATATCATGATGTTCTAATATGTTCGGCACTAGACTCAAACTCGTTACAGGCGCGTGTGAACGAGATATTGTTATAAATTCGTAGCAAACCATGTGTGTCAATCCAATCCTACTATCAACAACTATGGTGAATAAATATGATGTGTATATACAGCAAAATAAAAAAATGGCATTTTTTAATATCTAACGTTAACTGACGTAGGCCTTTTTTTTAATGCCAGTAAATCAAACGGGTCACCTTCCAGCAATATCCAAGTGCTGGAAGGTGGCCCGCTGCTGACGGAGGATTTGCGAAAACGATGGAATCTGAAGAAAACATGTGCCTTTGACGTTTACATGCTGAATTGGCGAACCAACATTAGTGAGGTGGACATAGGTAGGGATTTATGGAACAGCAACACTGAGAAGCACTGAGTGTCGGGCTAGCGGAGTGAGATCTAACTAAGGCCGTTGCAGCCCACAAATTTCATCACGTTCCGTGCAACGTAGAGGGTTTTCATGAACCACAGGACGAATGTCGATTCAGGCAGTGCTGGAGCATATGACACGCCGCTGCATGTCCGATATACTAGTATCCTTTATAAACTAAACGATTAAACGCTTTAATGTAATAAAAACTCATTAAACTTGCCCGGGTATTAATTTAAAAATTTTAATTGTTGTGCAGTAGTGCTGCATAATGTTTTTAAATTGAATCGAACGAAGTTTTGCTAACGTGGACGTGGTACTATCAGTCGCCCGCTGGAAAGGATGCTGAAGGAAAAATATGGCATACGTGTGCTCTCATATATATATATATAAATATATATATATATATATATATATATATAGACATATGTGTATCTATATCGTTTAGAACTAAGAAGAATATATAGAATATTGTAGTTACCACAGTAGGTTTGTTTATTTTTTCGGTGTTTGTGCATGACACGTTTTAGCGCTGATGATGAGCTGTAATGCATATTTTTCAAAGACAAACAAAATCGCTTTTTTTCAAATTACCTTCCGCCAGCAATTAGTAGATGATATAACGTGTTTTATTGAGATTGGCTTATTTAAGGGACATAGTCTTTTAATGAGACTGACGTATTTGCACGCGCTTTTCTATTTGGCATTACATGACATTTTTTAATTACTCAAGCGATTTGCAATAGACACGTTAGTATCAATACTACGATATTAATGCTAGAATTTCACATCAAGCCGGTGTTAAACAAATCTATTTCGGCTAGGCCTGCCGACCGAAACAACGTTTATATAATTAAAATTAATTTAAATAATAAACGTTTATATATTGTAGTTTAGTAAGTTTACTATCGAAGCATGAAAGAAAGTAGAAATAACGTTATCTTAATAATGATCAACAACTGAGTAGTCAATTACAAATCGCGTTCGGCTGTGCTGGCAGAAGTGAGATATCGCCTGATGAAACGCCACCTGATGTATGGGACTTTTGTGATGGTGGTGCTCAGCTTTTTGCGCTATGTACGCGTTGATGAATTGATAAATTAATGAATTAATTTACAGCCTCTGTGACAACAACATGGCAGTTAGCGGCTCCACCCCGCTCGCCATCATGGCGCTAACAAAGCGCCTCAACGAAGCGCCTCACGGCATACTGTTGTTAGCCATCGCCTAGAAGGAAGTGTTTTCGTTTTCTTCTCCCACACCCATTTCCTTTGAATTGCCGTTCCGTCCGTGGGGGGGCTATTCTAGTCGCTGAAGCAGTTCCACCCTGCAACCATGTTCCGCGCGCAAATTCTTGGAAGCTGTACGACCTTCTCGAGAAAGTCTACAAAGCCCTCACAAGAGGAACAACACGCTTTGAAGGGTTGAAAAAGTACATAAAACCCGAGACAGAAATAAGCAATTGGATAAGCGAAGATAATCATTATAAAAAACCAAATCACGCCGAAGGTGAATCGAACACAGCATTCGCAACACATTTTCGAGCTGGAGGTGGGTGGAAATGTGGGTGGTGGGTGATGGGTGTAGCCGCTCACGTTCTTCGAGCGATGCGCCCAGACGAGACCGCGAATGACGACGATACCTCGTTTAAGTTGTCGATCTCCTAAAAACAGACCAATTACAAACAATGCACTAACATGTATGTTAGTTAATCAATTTGTATGGAACACTCCGTCTTAAATGCCTTGCCGACACTCACCGACGTGTCGACCTTTACCTTGTACACTACGCAAATTACAATACGTCTGTACCACGTACCGACAGCGCGGTGATGTGATGAGCATTTTTTTGTCCCTCAAAATCAACAGCACGAGTTTAACCGTTAGTCGTTTTTGGATTTTAATTATTGCAAATATATATATATATATATACATATATATATATATATATCCCAGGAGCCAGTCAATACGTACGTTATATGTAACAACAATATTTATTTATTATCTATTTATATTCGACACGACAGTTCGCAAAGATGACAAGTCTATATGCGATTATATGTATATAATTATGCATAAACGTTTGGCAGGATCTAAATCTGTAAGCCGGACAAGCGTGAATATATATATATATATATATATATACATCACAGTCAGGCAGACCAAGTTAAGTTCACGATAAATCGATGCGGTTGCACTCACGCACGACTTCAACTGTAAGTTATCTGTGTTATCTCGGTCTATTACGCTCCGTTTCTCCGCCAATTAGGAATCGTTGCAGTTGCCAACCTCGGCACATGCGAAACAGAATGGAGTGTGAGGGTTACTCAGAATCACAACATAAACAGCAGCAGCAGCAGCAAACACATGCTTCGACCAGTTGTAGTCAACATATGTCTACAGCGAACATATGTGGACAGAAACGTCAACTGTCACCGGACCAAGCGCCTCGCGCCAAAGACGTTCGTTTATGCAGCCCGAAAGCTCATGTATGCGCAAGATGTGCAAACAATGTTGAAGGCGGTCGCTTTGTATGCTGCTCTAGATGTAGCAGGTCGAGCCCGGTGGCGTGGTGGCATGCGTCTGCGCCTCGCGACCGGAGGAGACACTGGATAGGTAGGCGGGTTCGAGCCCCACCGTTGCACATTTGTATTTATGGGGGTCCGTCTATGAAGCAATGCGAAAAGCAGTCCCATGGACGTTAAATCTTCGCTGAGAGTCAGTTGTAGTGTCCACCACCCCCATGACCGGACGGCGACCGTTACGAGTTCGCCATTCTCTCGCTCCAACAACACACGTCTTCTGCCTGGCTCGAACCAACGACTACTGACTCATTTATTCTCATGCCTCTTTATATACTCACAGATTGCCCGCGCATTTAGTGACTTCCCGCGTCTTTGCTAGTAGGGTGGCGGCATCTTCTATTTGGCGCCATGTATTTAGCTTGCTTCGGCATTGCCGCCAACCGACGCTGTCTATGCCTGCGCTGCTACTACTATCCTACATTCTCCCCCCCTTCATAGGCTTGTTTAGGCCCGTCTTTGCTCACGAACTTCCGTAAATGGCTTGGTGCGCGTGGACGTGCTTCAGAGCGGTGCGCTGACGTCTTCATGTTCACCATGTGGCGCACCCGGCGGCGGCTGGCCTCGTATACTGACCCAGTCGCCGGGCACGACCGCACGAACCTGGTTCCGACTGCCGTCCGTCTCCCGTCTGCGTGCTCCTTCGGTTCGTCCACTCGCGCTTGCTTATCCTCATGTGCATCCTCCGTCGCCTCCAGGCATTCGCCGTTGGCCCAACGATCCCAGCGTGGCCGCTCCTTCACGCCGATCGCCTGCACATTCTGCCGCGTTCGTACACTCCCGGCCGAAATGGCCAAACTTGCCACACTTTCGGCTCCTCACTTGTTTTGTCGGGCACATTTCGGCCCCGTACTCGTGCCTCGTCCATACGCACGCCTGGCATCCATCCGTTCCGTGTTCTCGCCCTGCCGCCAGACTAGGTCCGCTTCGTTCCGCCGGCCCTCGCTCACCAATTCATGTCGTGCTGCAATCCATACTGGCCTCCGTGACGCACCTCTCCACGTTTAACGCGGTCGTTACGGCCTGTTCGACTGTCCCGTACTCGTGGCTTTTCCATCCGCGCACGATCCACCCGCTCCGCGTTCTCGCCCTGCCGACGGCCTTGGTCTGCTTCTTTCCGGCAGCCCTCCGCTTCCCGAACCTCGTTCACCTACTCGTTTCCGCCTGCGATCCATCTGGCATCCGTGATTGCTCCAGAATGAGGTGTCTCCTCAACACCAGGGTTCGAACGTCGAGCTTGCACCTCACCATCAGTCACAGCAGTGCCGCCAGGTACTCACCGTTGTCGTCACCGGGAACGGCTGCCGAATTTGTCGTCGGCCCTGACGTTGTCGCCTCGTCGTCCTCCTCCGGCTCCGTGCCTGGTGCCATTTCCTCCACGGTGTTGTTGGCCGGCCCATGGATGGCAGAACCGGAGGTGGGGGTGGCAGACCTGTGGCATTGTTGCACTGCCTTTTCTTTCTTCCGGATCCTGTCGGCTGCGCCAGTTGTAGTGTCCACCACCCCCATGACCGGACGGCGACCGTTACGAGTTCGCCATTCTCTCGCTCCAACAACACACGTCTTCTGCCTGGCTCGAACCAACGACTACTGACTCATTTATTCTCATGCCTCTTTATATACTCACAGATTGCCCGCGCATTTAGTGACTTCCCGCGTCTTTGCTAGTAGGGTGGCGGCATCTTCTATTTTTCTCTAGATGTAGCAGGGTGTTTCATACTGGATGCAAAGCCAGTGACAAAAGCGGACCCAACCGCAAACGCTCTAACTAAGTGGCTCTGCCGAGTGTGCGAAATGGAGTGTGCGGATTGGTCGATTGAACGTTTTATGAACTGTTTGGATACCTGCTCGTTTAGCAACGAAGCAATGGGTTGTGTATCATTCCTGTTTCATCGTTTGCGTGTTCTAGAGAAGGAATTGGCAAAGGTCAAGCAACCACGGATGTCGGTGCCAGTGGCCGCCTCAGATGCCGAACCGCCAGACGTCGGTCAGAGCGCCACTCAATATCTCACTCGACGTCCGAAAAGGACAGTGTTGGTAATGGGGGGGGGGCGCATAGTTGAGCCTCTGAGACCAGCACTGAGGGATCTCTTCCCCCAAAAATACACCGATAAGGGTACGCTCAACGCCGAGGATGGATGTGCAGAGTATCATTGAGGAGGCAGAGAAACAAATTAATCTTGCAAGTGAACCCAGTAGCTGTGTCCCTTCAGGCTGGATACCACGAGTGTATGGAGTTCGAGAAGGAATCGTATGTGTCGGCTGTTGAAGCCTTCAGTGCAAGACTGAAGCGGAATCACCCTGAATCCGAACTCCATGTGTTGTTGTAGTACCACTATTCTCGCAAAAATCTACAAAGCAGAGGTCGGTCCAAATCGAATCACTAAGAATCGCGCTATGGAACTGCGAAGGTGCTGACACTCTGTCACTCCTCTCCTCGATAGCTCTAGATGGCGTAGATATTTTAGTGTTGACGGAAACATGGGCCACTAAAGCGTTCAATCTGCCTCGCCTCTACCCTATCCACGCTCTGGCCCAGAGGAAAAGAGGCGCCGGGCGCCCTAGCAGAGGAGTGTCAATTTTCTACAATCATCAAGTCGAAGATCTTCATGTTGCGCTTGCCGAAGATAACGTCATTGCTCTACACATCCTAGTTGCAATAGACCTTCAGCTACAATCTCTGGTGTCGTTCAACAAGAGAGAGAAGCCGTTGCCACTAAACTTAAGCAGGGAAGCGCTCTACCGACGCGTTCATAAAGTTCTACCCGTACCAGTATATTTTGAGGTTGAGGCGTATGCTCAAAATCTCGTGGATATTATGAAGTCCTCCGTCACCCCTGTGCAACGCAGAACGAACTCATGTGCGTGGTAGGATCGGCTCTGTCTCCTAGCAAAAAGGGCTCAAAACGCCGCGAGGCGCCTAGCGACGGCTTACCCTGCTAGGACGCCCTTGGCTGCCTACCTCAAGACCGTATGTAGGAAAACCTACGCCACTCAACGATTAAGGTAACTCGAGAATTCAGAAATATCGCTTCTCCGAGAGGCTGAGAATCTACCTCATAGGTGGCTCGCTCGTAGTGGCCTCACCCCCTGCCCGCTTAACTCGTCGCATTTAATCAATTACTTCGCAGAAATGTTTGGGGCTAGCGATTCCATACCTAAAGAACCCTGCTTGATCTATGCAGCCTGGGATGAGGTCACTCTCAGTGAAAGACAGCGTCTCGAGACGGCCTTCACGGTGGAAGACGTGATCCTCGCTCTTCAGGGTTTGAAAAACAACAAAGCAGCGGGCCCCGATCTAGTGAAGAATGAGCATTTAAAGAGAGCACCTATTTTAGCTACATGCTGGGCGGCACTGTTCAACGAATGCCTCCGCGCTGGCACGATCCCATCTCAGTGGCTCGAAGCTACACTGCTCGTCATCCTTAAAGGCAAAGGTGACCCAACCCAGCTGACCTCCTGGCGCGGTATAGCAAAAAAGAGCACATGCTACAAGTTACTGTCGTCGTTGCTTACCAAAGGACTAAGCGCCCAGAGACATTATTCTGCGAACTGTAGCCGAAGTTGATGTCCCTCCTGCCGTCCTCAACCTATTGGTGGCCGTTCTCCAAAGCAACAAAATCAGAATAGATGACGATGTGTCCAAACTTCCCCCTTTCCTTCAGACTACAGGTGCTGCGCAGTGTGACAACTTGAGCCCGTTGCTTTTCTCAGTCCTAATTAAGGACCTACCCGCGAATATCCGGGGCCCGAGAAATCTGGTAGACGTGATATTGTATGCAGATGATCTCGTCATCTACGAAAAGAGTCGCTTCCAGGTTTAACAGGCCTTAGCCAGACTTCACGCGGCCACGTCTGAGCTTAGACTAACCGTTAACCTGACGAAAACAGTAGCCATGAAGTTTAGGAAAGGTGGGCGCTTAGCTGCTAATGATGCGCTCCGTTTAGCCGGTTTCCACCTTCCTTACGTTAGTAAGTTCCCTTACTTGAAACTGCTTCTAACGCCGAACGGCAGTTTCCTGCAACATATCAAGGAAAGATGCAGAAAAGCGCTGGTCGCAATAACCACAATTAGAAAGCCGCACCTGTTGTCCATTCCAACGGCATTAAGGCTGTTCCATTTAAAGATTGCTCCAATGGTCGCCTACGGTATCAAAATAATCTGAAATGATCTCACCCTGGCTTGCCTCGAGCACATAAATTACCTGAAGGCAGCTTACCTCAAGCAAGTCCTTGGCCTCCATCGCTCAGCCCGCAACCGACTTGTATATCTCCTCACCGACACCCCTATATTCGTCGAGGAGCTAAGGCGACGCTCTGACCTGCCGGCATCTGCCAATTACGTCAATGTCCTCAAAATGTGTGGAGTGCAAGTTTGCTGAAATCGATGTCAACTTCTTCAGCACCGGAGCAATGCAAAACCAGGCATGGAAAGGGCTGAGTAGGTCTAACCGCCATGTGGTGACTAGGTTCGCCGTGCACGGTTTTCACCATATGCTGTGCGCGACCCTTGGGTTTGATGATCCCACCGACTCATGCGTGTGCCGTCGTTGCAAACTACCATGCGGTAGATACCATGCTACCTCTTGCAGCCAAGTCTCGTCGCTAGCCAGTCTAGATAACCAGGCCTATGTCATAACTTCATAGTTTTACATATCTATTCGTTTTTATGTCTAAATGTGTGTATGTAAACATATGCACATATTTTAACTGTACTATTTCTATACAACACGTGTGATAATAAACACATTTTTGTTTGTTAAAAAAACATGTTTACGTTTGTCTGGCATTTGCCCAGAGACGGCAGGTTCCCACTATCACCCCTTATCTCGGAGCACTCAGAAAACACGTCCATACGCTACGGCAGTCGGGTCGAGACTATGTTTTAAACATATATGAAACATAATTTTTTTATTTATATATATATATAGTTGCAGTTTTATTTGCTTATATGCGAGAGGCAAGAATTGTCTCCTTATGAACGTGTACACCGGATAAATCAAGTGAAGACGTCACATATCCTCCAGATTCGGGCGTGTCCAGTCTAGCAGAGTTTCACGCACAGAGGCGGCGTTACCCCGTTGAATGTCCAGCGGTAGTCTCTGGTGCAGGTACTCGACAGCTCTTGTGTCCCCTGTCGAACGATTGAGCGCCTTGCCGACACGTTGAATAAGTTTGTGCGTCTTCGGGCCAGGTCCCCCTAAGGTCTCGAATGCCAGTGGGCGAAAGTCGTGGGGATAAGTGATACTGGCATACTTTCTGCACTTATTCGCTTCCGCCAACATAGACGCGTGACCAGCATGTTCCGCTCCCGCACTACATATATATTTATATATATATATATATATATATATATATATATATATATATATATATATATATATGTGTGTGTGTTTAAAACATAGTCTCGATCCGACTGCCGTAGCATATGAAGGTGTTTTCTCATTGCTCCGAAATAAAAGGTAATAGCTAGAGCCTGCCGTCTCTGCGGCAAATGCCACCACTACCTGTCGATACACCTCTGGTTAGCAGCCAGGCTACTCATCACCAGCACACTGTCATCCGCGACAGCAATAGCTCACTGGGAGACATTTCCAATATTGTACTTCCGAATACCTAGTAGGCAATTCAAATAGCTGCACCATCCGAACGCCGTTACGTGCAAGTTTTGACCGCCGCAACGTGCAGCCGTTTGAACCACCGCCACGTACCAAAGTCCGAACTGCCGTCACGTGCAACGATTCAAACGTTGCAACGCACGTTGAAACTCGATAGCGGAAGCACGCGATGCACAACCGTCGCGCAAAACAGCAGAATAACAGGTGCGTGCAATATGCGTAAAATTTCGTCTAATCAACCAAATTGCACGGTGCATGTAATACTCGCACCTCGTAGCTAATTAAAAGACGGGAATATTCAAGCGCGGACTCGGATTGAAACCTGCGCCCATCAGGTAAACTCCTTCCTTCTTATTCCGCCACCTCTCGCACCACCACCACCACCACTTACCCCTTAGCCCCATCCCCACCCTCCAAGATGGCCGCCTCAGGGAACCACGTTACCGAATCCGATCGACCCAAGTTACCCAAGAGTTCGCTGACAGAGAACTCGCTGGCATGCTTGAGGAAGCATGAAAACCTGCGTCGGAACTCAGTAAGTGTAACTCTCGGACGAAGAACACCCGACAAGTGAGCCTCCAAGCGAAACACTCCAGCTCCAAACCAGCCGTTACTACGAGTACCAAAGCCTGAGAAAGTAGCAATTCCAGGTGAAGCTACGAACACTCGAAACGAAGCTAGACCTCCTGCCTTTTCTTAAGAGGAAAGCTAGATACATCATTGAGGCCGGGAAGGGAACTCGCGCGCTTTTACTGATCACAGTGGCCGAAAAACGAATCAGCAAACGCCGTGCTACACATACACTAATCTCAGAGCAGCGAGGAGCTATCTCAGCGCCTTTCCTTAGAATCAGTAGTAAATAGATCATGCTATATGCCGCACCATTATGGTAGCGCACGACTACAACACGCCGCCTACTACACAAGACCTAAAGGCCTATGGCGCTTAACATAGCACGCACCAGTTGCACGGCTTCCACAACAGCCACACTCGTTCTCTCTCTCTCTCTCTCTAGACAGATTCTCTGGAACCTGAGAGTTAAGAAACTAGCTTCAAGAAGCCTCTAAAATGCCTTCCGGACAAAGGACGTGCTATTTAGGAGACACAGAGGCCATACGATTCGGGATCGGAAACCATAAGCAAATAGAGCCAGCAATGCGAAGCAAGCCAGCCAGGCCATGTGCAACTCAGGAGAGGCTAACCTAAACCTAGAAAGTTCCTTGACATTTCAAGCCCTTGTGTAAGCTCTTTTCAAGGATCATGAACCCCGGGTTATGCTAAGAAGATTTGTAGAACTTGACTCCAAACCAAAAAAGTCAACGCTTAAAGTCGAGCAGCCTTAATGGCAAGATTACGTGGCCAGGTGACGTAATCTCGGAAAGACAGTATTGCAGCTTCCCCCCAAGAAAGGCAATGAGGACAATTGGATTTCAGTGGATTTGTGAGTGCCACACTTCCTAGGCAATAAAAACGACCTTCTATATATATATATATATATATATATATATAATTATATATATATATATATATATATAATTATATATATATATATATATATATATATATATATATATATATATATATATAATTATATATATATATATATATATACAAACACCGCGCCACACTTCACATTTTAACGGTATTTTAGAACATTTCAATTTTGGAGAACCAAAATATACTTATCCACATGTGCGTAATAACCCTCCATCATAATATTGTAACCACCACCACCCGTATACAATTGCGCCTTTTTAACCGTGAACAACATTCGTGTTCTATTACTACCAGCATTAATTTGACTAATCTTGGGTACAAAATAAGCCGTCCACTTTTCGATGTGGCTTTTTCTGTCTCAATGCAATGCAAATCAGTGCGCTCATACAATAAGCTTATGTTTAAAGTGATTCATTTTCACATTCCTAGCTATAGGACTGTGACATGCTATATAAATATATTCATATATGTCGACGCTGGACACAATGTAGAAGATCAACGGCGACCTGAACTCTAGAAGTTCCGTGTACGATAAGAGCGCAACACCGCATACCTTTTCGAAGCAGCCATCTTTCTTAAGATTTTGAAATGTAGATAATCATTGTTCGAAATAAATTAAAAAAAAAAGACGAGCAAATATATATATATATATATATATATATATGCAAACTTACCAAAACTGACCACGTCGTTGTTTTTGCCGATGGTGATGATGATAATGGTTGTTGTTACTCCTGTAGGCGCTGATGTTGTTATTGTTGTCGCTGCTGCTGCTGCAATTGTCGTGGCAATAGCGCTACGACTACGTGCCTATTCACGCTGCGGTGAGAGCTGTGCAATCCTCAGTTAGGTGTTGTCTGTTGATCGTCGTAATCGTCCAGCAACCCTAGCAGAGCAAGACAGCAACAGCAGCAGCAGCAGAAGCAATGTCACGTTCCCAGCAATGTTAAGTTGACAGCAACAACGGTCCACGATTGACGGTGTCACGATTTCGTTGTGGCTTTGGCGCGCCGTTGGACGTTGCCGTCCGTGATCGCTGCTAGGACTGCTAGGTTGCTGTCGATAGAGGCTGTCCTCCGTCCTGCGTCGCCGCCTCCGATGCTGTTGCGTTCTGTTTCCGCCTCCTTTCCTTCCGCTGGTAACTCTTTTCCCACCGTCTTCGCCGCCTGCTGTTGTTGTTGTTGTTGTCCCGAATGCCCACCGATGATAACGACGAGGACACAACTTTGACCACTATGACGAAGTGACGGTGATCAACACAGCAGCAGCAGCAGCAGCAACAACAACAACAACAATGAAACCGACAACAACAACAACGACAACAACAACAACAACGACGACAACAACAACAACAACAACAACAACAACAACAACAACAACAACAACAACAACAACAACAACAACAACAACAACAACAACAACAACAACAACAACACGAACAACAATACAATAACTACAACAAGCAACAACAACAACAACAACAGCACCAACAACAACAAGAACCACAACATCAATAGCAACAGCGACGACAACAACAACTGGTACAACGAGAATAACAGAGTTTGTATTGCCAACGCCGTCTTCTCGAGCTGTCACACCCCACTGGCTTTTTCAATTAGCATTTGTAGCAGTAGTCCGGACTCTAATCGGGGGAAAAGTGGGGGGAGAGGAAGACAACCTCGACTCCACTATAGAAGTAATGGAGAAGATTATAGAGAAAATGAACCACACACTTTCCGGAGCATAGAAAGCCCAGGACGCAAGGAGAAGGGTCCACGACGGTGTCACGATTTCGATGTGGCTTTGGACGTTGCCGTCCGTGGTCGCTGCTTCACACCGTGGTCACTGCACTTCACAGAAGGAACCAACGCCGAACAGACAAGACAGACAGTTCAATACTGTCTTCTAAAGGCCGAAGGAGAAATCGACCTCTACGTTAAGCGCAAGGCTATACGAACGGAAGGGCGGAAACGAGGCCTGCCTAAATCCAAGACAGAGGCCATCTTAATTAAGACCACTGACAAAAAGACTCCGGCGGAATGGTCAAGCATCCTCCAACGGGAGGTGGACATCGTTAGAGCCGGAGTTACAGTTAGAAACATCGTGCACCTGCCCGATGGAGGTATTAAGGTGATCTGAAAAGAAAACCAAAAAGGGGCAACAACAAGCTTCCTAGAAAGCATCAAGAATAAAACTTCTCTCGATGCTCAGGAAACCCAACCTAGCACGAAGATACGCATCCTAGGAATAAGCAAGGAGGCTAAAAAAGAGACCATCGAGCACGCAGTTCGACGAGAACTAAACCTGACTGACTCAGACACTGACAGTCGTGATAAAGAAGCCCCGGCAAAACAAAATGGGCAAATGGGGAGCAACTATCCAGTTAGAAGGACAAAAAGCAGAAACTCTGCTGGCCAAAGGAAAGCTACTAATAGGATGGGTATCCTACCCTCTAATTGAATGGATTGTACCCCCATGCTGTTTCAAATGCCAGAAGATGGGTCACTGGGAAAGGGACTGCAAGGAAGGAAAAGCAGCAAACATAAGGTGCCATAAGTGCGGAGAAGTAGGCCATCCAGCTAAAACCTGCGACAAAGTGGCAAGATGCTACAACAAGGCCAAGGAACAGGATCCCACAATCCAGGACGTCACCTTCCGGGCTGCCATCGCGGGCAAACAACCTGCTTCAAGCGGCAACAAGGATGACGACGGCTTTGTGCCCTATAAGAAGACAATGAGAAACCCAAATAACAAGGACAAGCAGGAAGGTAAACTCAAAAGCGATGACGACGAAGAAACTGAAATGCATACAGACTAATTTGGGCCGGTCCAGCGTGGCCCAATCCCTACTGGATGCAAAAGCACAAAATAAAGGCGCTCAAGTTTTACTTATTAGTGAACCTAACAGAAGGTGGCTGTCCAGTGGGCAAGGCAGAGAATGCATCAGCGACGAAAACGGCGACGCAGCGCTATGGGTTAAACCAACAATAGCTGTCAAAGCGCAAGGATCAGAAAAAGGATGGACGTGGGCAGAACTCGACAGAGGACCGATCGTGTTCAGCTGCTACATCTCGCCTAACTCGGGACGACAAGAATTCACCAAATTTCTAGATGAACTCTCAGACAAAATCAGAAGATGCGAGCCACGATCTAAAGAGATCTTAGTAAGAGGAGATTTCAACGCAGCCGCGGGTAGAATGGGGAAGCAAGGCAACAAACAGCAGAAGCCGAGAGTTAACAGAGTGGCTAGCGCAGCTGGGCATGACGATGGCCGTCTGCCCACATTTGAAAGAAGAGATCAAGCTTCATTCATAGATCTCACATTTGGATGCGAAAACACCCTAAATAAACTAGGGAACTGGAGGGTCTGAGAAGAAGACCCCCAAAGCGACCACAAATATATAGAATACGAATACGGAGAAGAGGAAGCACCCACCCAGCAGGAGGGAGACATACGCCGGGCGGCGTGGCGTGCTAACAAAATGAACCTCGGCAGACTCCGCACCCGTTTAAGGATTGAAGGACAAATACTCCTCAATACTCAAAGACAACTCCGTCCTGAGGATGTAGAACTGGCATTACAAAGGGCATGCGAGACAGCCTCACCGCGTCGGCGGGGCGTGTCCCGCAGACATCCCCCACCCAAATACTGGTGGAACAGGGAAATAGCGGGCCTGAAGCGTGCATGCAATGCGGCACGGAGGATGTACACCCGCGCTAGAAGGAAACTTACAGATGTGGAGGAAGCATGAGAGGGGCTACAGGCCGCAAGAAAAGACCTCAAAACGGCCATTAAAAGCAGTTTAGAAAGAAAATGGAAAAAGCTCTGTGACAAAGTGGAAACAACATATGGGGGAAACCCTATAAGATTGTCATAGACAAATTAAGGAGACTACGGAGAACGCTTCCAGAAAAGCTGGCAGAGAGAGCGGTAAGGCGACTCTTCCCAAGCCACGCCGAACCTACCCGCCCAGAAATAGACACGGAGCAGGATAACATACCCTTGATCACTCAAGAGGAAATAGCTGCCGTAATAAAACGGTCACCTAAAGGCAAAGCACCCGGTTCGGATAGAATTCCGGCAGAAGCGGTGAAGATTCTTCTCCAAGAGCAACCGCAAGTCTTCAAAAAGATGGCGGACCAAATCTTGAGAGAGGGAATCTACCCAACGTCTTGGAAGAAGGCCACCCTAGCTCTCATAAGAAAGCCAGGGAAAGCCGCCCACGGAGCCCAGCGCGTACCGCCCAATATGCCTCCTGGACACCTTGGGCAAAATACTCGAAACGGTCATAAACATGAGGCTAACGGAGGAACTGGAGGAAAGAGAAGGACTCTCAGACAGACAATTTGGCTTCCGCAAAAGGCTATCGACGGAAATGGCTATCGACCTTGTTTTAAAGGAAGCGGAAAAACAAAAGGAAAAGAACCAATGGTCCAGGGAGTTCTGCGCGGTCGTTCTTCTGGACGTCCGAAACGCCTTCAACTCGCTGAGTTGGCAGGTCATCATAGACCTTATGCCTCAACCAAAGATCTCTCCGTATCTTCAGAAGATCATCGCATCCTACCTCAGCAATAGGTCGGTCATACACGGGAATTCTGAGTTCGCCATGAGTGCCGGCGTCCCGCAGGTATCCATACTAGGGCCTCTGCTATGGAACATGGCATACGACGACGTACTGAGACTTTGCAGACTGGAAAGGGTACAAACAATAGCTTACGCGGACGACCTTGCCATCTTGGTCACGGCGCGGGAAGCGGAGGCGCTGCAAGCAAGAGCACAAGCGGCCATTAAGATTATGAACAACTGGATGGTAGGACACGGCCTCGAGCTCGCGCCCGAAAAGAGCGAGGCAGTACTTCTCACGGGCCGCAAGAGACACGGAAACATTAGTCTAGCTCTGAACGGCGTTAGCATAAAGATCAACAGGTCAGCCCGATATCTGGATGTGATGATCGACACGGCTCTCTCAGGCAACGAGCACGTCGACAGGGTGACCGCGAAGGCGGAAAAGCTAGCAAATAACCTAGCTAAGATTATGCCGAGGACACGCGGCGCAACTGAGGGCAAGAGAAAACTTCTTGCCTCAGTGGCAGAGTCTACCGTCCTATACGCAGCATCAACGTGGGGGCCGAACGCTATGAAATTGAAGCGAAACAAGAAAACGCTCTTGAAAGCGGATCGTAAACTGGCAAACTAGAAACGATGGCCATCCTCGCGATAACAAGGCTAATACCATGGCCTAGAATGATCGAAGAACGAACACGGCGGAAATCCGAGGCGATCCCTACGAAAAACCGAGGCCCGGAGACAGACAATTAAGGAGTGGAACGAGGATTGAACTAGCACACCTGCACACATACCAGGAGCCTGGACCCCTCAGGTGGAGAGGTCACCTACTGGCTGACGCAGATATTGACGGGACACGGATGCTTCCAAAAATACCTGCACAAGATAGGCAAAACTCCGGACGCCAAATGGGTTACGTGCGACACAAGCGAGGATGATGACGTGACTCATACAATCTTCCGGTGCCCAGCATTCGAAGACATACGACAGAACTCACCAGCAATGGCTTCCTCAGACATGACGGTGACAGACCTAGTCTCCGCTATGCTGGAGGACGAATCCAAATGAGAGCAGGGCATGCTATTGGTGGAAGGTATATTGAAAAGAAAGAACGAACTGGAACTACAGCGAGCTGAGAGGATGAGGCGACTAAGAGATGGAACGGCGGCCGATAACCAACACTAGAAGGGAGCAGCTATGAACGGCGTGCATAGAAGAACCTCCAGTTTCAACGAAGTAAAACGAAAGTAGTTCCGCTGAAAATGGTTGTAACATATATTCAATTAAAAAAAAAAAGTTGTAGTAATAGTAGGTTGGTGTCGAGCCCGGTAGCGTAGTGGCTTAAGCCTGTGCCTCGCAACCGGAGGGGACACATCGGTGCGCGGGTTCGAGCCCCACCGTTGCACGAGTGTATTTATGGGGGCTGTCCGTCTATGAAACAAAGGTGAACAACAGTTCCGTAGACGTTAAAATATCTTAAAAATTGTTCTCGAGTACAAAAGCAGGACGTTGGCGTCAAGAACACGCTACACGCAGACACCCCCCCCTCTCTCTCTCTCTCTCTCTCTCTCTATATATATATATATATATATATATATATTATATATATATTTATATATATATATATAGAGAGAGAGAGATAGAGAGAGAGAGAGAGAGAGAGAGAGAGATGTGTCTCCTCCGGTCGCGAGGCGCAGACGCATGCCACCACGCCACCGGGCTCGACGAACAACCAACCACTGCCGCCGCAGCCGCCGCCGATCGAATGGGCAAATTGCGTTTATCCGTTTGAGGAGATGTCCGTCCTGTAAGCTGTCGGTCGGTCGGTCGGTTGGTGGATCCGTCCACAAGTTCCACATCGCAGCGTAGTATCTATCGGATTGTTGTTCTAGAGCTGGTGTGGCAGCCAACACAACTCACTCAGATCACGTCGGCGTCGTGGAAGCAGCTTGTTATTATAACTATATTTTGTTATGAATACTATGAATACGAAATGATTATTAGTATTATTATTATTATTATTATTATTATTATTATTATTATTATTATTATTATTATTATTATTATTATTATTATTATTATCAGTATTATCATTATCATTATCACCACCATAAACAACTCTGGACAATTGTATGTTGGCTTGTACTTTTTGGCCGCGTCGAAGGGGAACAATGACCACTCAACTCACCTGGAACACAACGAGCCTCTCCAGCGGAATAATTCGGCTAAACAGAAACCACCTATCATCCGTCACACGACAACAGACGACCGAAACCAAGAATCAAAACAAACACAATGTTGTTACACCATGGTCAGGCTGTTAAGCGAGCCAGCGATCGTGGTATTCAGTCTCGTTGTAGAGTACATAAACACTGGATGAGATAGAAAAAAAACGAAGCTATATAGAAATACGAACGAAAAGAATCCAATATTTGCTGTTGTTGCAACGTGTAACAATCGTTCGACACCACTTCGGCGCGTGGTTTAACACTCATCACGAACGCCAACTGTTCTTACTCGAAATGTTTAACTTAAGTACGAACCTCTCCAACTGTACAACCTGCTTACACTTAGTTTGTTTTTTCTTTCAACCGCCTACCTCGTCTGCTCATGCATGAGGTAGTGGCTGGTAACAGAACACTACTGGCTAAATATAACAAACGGGAGCCAAACAAAAAAACAGCAAAAGAGCGAGGTCAACATGAGGCCCGTGTATTGTATGTTTTTCAATCTTCGGAGAGCAAAGGCTTTCCCAGCATTGAACGCGCGACGTCCAATCACCGAAACCGGAAATCTGGTTTACATACACGATCATATTACGCTTGTGTGTCTTCTCTACTACTACTACTACTACTACTACTACTAACTACATCGCGGTGCATACGAATGCTTACGAATGAGTTGCATACGTTCACACGGCGTTCCACGCGGCATCAGAAGCTCGTCAAGAAATCTCATACCTATGACGCTTGAAGAGATTTAATAAAGCTAACCCCGTTTCGACTAAAGTCGTCGTCGTCCTCGTCCTGCACCAGGGACTACTGGCGGGGGCAAGTTCCAAGCTGCTCGATTTGAAACAATAGCCGTTAGTACAAACTGCTGTCCATTCTTCAGCCCTAATTGAATTGGTTGCACAAGGCGAAATAATCCTCACATTATTGTCGAATTCGGCGGACCATTGTGGCGGCCACGCAAATACATTGCGGTTGTCTGAATAGAGCCGCCGCTTCGTAGAACAGCAGGGCTGACGAAGCGTAGAATAGCGAAGCATCTGTTGTTGCTTTAATCTTCTAAAGTCGATCTGTTGCTGGCAGTTGGTCGGTGGCCGTCGATGTGCGATGAGATATCTAATCTCGCAATCATGCGGCCCTTGCCAACTCTTCTCACAAATCGATTCCGGACTCGTTGAAGTAATGAACGCTCTCTGCGAATGGCCTCTGTCGTATGTCGCGCACTTCGTATGCTCTAGTAGATAGTACTCAACATCATGTACTTGCATAAAAAAACACTCATCATGAGATTGCGCAGAACATGCCGCTGCCCAGCCTATGCGTGCCGAATTTTGCGGTCGGCGTCCAAAATGGCGCCTAGGTCGTAACAGAAATGGAAATGGTCATCTCGTTCATCATATCAACCACTCTGACGACAGGCAGTCGATAGCCTTCTGCAGATACATGTAGTCTGTCGTCATCGTTTTGAACCTCCTCCATGTACAACTTACGGTGGCACGCGTTGTTGGGGAAGTTGTTTGCTAAGGTCGAGAACAAATCGTGTGTGAGCGTAGTGAACCTAAATTGAAGCCTTAGAATGAAACTAGAAATGCAATGAAAAACAAATATTTTAAAGATGTCTTCGTCGTCTAAGGTCTGGTGAAACATGTAATAAATACAAGCACCGTGTAACATAACAAAGACTTATTTCTTGTCATATACTATGACAGAAGAAAAAAAACGTTGCCCTAACGCAAGAGGACCCGCTTGATTTTAATCAAGCACATGCATATATGTTTGTGTAAGCTATCTACACTATACGTAAATATTGCAAACTGGTGTGCCTCCTACGCACTTGTTGCACTCTCATCTCCGATAGCCTAGGTGTATGTTAAAACAAAACTGCACAAAGTATAAGACAAATAACCGTTAGAGGTTTTCATTTATTTTATTACACTGATACAAGATGCACAAGTTCGGAGCCATGCAGCCTAGTTTACAGAGAGCGTATGTAGCGCCTCCCAATCAGGTCCCACAGCAGGAGTGCTCGAGGATTTTCTCGGTGAAGCAGAGGGGCCATTTCGTTACCTTATGCAAGCATTCCACGAACCCTTCACAGCAGGAACAGATCTCCTGTAATCAGAATACGCAGCATTTGGTGCACACAAGAATATGTTGTCGACGGAATGCGGTGAAGGAGATAGATTGTCCATTGTTAAGATTTGTACATACCGTATATACCGATTTGTATAATACCGTATGGTTTCTAGCAATTTGTGGCAGATTGCCGCAACTGCATTTGGCAGGCATTGTCATGACGAAATCACAGTTTGGGGTGCTTTTCAGCAAATATTTGCTTTAAACTGTCGAGCTACGTGAAGCACCTTTTACCGTTCACCGTTTCTGCATTTTGCAGAAGTGTACAGTGTAACAAGTCACTCTAAGTGCAACTTACAAGAGACATAAAAGTGTCAATCTAAACCTATTGAAAAAGACTCGTGACTACACGTTCGTGCGAAGACAACTGTTCACTCCAAAGAGCTAACGTATCAAATTTTAATAAATGTTATATATAATGACCTAATATACTACGTGTTATATATAATGACTTAATATACTATGTGATATATATATATATATATATATATATATATATATATATACTTGGAAACTATGTAAGATGTGCTGCTTCAATTATGTTATTACTGTCGTTATTGTCCCGTTGTTGCCGACTTTTGCTATAACTCTAAGTGTTTATGCTGCTGTGGCAAGCTGCGAATATAAGTGCTCTATTGTTTGCTAGTCATCAGCATTGTCTACCGTTATACTTCCTTTCTATATGCGGCTTCTGTTTAAGACAGGGAGAGACAGAAGTAGTACCGGTGTAAAAAGTGAGGAAAGAAGTTTAGTAAAGAAAATTGCGGTAACCTTCACCCGATGAACAATGTGGGTCGTCTTTAAGAACATTTGTGTCCATTTTAGCGCTTCTCTAAACATTTCCTTCTGGAAGCTAGCGATAGAAAGGATATTACTAGTCCAAAATAATCGCGCGGCCCATAGGGAGCGACAGAAGAAGGCACATGCAATTATGGGCCGGGGATTAGAGAACGAACGTCACGCCGGCACGGCGGCAGTTCATTACGTGGGTGATTGGAAACGTAAGAACAGCGGGGCCAAAAAAAACGGGGTTTCATACCACGTCTGGGCATCAAGTCGCCTCACAGTCGCCTACACTGTATGGGCACACTGGCAGGAATCAGAGCGTGACGTGACACGCCTTCCTAAAAAAAAAACTACCCCAGAAGGATACACAGCAGTAGACGACATATGCTAGTCTTCGGTAAACTGGAGAGTGACAGCACAGAGCAGTGTTTAATACTCGACCAGATGCTGGCACGGCAATTCCCGAGGATGTAGGTAATAATGTAATCACACACACATACACACAGTGCCGGGTTTGTCGGTAGTAGCTGCTACATTTTGTGACTATTGTGCTCTCCGTCCATTACGTCGAAGACTCCCTTTTCCTGGCACGCACGCACGCACGCACGCAAAGAGCATTTCATCTACGTGTCGTGTTCGTCCGTAAACTTCACAAAACCCTTGAATATTAGCAGCGGCGTGCCTAGTGTAGGCCTGAGGCGCCGGTATGAACAAGTGGTAGGCTAGTATTGCTGTAGCAAACTAGCCAATTAGCTTACCTGACAAGGCTGAAACAGAATGTAGAACAATCCGACGAAAGCAGCCACGGGATAGGCGATATAGAAAAGTCCTAAGGTCCATAGGATGCACATAATACAATGACACATGCTGCTCCGATGCTGGGGTCGCCCTTCGTCGGAAGCAGTTTTGGGGGTTCGCGTCGTCGAATTGAGCCCCTAGCACGACAAGGATGCATGCTGCACAGTATAAGACATAGCAGCATATACACTCCAATCCAACATGCATATTATGCCTGCCTGTAAACGTTTGATGGGCTACTTACTCTACTACTACTACTACTACTACTAAAGTAAAGTTTTCGGGCTGACCCTCAGCCAAGATTTAACGTCCACGGAACTGTTTTTCACATTGCTTCATAGACGGACCCCCATTAATACAAATGTGCAACGGTGGGGCTCGAACCCGCGCACCTACGTGTCTCCTCCGGTTGCGAGGCGCAGACTTAAGCCACCACGCCACCGGGCTCGACACTACTACTACTGCTACTACTGATCGCCTATTAATAGAATGGTGAGCCAGAACAAGGCCGAACCAAGACTTAATGATACGTTCGAAATACTATACACTAGCAAAATTATATCTGAGACTAAACAAAACGCGCCACATATGGAGGTTGGCGGTGAGGGTGTTAGGGGGGGGGGGGGGAGCACGTGTGGGGAGTGACAGACTAGACACGTTTTTTGCCCGAACCTCACGCTAAAAGGGAAAAAAGACTAAACATATTATACACGGACATACCAACAACAATGCGCACACATATACAATTGGAGACGACAGTCGGATGACTACCCACTCACCCGTGGCCGGCAATGAATTGAGTGTGTGTTGACGCCGCTGAGTCAAAAAGGCAAGTCGGGAAAGCGGGAATCGCGTTTTGTTAGCCTTCTCACCGCCAATTGGCGTTAGCCGGTTGTCGATCGATTTGGCGCGCGCCCAGCTAGGCTTTTCGAGGCGAGGAGGTTCGCTGCTAGGGAAACAGCGTGAAGGGAATAGAAAGAGGGAGAGGGAAAAACTCACGTGGTCAGGCAGCGTATCGTCGGCACTACTGCTGCTGCTGTTGTTGTTGTTGTTGCTGTTGTTGTTGTTATTGTTGTTGCTGTTGCTATCGTCGTCGTCGTTGTCGTCGTCGTTGTTGTTGTTGTCATCAAGGAGGGAAGGAGAGAAATAGTCGATCATTTACCGCCGCGTGGCAACGAAATCATTTGTCAGATGTGTGGCCGCTTTGGATGGGTATGGTGTGCCTGTACGACACCGCAAACGACTTGCCCTTTTAATGTTCCCTAGGTTTACTTCCCATATATATATATATATATATATATATATATGGGAAGTAAACCTAGGGATTTAAATATAGAAAGTAAATATTTTATCATCGCATTTTTATGTGGTATATAGGTTCTCTCTATGTAATAAATAAATAACTAACCATTAACGCGTTTCGGAGATGCATGCATGACAAGTCAATACATAAACATCAATATGCTCAATAGGTTTGTAGCTTATTTGCGGAGACGAGAAAAATACTGAAGCTGTCCAAAAAGCAGCATTCTTAGCAAATCAGAGCTGTCTCATGTACTTTCGGTGGACTGCTGTCAAGTTCCGCCGTTCAGGCAGTTTGTTTGGTTTGCCTTCAGATCTATTGCGTTTAGCTAGTAGTACTCAGTGAAATCCTCGTTGGGTCGTCTGAGTGCTGCTAAGGAATTGTGGCTGTAGTGTCCACGTTGTTTTGAGAGCTGAACTTACCCAGTTGCAGTGCGGCCTGAGGTCTCAAACAAGAGTAGGAGAGTGCACAGGAAATGGGCACCAGGATTTTCCCGATAATATGTAAGGTGTATCTCACAACCAGCCAGCCGCCAGCGGATGAATGATGAATGCATCTCACAAACGCTGCCTTCTTTACGCGTTCCACTTACGCAAAACCTTCTCCTCATCCCGCCAGCCAGTTGACAACGAACGAGGGGCCGTAACCTGGCTAACACCTACCACTCGTGTCTCCCCTCTTCTTCATCGGTTAACTGCTAACGCCAAGATGACACGTGCAAGGTGTTGCGCAGAATCCTAAAGGAAGTCGCGAGAGTCGCTCTGCGCGGGCTCTTTCACCGTCTGCTCAAACATGTCGTGAAAAATAACCGCGCTTAGATCGCTGCTCACAAGCAGCTCCATGGATAAAAATGGAGCGCCATTAGAATATTGTCTTCCGTTGACACGATTACTCCCGTAACGGAGGAGTCGATTAGTGAGATCGTAGCAACGCACCTTCCTGCTCCTGCAGGGGACATGGTGCCGCCGTCCCTTATCGGCTTGCCAGCGGTTGCGTAGTGCCCAAGCGATGATTCGCATCTTTCTACCACAACGATGTGACTTCTTGACAACGATCCTTTAATGTTACTCAGAGACATCAAGGATCTTAAAGCGTTCCAGCAATGGAGCGGGCTGCAGCTAAACCCATCTAAACCCGAGCTATTTCTATAGGGTTTCGAGGACAGCAGGTGATAGCAGAAATTAGCGCCACTCTTCCGGGCATTCTTGTAAATGATCGGTGTGAACTAGATCTGCGGAGTACGGCGGTGTTCCCCGACATGATTGGCCCGGTACTGGCCGAAAAAAAGAGAAAAACTTCCCGGCTTTACCAGCGGCTGGGCCATCTCGGGAGACGCCATGCCTAGTGTTTGCTCCGGCACGCAATAGTAGTGCAACAGGTCCTGTACGTATTATGGACCTCACCTCCCTTCCTTCTGCCGTCAGAAATTTTGGAACTCGACAACTAGGTGAGTATAGCATTGGAAAAGATTCTTGACCTGACGCTCGATAATAAGACATGGGCGCAGGCAAGCCTACCGATGCGGCTGGGTGGAATGGACATTTGCTAGGCCACGGACCTTGCCTTGGCCGCTTTCCTTGCCTCGTCACACAGCTGTGCCTCTGCAGCGGATTCCGACTTTCATGGCCACCGTCCGGCGGACTCATCAGCCACCAACAAGGCGCCGTTCGGATCTGGCACGCGCGTCAGAATGGTCGTCCTTCTGAGGAACTGGTCACTAGGCTAAAGGATAGGACCAAATCGCCACTCAGGTTACCCACTTAACTTGTCTGTCAGCCTGCGAGTTATATGCAATTGTCATTAGACTGAACGCCGTTTTATCCGACGCCGCTGGAGCGTGGCTCGACGAGTTTCCGTCTAAGCTAAAGTGTGTTGCAAAAAATTAGCAACTCATGTTTTTTTGTGATAATTTCGGCTTAGTTTATTTGAATGGCTTGAAATTTTAAGCGCATGATGTACATGACGAAGCATGAGTATAGTGTTAATTTCATTGCAATCTCAACATCGGTTCATACAAAAAATAAAAAAGTGTGAAAAAACAGTGTTGCAAAATATTAGCAACAATAGCGCTTTACAGCATATTCGATTCTTAGCAGGGCTGTATGACTCATTTGAAACTACATATTTTATTCTAGAAACGGGTTTTTCGTCCCTTCTTTTGAATCAAATCGTAAACTCGGTCTTTCATGGAGTTAATGAGCTGTTGTAAGTACGAAAGTGGAATATTAGTCCATACTTGCTGGACAGCTTCTTTGAGGTCCGACAAATGATTATATTGTCGACCATTTGCGTAAATCTGCTTTACCAAATGTCCCCAAAGATTTTCAATAGGATTCAGGTTTGGACTTAATGCCGGCCAGTCAAAAAGTGGCACTCCTTGTTCTTGAAAAAAGGCTATAGTGCTAGCCGAGGTATGAAACGTGGCGTTGTCTTGTTGAAAAACTGCGTCAGGTCCCCCAATTCTTCTGAAATGGGCTTCTAACTGGGAACCGACAATGCGCTGGTACATGTCAGAATTGTTTCGGCCCACAATCTCGACTAGATCAGACTTCCCATTATATCCAAACGCGCCCCAATATTTCACAGAGCCACCACCGGCCACACGTTTCAAGAACCATTTAGGTTCTTCCGTAAGTCGTGCCAATAGTACTGACAGCCGTCAGGGCCATCGAGATTAAATTTCTTTTCATCCGAGAAGACGATGTTTTTCCACTCGTTATCCCAAGTTTGGTATCTATGCGAAAATTCACGCCGTGCGACAATGTGCTTCGGTTGCAGTCGCGGCATAAGCTTCCTTTTCGCGTATCGCACGTTTTTGTCAGAATTTAACACTCGGTACACTGTGGATCGGTGCACTGGCACTCCCAAAGTAGTCCTGATCCTGGAAAAAGACATTTGGTCATGAGTAGCCAACTGTATGATCCCTCGCCGATCTCGAATAGTCAAAACTGGCTTACGCCCACTGTTAGATCTGCACCTTTGGTTCACTCCAGGGTGTAAGAACCTGCTGATGGTGCTCTTATGCCGTCCTAATCTGGTTGCTATAGCAGTTACTGTATGACCGAGCTCAGCATATGCCTCAATTCTTGTCTTTTCGTTATCCGAAAGATCCTTTGTACGACCCATGGTTTAAACATAAGATTCTTCGTTAGTTCGGAACAACGACTAAGCTGTAGAATATTTTGCAGCTATATAACGATTGATTTAGCTAGACATCGACTATCCTTTACAAACAAGAGCTGTGTTGTTAGCATGTTATTTTGCAACACTGTTTTTTCACACTTTTTTATTTTTTGTATGAACCGATTTTGAAATTGCAATGAAATCAACACTATACTCATGTTTCGTCATGTACATCATGCGCTTAAAATTGCAAGCCATTCAAGTAAACCAAGCCGAAATTATCGCAAAAAAACATGAGTTGCTAATTTTTTGCAACACACTTTATGAAGCTCTTTGAGACCACAGCCAAGATCGACCGCGTGCATAGTCTATATATATATATATTCTCCAATAGAGTGTCATATGAACTGCAGAGAGGCAACGCCAAGATGATGTTGAGTGGTCACCGACACTCAAGTAATAATAATATAAGCAATTTTGAAAATGTTATATAAGTAATATACTAGTAATTGTAATACACGTACATGTTAATAATAAAATCTTGTTAAATTTTTAATAATTATTATTTAGTTATCACAATTGTGAGCTATGAACGTTTAAGCCAGATTCATTATGCTCTGTCAATTTATGGCGCCTATGTTAGAAGCCACGTTCCCTCTACAAACGGCCAATGCATCTGTCTCATGGCCTCGCGTCGATCGTGATAACGTCTTCTATACGTTTTCCGATATCTTTCAGAATTTTGGCTGTATCTGTGCTGATGGGGCCGAGTGTCTCCAAAGTAATGAGTACAAACTAGTAGCTTTTTGATAGCTCAAGATACTTCCTCCGTTTTTCAGTATCCGCGCGCGCCCATACCCATTCAAATTCAACTGCGCTGTGGCGTAGATACGATAAGGCCGCCGTGCATAATACGGTTACATCCCATGCAAGACTTTTTTGTGTGACAATAGCGGAATGGCGACCCCGTCAGGTCATTATTATTATTATTATTATTATTGGTGTCTGAAAATATTGCAAACGATACGTCAAACAGGTTTCTCCACAAATACGACAGCGACATGGCGGTTGGCTCTCAAATATGACATAGACATATTGTTTATTTCGCAATAATTTTGCATTTCAAGATGGTACATAAATACAATACAATCATCATTATATACAATTTTAACACTTTAGCGACCGTCCCACCGGGCAAGAAAGTGCAAAGACCGCCGATGCGACTGGCAGCTCGCTGCGTGGTATTTAGCGCATACCTGCGAGCAGAACCGGCAACGACATTGATCGCCAACTTGGTGAAATCCTTGAGTCGAACACACCAAGTGATGATAGCCATGTACAATGTACCTTGTGTACACGTGCCGGCTAGTGCATGCCATTCCTTCTCTCTCATGCCATTCCTTCGGCTCTCAAATATGTAGAATGCTGAAAACGTGGAAAACTGCGTGCGGAGTATCAAATATGGGCTCATGTTTTCGCTTAAGTAGTGCATCGTTAATCTGTTATGGTTTACGTTCTGAAGAACTCCAGATCAATACCCCACTTCAGCGTTTTCCTTTTACTTTTAGGTGTGAGCCAAACATTCTTCTCTTCTGAATTGCAACGCTTTCGTTTTATCTACGTTAATGCGCGGTATAATATGGTCGTGTTGCTAAAGCTTGTTTATGACGGATACAGTAACACGTCATCGGCGAACTGGACCGCCTGAATAGAAGCGTATATATTCATAACTTTCACTGGTATAAAAGGTCACGTATTGCAGGCCGCAATGGCGTAATCTTGGCTTTACGGCCAAATAGCAAACTCCGTGCTGCTAGAAAGGGAGGTCAACACTCACAATACTCCACTATAACTACACATGATCGCACCTGACATTTTGATCAGATTCGTTGACACAAATAGCCCATGGGGTTGTTTTTCGAACTGGCAATTTGGCCAGATGTGGAATGGCAAGAGTGAGACAGGTTCCATCATCACAAAATAATAAAGAAGATATATGTTTTAGCAGATGATTATCCTCGTACGGACATGACACCGCCGTGAGGCATATCGTCAATAGAAGTCTAATCTAGACTGCTGAAACGGAACGGTACAAAATGCGACCACGCAGTTATTCTAATGTCAATATTTATTCATCAAGTCATATTATAATCGGATGGAAGTGAAGCTGTTAACCTAATTATACCTAAATATTCGTGTCACCCACCCCTTTTATATCAATGACGCTGAGAGCGGCAGCACATATGTTACCTACGTATCTATATAATCAATGTATTATCCAATACCTACTGCGTATTTGCCTTTCATTGGGACAACCTCTTCTCTGTTATATCGACCCGGTCCTTTCTGATTTTTGGTGCTAAAGCTAGGGCCTCCGAAAAGTCTAAATCTGCTCTCCCCAGGGCTGAGCATTATTTTACAATATGCTCGATTGAGTCATTTCCTAGCCCACCAGCTCGACCTTCCGTAAATTGCTCTTCCTTATATGTAGCTTTTTGTCTCCTTGTATCCAACATCCCTGCCCTGGCATCTACTAATAGCCCACTCGCTTTCAAATTGTCGTATACCTATCTTACCCCGCCTCTTTCCGGCTTTCCTTTCCATATAGACTTGCCAAACTCGATATGGAACTTATCGCCAAATTCCATTTACCTATATATGATTTGTTTACCCTCAATTTCATCATTTTCTCTGATACCCTTGCTCTTGTCCATTGCTGACTGTGGGACCCAATTTTCTTGGATGCAAACTCAACTTTCCAATCCCACTACGTTTTGCTCCTTAGTGCCGTCTTTACCAGCTGCATTTGTTTAACACATATTTTATTTGTGAATTCTAATTATTAGCTTATTTTGTGCTTCCTTATGTATGCATTTTAACATCTCCTCTTTCCCCTCAAGAAACTCCCGATTAAAACGGCTACCCAGAGCAAATCTTATCAATTCTCTTTGTATTGTTTCTAACCCCTTTCTCATCCCTGCGCTGAAAGCCAGCGAGGCATTAGCGAAGGTCAATCTTAGTACATACGTAGCCTTCCATATATTCCTTGTAACTATATATTTGTTAACCCCCCCCCTAGGGCTCTCACTCCTAACCGCATTTCTAATTATTTTTACCCCAAGATATTTGTACTGACTATTATAGTCTAATTCTTTTCCCTGTAAAACAACCTTCAATTCCGCCCTAATCCCATTAAATACTACAATTTCGCTCTTTTTCCATTATACGCAATGTCTAATTCCTCCGCTGCTTCCTCACATGCATTTAGCATTTGTTGAACTTTGTGAATGTATAATTGTATAATCTGTATAATTATGTTACATGCATACTCAATATGAGTGAAATAAATACGATGAATATGCTAGTTAACGGGCATTAAAAAAAAAATGTTGAACTTTGCTAGTGGCCCGCCCTAATTCCGTAAGTGCTGGGTCTTGTTCGTTCTCCACTGTGTACGCTAGTCGTGAAAAACAATGTTTGTAACGCAGTGTCCATTTAATCTATTGTGTATATTTTATTATGGTCCTTATTTGTCATCCTTGTTTTTCCCTGTCTGACATAGTCCAAAAGCATTGGAAAAGATTATTGACCTGACGCTCGATAATAACACATGGGCGCAGGCAAGCCTACCGGTGCGGCTAGGTGGAATGGACATTTGCTAGGCCGCTTTCCTTGCCTCGTCACATAGCTGTGCAACTGCAGCGGATTCCGACTTCCATGGCCATCGTCCGACGGACTCATCAGTCACCGACAAGGCGCCGTTCGGATCTGGCACTCGCGTCAGAATGATCGTCCTTCTGAGGAACTGGTCACTAGGCAGAAGGGATAGGATCAAATCGCCACTCAGGTTACCCACTTAACTTGACTGGCAACCTGCGAGTTATATGGCCCTGGTTTACACAGGCTTGCTACCTAAAACGTCGGGAAGTGTTGGGGCTCCTGCGCCGAGCACGGGCTCTGCACCCCGACCCCCAGATAGTTGCTGATCGTAGGGCGCTTTATGGCCGACATAGAGCAACCTACAAGAAACTGCTCGTGGAGAATAAGCGCCGGTATGATGAGAAGGAGGAGTTTCGCATGCTTCAGAGAGCAGAGCGCGAACCCCATGTCTACATTGTTCGCCGGCTGAGCAAAGGCATGCACAGCATGACAAAGGAGCAGTTGCGGCAGCACTTTAGTGCGCTTCTGCTCGATACAAACGCCCCCGCGCCTAACCCAGTTATTGAGCGACCGCTCACTCTGGAGCAGCACTGCATGAATTCGCCGTTTACGGTGGAAGAAGTGGTGCAGATCTTGCGCGGGTTGCCCAAGAGGCAGAGTAGTGGTCCTGATGGGATCTATTACGAACACTGGGCTGAGTCGTCCGATGTTCTAGCAGGGGAGCTGTGTAATCTGTTTAATCAGATACTCAGCGGGGGACACATACCCCAGGTTTGGCACGAGGCCAGACTTAATCTGCTATTCAAGGGCAAATACGGTGACAACGTGGACGATCCAAATCTCTACCGGGGTATCGCGTCGGAACGCACTCTTAAGAAAATCTTCGCCAAGTTGATTATCTCGAGGGTGTTCCAACTGTGGAGAAGACCCTACCTCCGGAGCAATTCGGATTCAGGAAGGGTCGAGGTACACAGGACGCGATCCACGTACTCCAGTCGGAAGTTGAGCGGGTGTTGGCTGTGCCCGGGGGCCACTTGTGCGCCGTCTTTATTGATTGTGTCAAGGCCTTCGACAAAGCTCCCCGTCACTTACTAGTCGATTCATTTCGACATGCTGGGGTGGGTGGTTCTTTTCTACGAGTGCTCACCAGCTTCTTTGCTGAAGACCGCCTTGAAGTAAACATAAGGGGCGAAGACACCTTGCAGCTGAGGCAAAACGTAGGGACCCCTCAAGCGTACCCTCTCAGTTGCCTAGTCTTCTCTTTGCTCATTGCAGACCTAGCCCGCCACGTGCGGAAGGAGTTTAGAAACGCCGTCGTCGTTATGTACGCGGATGACATAGTAGTGGCCCACCGGGACCGCGGTGCCATTCGTCGTATTGTCGGCGACGTAGAAGGTTACCTTCACCGTAGGGGCCTACAAATAAATTCGCGGAAGACGAAAGCCATTAAGTTTCGCCGTGGGGGTCGATTGGCTGCAGCAGACGTAATACCCTGCTGTGGCCAACCGCTGGAGTTTGTCAACTCCTTCCCGTATTTGGGTCTGAGACTGCACTATACGGGAACGACCTTTACCAAGCACATCGGCGACAGGTGTCGGGCGGCTATTGCCTCTATTCACACAGAGGTGAGAGATCTTCGACGACTGTCTCTGAGTGCTGCATTGCGTCTTTTTGAGCTTAAGATTGTGCCAATGTTGAGCTACAGCCTTGGCAGGGTGTGGGGCCATCTTTCCGCCGCAAATTTTGCGCAGCTAGAAAGATGCTTCACAATATATATGAAGCGCGTTCTTTGCTTGCCGCGCACGGCAAGGAATCGCTTTGTGTACGAGGTGTGTTCAAAAAGTATCGCGACGTTTGAATTTTCGCGGGTTACGTATATTCGAATTTCGATTTTTTGTGGCGTTATGTTGGTACTCATGTCTCTCACTTATGCCGACAAGCTCGGCCATTTTGAATGTTCACTTAATTGTTGACAGCTGCTTTGCTTGCACGTGTTTTGGATCGTCTTCGATTTTTACCTATTCAAAAAAATGGATCAAAGAACCTGTATCAAATTTTGTGTGAAAAACGAAATTAAGTGCGCGGATGCATTCCGAATGTTGACTGTGGCATACGGAGAAGCTACCTTGGACCGAAGCAACGTTTATCGGTGGTACAAAATGTTCTCAGAAGGCCGAGAAGATGTGAACGACGAAGAGCGTGCCGGACGCCCGAGCACTTCAACAACAGACGAAAAAACTAATGAAGTGGAGAAAATGGTATTGGCCAATCGTCGAATCACCGTTAGAGAAGTTGCTGAGGACCTAAACATATCGATTGGCTCGTGCCATTCGATTTTTATCAATGATTTGGGCATGAGACGGGTCGCCGGTAAATTCGTACCAAAATTGCTCAATTGCGACCAAAAACAGCATCGCATGAACATTGCTAATGAGATGTTGGACTCTGTCCGCGACGACCCAAATTTGCTCCAGAGGGTCATAACTGGTGACGAATCGTGGGTTTATGGTTATGACGTGGAAACCAAAGCTCAATCATCTCAATGGAAGCTGCCGCACGAACCAAGACCGAAAAAAGCGCGCCAAGTTCGGTCGAATGTGAAAGTTTTGCTGACAGTTTTCTTCGATTGCAGGGGCGTGGTGCATCATGAGTTCTTGCCACAGGGTAGAACGGTCAATAAGGAATATTACCTGCAAGTTATGCGCAATTTGCGCGAAGCAATCCGCCAGAAACGCCCGGATTTGTGGAAGAACACAAATTGGCTTTTGCACCACGATAACGCCCCTGCTCACACATCGTTGCTTGTGCGCGAGTTTTTGGCCAAAAACAACACACTAATGATGCCGCAGCCACCGTATTCCCCAGATCTGGCCCCCTGTGACTTTTTCTTGTTCCCTAAACTGAAGAGGCCCATGAAAGGACGACGTTACGCTACGCTTGACGAGATAAAGACGGCATCGAAGGAGGAGCTGAACAAGATAAAAAAAAATGGTTTTTTGAAGTGCTTCGAAGATTGGAAAAACCGTTGGCACAAGTGTATAATATCTCATGGGGATTACTTTGAAGGGGACAAAATAGATATTCATGAATAAATGAATAATTTTTAAAAAAACACAAAAGTCGCGATACTTTTTGAACACACCTCGTACCTGCTAGCGGGTTGCGGACCGGCAGTGGAAATAATCAGAGTCAGGCTTAAGTCACCTATTACAATGCCACTTCAACAATTTTTGTTGGAGTGGCAGGGAAAGTGACCGAGGCCTCGGCTGAGGTAGCGCAGTTAGATGTGTACCTCACCAGGCAGCTTTGGGAGGGAATGGCATGCACTAGCCGGCACGTGTACACAAGGTACATTGTACATGGCTATCATCACTTGGTGTGTTCAACTCAAGGATTTCACCAAGTTGGCGATCAATGTCGTTGCCGGTTCTGCTCGCAGGTATGCGCTAAATACCACGCAGCGAGCTGCCAGTCGCATCGGCGGTCTTTGCACTTTCTTGCCCGGTGGGACGGTCGCTAAAGTATTAAAAATTGTATATGATGATGATTCTATTGTATTTATGTACCATCTTGGAATGCAAAATTATTGCGAAATAAACAATATGTTATAGTCTAATTCCTTCCCCTGTAAAACAACCTTCATTTCCGCCCTAACCCCATTAAATATTACAATTTCGCTTTTTTTCCATTAAACGCAATGTCTAATTCCTCCGCTGCTTCTTTACATGCATTTAGACCCGCCCTAACCCCGTAAGTGTTGGTTCTTGTTCGTTCTTCATTGTTTACGCTAGTCGTGCGAAGATAATGTTTGTAACGCGGTGTGCATTTAATCAATTGTGTATATTTTATTATGGTCTTTATTTGTCATCCTTGTTTTTCCCTGTCTGACATAGTCCCAAAACTGCTTAGTTCACTGGTCTTTGGGACCCCTGAAAATCTTGTTAAATTATCTTTCATCTGAATTTGTAATTGCATCATGTATTAACATTTGAACTTCATTCTTGGCTTCTTTGTAATTTGCCCAATACTTTTCTGCCTTGCCTGCGTCCCTTCCCATTACCATTATATGCTCCTTACTCCACCTTTTTTCGCTCCAATACTGCCCTATCTATTTGATCACTTCACCGCTCTCGTTGCTCTCTCTTTTGAACTCCCTTCCCTATTTTACAGCAGTTGCCATATGCGTCTTTAACGTTCCTATGCATCTCGACTACCAGCCTTTCCGCGCTTGCAAACATTTATTTTGTACAACTAAGCCCCCCGGCTTCTTCTTCTTCCTCCCCGTTCACTTCTACCTAATTATGATCACTTCCAATATTGTATGTCTTTCCTTCATCTATCCAGATTTCCTCTAGCTATTTATCTATTATACTCTTCGGTACTACATAGCCTATGCATAACTTTTTATTGCTCTATCTGTACGTTTATCTCCCTTCTACCTGCGGGCGCAAATTTATCATTTTTACCATGCTCGACTCTACTAGTTGTATCAGTCTTCTGCCTGCTCTGTCTTCCCGACGATCCAGCTGTTCGATATGTGCATTCCAAAGTCCCAGACATATTACCCCTTCCTTATTCTAATATTCCCCAAGTACTCGATGTACTTTTTTAAACAGCTGCGCACTTCCTATTTTTTTCGTGTTGCTTGGCGCCCTGTATACCCCCCCCCCCCATAACTGAATTATATTAGATATTGTCCCTTCCATGTGTATCTCTATAACCACCAGATCCTTCATTTTGGTACTACCAAATTTGTGTAGCGACTGGGTATTGAAGTTGCCTAATGATATTGATGCTAGAACATGCATTGCCAAAGTAACTTTTTTTCTGGGCGGTTTGATTGCCTGCTAAGTACTATAGCGTGAGCAAAACGAAGATATGCTCGTAACAATCGTTTGCAGTTATGCTTACGCGGTTCCCAATCCGTTGCGGGGATTGGGACATGACTGGTTTTGGAGTGGGTTGGAGCCCCACATTACCGGCCCCCACTTACAGACAAGTTCCCTGCGGTGGTCTGCGTGTGCGTACCGCATTTTCCAGTAAGTCATTTAAAAAAGGCTTTTTTAATAAGGCTAAAGTTTGTAATCGGAACTATGACCGAATAATATTCATAAAGTAAGAAAATCGGATTATGGGCTACATCTAAATGTTGCAGACAGCCAAAAGATAAACTAAAGTCATTCGCTTTTTCGTGTACAAACTCTAATTGCATACTATGGGTGATGAGGGATCCAGAGCGACAGATCGATCAAAAAAAGGTTGCCAATTTAAAACAATAAGATGTGAGAGGTACCACATGTGTGATTCATTAAATGACAATCCTTTCTGCAAAAGCACCTATTTTCCAGGATCGTCTATTATCTATTTATATAGAATTTCACTGATGAGAATATTTATGAAGTAGCAAAGTTAAAAAATGCAATAATAACGTAACTAAATACTTTGGTAACATTCAGATAGTCGTTTATTAACTTATGTATATTTATATATGCATGTCAACCTTGAAGAAACAAGATGTAGATGCTTGGTTTTATAAATATATAAATATATATATATATATATATATATATATCTATATATAGAACAGGAAATTATATGCAATCTTGTCATGACATGACTAGTCGTACAATTGTGTTGTAGGCTGTCGCTTTTATCAACATCACAGACGCACAAATCGTTCAATGTGTGTGGCACACTTTTTCTCTCTAAGTCAGCGAGTTCACTGTTGACAAGCAGAAGCAGTGGCTAGCGTAGGAACGCAAAGACGAGCTCGGTCCTATGGTTGCTATCGTAGCGACCACTATTGGCAGTGAACGTACTTGGTTTCAACCATTGGTGGTGCTGCAGCTTTGCTGCACTGAACACAGAATTGACAAATTGACGAATTCATTTATTCATTCATTCATTCATGCATTCGGTCTGCATCATTCGGTCAACTCGACATGCATTTTGTTTACGTGTACCTTCAAATTGCCCTTTTGAACCGATGCGAAGTTACAGCCAGCATGAGTGCACTTGTACGGCTTTTCGCCAGTGTGAATGATGAGGTGGTTTTTGAGGTGACTCCATGAGCCGAACGTTTTGTTGCAGACCTGGCAACGATGCTGGCCGCTACCCTGTAACCGCTTTCGAACATAGCACGGCTTATGGTGAACAGAAAGGAGAGTCTCCATACGGATGTTCGGCGACTTTCTCGAACTTGGTGTGTAGCCACCCGCCGAAGATTTGTCGTCAACGTCCGAATTTGTCCAGACATCCCAAGCCGCGGGGTTCGGCGTCGTTGTTGCTGCTGTTGTTGAAGGGTACATGTGTTCATCCATAATATGCTGCTCCATAGTTTCTGGTTGCAAAAAGATGCGTTCACAGTAGAAACATGAGTAGTAACCGGCATGCTTGACCGTAGCCTTTTTTCGCGCATTTTTGATGGACCAATTCGGTGGGACGTGTTGGTGGTCGCACGTCTCAACACGCTTGAAAGCGTCATCGAATTCCTGCCGGACAGGAACAACTTTGCTGAAGTCACTGTGCACACCGTCATAGACGCTACGCGTAGTCGAACCCTTAACGGGCGTTTCCAACGGCAGGTCGGAAGGTCTTTGCATTGTACGAGGATTGAGAGTCCGACCGTTAAGCTCGGCTTCAGCTCGAACAAATTCGTTGACTCGTAGCGAAGCCTGTCGTCGTGGCCGTCCACTAGCAACGCCCTGACCATGCACGTCACTGGAAGGAATCGCCTTCAGACGGAATGTGGCGACCGCTGCACCACGGGCACAATTAACATCCGGCATCTGCGGTGCTGGCCAGGTATCGCCGGGAGAGGCGACTAGCAAAGAGGAGCCGACATTTGACCGATTGTTAGCCTCCGACAAGAGTCCGACGGAGACGGACGACCTGTTGACTAGGTCCCCACTTAACATGCACTCGCGTGGCTGGCACGTTCCTGACGAGGCATCTGTAAGCACGGAACTTCTGCTGCTGCTGCTGCGAATCTGTTCCGCAGTGCCGTTGTTATATATGGCCGATGGCTGTCGTTCACTAGTCGTGTCCGGCAACGGTGTAGGCGACCTCATAGTCGACGACTCATCATCGTGGCTTTTACGCTCCAACGCCCGATTCGCACGCGTTCTTGAGTGACTCACGGTGCCACTGATTTCGGAGGCCTCGTTCTTCACGCGAAAGCGACACCACTCGACACCGACATTGTCAACGGAGTCGTCTCGTAGACGTGCCTGCATGTCCTGCTCTTCGCCAGAGGTTTCAGCTTCGGCAGCTTCGGAATTTGGCGCCTCGGTTCTTCGTTGCGTTCGGCCCGTGGCCGGCCGTAACGGTAACTGTACACGCCCGGTCAAACTTGCCTGACAAGTTGCATAGGGCAAAAACCGCTCAGCGATCTGAACGAAAACCTGCTGTTCGTAGAGATCATTGTCGAACAGTGAAAAACACGAATCCATATAATCCATCATTCGGCCAACCATGGTTACACATTCCTGTAATATTGGTAAACGAAAATTGCCAATAGTAACGTGGAAACCTTGCTCCTTGCTCCACTCTTGTCATGTATATGCTCAATTCCAAAAGACACACTTGCATATAAACATTATATATCAGACCGTCTTCTAGTCTAGACGGTTCATTTAGTCGAAGTCAGCAATTCCTGATTGAGCTTACAGTTTCCATAAATACACATTTTTAACAACTGTAACTATTAAGGGCATTTTACAGAAAAGGCTATCGTCCGTGTCTGTATATACATGTATATACAAAAGCAAAAGGTCCTACCAAACTTATCCTATTATATGTATCGATTTAGCAGAGTCCAGTCTTATGGCTATGAATGTGAACGCAAACCAGCCTCTACTTCGTGCGTGTGCAACCACTTACCTCGTAACTTTTGCAGTTCTGTGGAGATTGATTAGTTCGACTCATGTTGAGCACACCGTTTCTGTAATTATGATCAAGTGCGAGCCCATGAGTGATTATTATCTCATTAATGTTGTATTCGTATGTTGTACGCAGTCTTGAAAGAGAACACACGACCTCAGTGTGTGCTGGTATATATATGCATATATATATATATATATATATATATCGCACTCTGTATGTTAGTGATGCTCGTTCTAATTCTTCACATTTTATGACGTGCTACACTTATATGTTACATTCTCTACAGTAACTGCAAGCACATTCGTCTATTGGAAAGCAGTTCGGCTTTGTGCAGATGTAACACTGGTATTAATGTCAGCATGTTCTGTATAATATTAGGTTGCTGGTTTGTAAGTCTCTATATATGTATAGCGTTAATCCAATTCTAAGTCCTAAGAAAGGTCGCTTTGAAATGAGTATGTGTCATGCTGCGACACGCTACTCCCATCGACCGCCCACTCTACCCTGTCTCGTCGATGTATTATAGACTCGTACTGCTCTACCAGACATATATATATATATATATATATATATACGTGTGTGTACGCGTATACAATGCTAGTATACATGCTAGTATAGCATGTCTGTCCACCGTTGCATTTGACAGAGACTCTCGGACAGAATTTCATCACAAGGCATTTTCCATCACTCAGACCTATATACGATCTATGAAGTAAACCACTGATTTGTAGAAGACTAAGCACGGATGTCTCAGGTGGAAGCATAAATCAAAAGAATCCTGACAAATGAAAACATCCATTTGCATATATGCGAAAACGTCTCGTTTAGGAGCGACAGTGAAATTACTAACTTCAGTGGCATTTCGCTAGCTGTGATGTCCCATTTTTCGTTCACTTCACGTTCAATGCCTCAATTGTTTGTCATTGCGCCTAAAAAACACTCACATTAAGAAAAAGTGCGTTTTTAATAGGGGTCATCTTGTTACCAAATCGATGATGGTTTAATTTAAAATCTGACAAACTTACACTATATATTTTCATGGTATGGTTACCGTAAGCCATTTTCCCCGCCTGCAATGCTGGATTCACATAGAGCCATGTGTTAACAGAGAGGATGAGGAATATTAGTGGCTGATGTATAACCTGTATTTGGCAGTGCTTCATGTGTGCATTATCTATGCCATCTTGTGAACACAAAGCTCCCTCCATCTGTGAAAAGTCTCAGTGCAAGGAACTTCACCTGGGTCTCTTTCTTCTGTAAAGGCTAATGAACATCCATACCGGTTTCAGCGAGTTAAAGCCTTGCTACCCAGTGACTACCAGGCACGCGTTGAATGCTGCCAATGGTTTTTAGCAGAGGAAAGAAGGCGATTTGCCTGTTACAGGTGGACCTTATTTACTAAAAAAGGCTTATTTACTGTACATTAAACTCGCTGGTAGGCCAACAAGAACCCGCACGCACGCCTGGATCAAACGCCCGTCTGTTTGTGCTAACGTGGCGAACAACTACCATGTACGCCCTTATGAACTTCCCGAATAGTGAATTCAATTTTTCACGAGCATTCCAGAACTGCTTGTAAATTTTAGGGTATTCGTTTGAGAATGTTAGTTCAGCACGATTGCTGCACATATTGACGCTGCGGTACGGACACACCTAAACGACAGCACCTTCGGGTATGGATGAATTGGCAATGCTAAATCAAGTGAAAACGTACATGTGATTACCATTAGTTCGGATCACCACCGTTCGTTTACCACGTCGGACACCAGGAGATACTGGCCGTGCAGCACCAGCCGCGAGCGTGCCCTCTCTGTAAATATGGAGCTCTATAGAAATTCGATAGAAACAAAGAAGGGAAACGGCTTACGGTTATTGTATCACGATTCGAACTACCATTGATTGAAACCAAAATGATCTACACTAAATGCGCATTTTCAACAACGGGAAGATTCGTGTTTTATTACCATCAAGGCGTGGTGTGTTTTTAAAAAAGATCGATATTACAAGATCTTGATTTTTGCGAACCTCGTTCTATTGCCAGCGCACATTTTGTGAAGTGGTGTCGGGACAGCCACATTGGTATACTACTTTTTTAAAATTAATTTGTCACTCTCAAATAAGACATTCACACAGACCGGTCCTACAATTCATTAGAAATGCTTTTTCTTTCACAAAACCTACGACCCCCTCAAGTCTGGGCACTCTGCGTGTATGACTCTGCATATATGATAATTTACTTTGATGTAACGGAGAATGCTTTGTTTTTGCGAACAGGTTTCTCGTGGGGAGACCTCAAACCGGAAATACAGACAATGAAAAAATAATTGTCTCAGAGTATCAAGTTTCGGAAATGGGGGAGTCTGGAGTCATTTGCTGATCCCCTTGCCGCTGGTTGCTTTGCGCAGATACAGAAAAGGCGTTCATATTGTGTGCAGATAGTCGAAGCTTTGTATTTCTTTATTCTACCTTCTAGTAGAAACCCCTTTAATTGGCTTAAATTGGCTTCGATTATTTGATCCAACGGGTGGTTACATAAGATCACTGACCAAATATTAACCGCTACAGAAATCAAAGATAGAACAAGACAGCTAAAGTACGGTCTACGGTGGCTCCGACTCAAGATGTTCACAAGATACCTGATATCTTCGCAGAGTGCTTATGCTCCTAAGAAGAAATATGGGTCTGGCCACCTCTAAACACTTCTACCTTGGAGAGTAATGGTCCGAAAAAATGGAGACCACAAGCCTGTTAGTGGCGCAACAACCATATGGGCTCGCATAGCATCATGCTCGTGCTCAGCTAGACCTGAAGGCCTATGCATCTTTCTTACGCGGTTTCACAAAAAGTTGCACCGGTCGCTTGGATAAACTGCATATAAAGTATAAGGGTCGTATTCTTACTTTTGGTTACGCTCTACAAGTTCAGAGTAAACTTATTTCCGAAAATATCAACTATAAACGTAGTAAAATCTCGTTGAAATGCATGCTCCTCTTGGACTGGCTGTAGACAAGCAGTTTTTTCGGCTAACGCTTTGATATAACAAGTCATATACAGGCAAATGGAAAATGGCGATGGGCCTCAAATCAAGTTTGGCAACTATTTATGGAAAGGAAAATCGGGAAAAGGGCGGGGTAGAATGGGTATATGATAATTCAAGAGCGAGTGGGCTATTGGCAGATGCCAGGGCAGGGATGTTGGATACAAGGATACATAGAGCTAAATATAAGGAGGGGCAAAGTACAGAATGTCGAGCATGTGGGCTAGAGAATGAGTCAATCGAACATATTATTTAAAAATGTGTAGCCTTAGGGGTAGCAGAGATACAGAGCTGTCGGAGGCCCTAGCTCTAGGACTAAATGTTAGAAATGACCTGGTCGATATTACCAAAAGAGGTTGTCACAATGGAAAGCAAATACTCAGTAGGTATTGCAGTAGACATGGATTATATGGATGCGTAGGTAATATATATGCTGCCGCTCTAAGCGCCCCTGATATCAAAGGGTGACATGTGTATTTAGGTATACATGCCAAGCGAACAATAAATCAATCAATCATAAGCACATACTGTTTTATACAAAAACGGACGTTTTTACTAATTCTTAGCAATACAGAAAAAACATCCCAAGAGAGTATGATACATATTTACACAGTTTGGAATGTACTCTTAAGTCTTTATGATCATAAATGTAGATGGTTGGTCAATGTTAGTTGTTAAGCTTGTGAAATGGAATATTTCTCATTGGATAATATTACTAATGCAAAAGCCCTTCTTATACTTCTTCACGCAACTTTCAATGAACGCCACATGCGTGGTCACTAACCAAAACTATCGTCTTATTTGTTTGACTTTTTCCAATTATCTCGCCTGCAAGCAGACGGCGGACCTTCCCAGAGCAAGATTCGGTTGGCTCCTAACCGGCAGAGCAAGATTTCTGCTGACGCGATGTTCGTGTATATGTGCGCACATTTAATGCAGCAAAGCGGTAAATATACATACACATGAACAAAACAACACAGATGCACCAGAACTTACCAATGAACACTGACGCACGATCTGTGAACAAACGGCCCGATGCCGAGGAACGACGGTTAGTTAGATAACGAATAATAACTCGATCTCTAACCTGGCCATGATATTTATAGGGCTCGACACTGTCATCGGTTAACAGCTGTGTCTTACATTGTAGACTGTTTTGCGTTGCTTCTGCTTGTTATACCATGTTTATGTGTATGTGTATGTGTGTGCTTGTGTCTATGACTTTGAGTCTTTCGTCCACGCAGGTTTGGGTCAGTCGCTTTGAGTATTCTCCACTGCCAGTAATGTATATGTTTCTACGTAAAATTCGTCCTTTTCTCGTCGCATCGAACGCGACCTCGCATCACCCGGGCTTTACTTTACCAGGTAAATCGAACGCGGCGTGCGTAGATCCGGTCTCGGGTCCAACGTGATCGCTGTCTGCTGCCGGTCTTGGCTGCCCTCTCCCAACTTTTTTTTTATGTCAGTTCTTTCATAATTAATTATTGTATTTGTTGTTGTTTATGCACCGTTTATTGGTGAATCATCAACACAATGATTACGAGTCGCGTCGTTGAAGCATGTCAATTAGAGTTCCAGTTTCTAAATTGAACGGTTAAAGCGGACGTGTTCTTGTAGGTCGTCTGTGGAATAGATGAATCCTAACACTAGTCTGGAATCCTAGCACTAGTCTGGAATCCCAGCACTAGTCTGGAATCCTAGCACTAGTCTGGAATTAGTCAACTTTGTGTTAGCAGGTAGCTGCCCTAACTTGCTGTGCACCGCTGAAACTTCGGAATTGTGAAGTTTAGTGGAGTTTTCAAGATGAACTCGTGTACTGAAGTCACCGCCAGCTGTTTCATAACGGTCGGACTTCTAGTTTGGCTGGCACCAAATGCGCGGGCAGGTCTGAACAGAGCTCCCGTTTTGCGAACGAACAAAATGGTAGTGTGAAATAGTGCGATAACGGTACAGTTGCAGAGTGTTTAGTTTAACATACAGATATAAAGCACAGCGTTGACCCACACGGTGGATGATATAGTAGAGCGGATCAAATAGTTGCTAGCACCACAGCCTCATAAAGTGGAAGAAGATCTGCCAACTCTCATGTAGGGTCAGGTAATGGCTAACGAGGTGGAAATGCCATCCAGAAAGGAGGAGCCACCTATAGCTTACCGGGAAGGGAGAAGGCAGACAGAACAACAAATATTCTAGAGGAGGTTAGAAAAAAAAACTCTTAACTCCGTCCTGGCGTTGGAGTAACGAATTTATAGCATGGTGAAATTGTGCAAAGCACCCTCTCACGAAGAATGAGATTAAAGAAGGGACTAAACGGCTACCTAAGCTATTTAATAGGTTGGTAGCGCCAATAAGGGATAGAAGAAGAACCAAGCAAGACGCAAAGGACGACGGCACCATCGAAGACCCCGAAAAGAGGAGTCCTGTGTTCCCGGTGTCGAGCCACTAGGTAGAGGACAGAGCGATGGCGCAAATCAAGGGGGAAATCGAAGAGCAGTGGCACTTAGAGGGTCAGGCAGAGGTCTCGAAACGGAAATAGCCGGACAAGGTAATCAAAGATAAAAAGTTCATTCAAGCAAACCCCGTCTTCCCGAAAGGTCTCCTCGTCATGGTAGTTTCCAAAGAATCTGCCTCGGGCAAAGTCCTGCTGTGAAAGCTCCCGTTGCAATTCCTCTTAGTCTCGATGGTGGATGGATTGGACGCCGGGAAAGCCGTAGCGCTGAAAAATAGTTAAGCCATAGAGTTCACTAGCGGTTCAACGCCACTTAGTCGTGAGTGTGGTGCATCCGGAGAAGCCCATTGGAGCTAGAATTCTAGGGTTGCTACAAACCGTTCTAAGGGAGGCCATTAAGCTTGGAGGTGAGGGAGGCACCATTTGTGCACGTCACGGAGGAGAGGCGAACAAGACCCTCTAGGAGCTCCCAACATCTGCTGCAGGAAGGCCGGTCATGGAAACCTGGCTATATGCACAAAACTCTCTAACAACGTCAACCTGCAGGCTATTACACTCAATTTGAGTGAAATAAACGTAACTGTAAAAATCGGAGGGACGGGAGCTGCGAAGGGTGAACCCAAAACCTCATCCTTTGGCTGGAGGAGCACCGGAAGGGCGCAGGGCGCTGGTGGCATCTATACGAGAAATCACAAAGATGCAGGCCCACCGCCAGGACTCGATGACGACCCACACGGTCACCCTATGGGGATCGATCCCATCTTGGATAAGGAGGTAGTGTGAAAGGAGCTCTTACGGATGCCATCCACTTGCTAAGAAAGGCAACGATTAAGGCAAGTGGCCCAAGACATTCTAGAGCAGAGGTACTACCTCGTGATCGTGACACTGACGGTGGCAAGCGACCTTCTGGCCCGTAAAACCTTAGACCTGGAGTCGAAGTAGTGCAAGCCTGAGGAATGGCTGATATTCTCAGTTTTAAATGCCAGTCATCGGGCCGCAAAGCTCTAGAGGCAGGCCTGCTTTAAATGTGCCGGTATAGATCACATGGTAAGGTATCAAGATGCCAAGTTTGGGGAGAGTAGATGGGCATCGCGAAGACAGCAGAATCTTTCTCTCCTACTGGCCCTTCTGTGCGAAGGTGTCAAGGGAAACATAGACCCTCAAAATGAAAAGCGCCGAATGAAAACAGCGAAGGAGCGGAAAACAAAAGAAACGCACAAGAAAAGGAGCACGGCGGTTGGTCATGACCCCGAAGACGACTGGATTGTCGTTGGGGAGGGTCCTAAATCCGTTTAAGATGTTAAAGACTTTCCAGGGAATCTAAAGGAACATAGAAGGAGGCGACCAGTTCGATGCCATGTTGACAGTCAGGGATTGGTTGGCAGGATCAATCCAGGCGGCAAGGTTGGCGAAATCGTTATGGGAGAATGGTCGAAACGAGGAGCCGAGGAGGGACTACGCAGCCAGGCTCTCAAGGGCTTAGCGCACCCCTTCAGGACGGTGCATACCTTGAAGGCGCTGTATGTGGACACATGTAAATATATAGAAAGATTCGCTAAATCAAGGGCAATGGCATGAATGCCTATCCTACTGATATGAAGCCTGGGACGGTGGGGATGAATCCGGCTTTAGTGGGTTTGTGAGCCCACACTAGTCCAAAGCTGCTATGGATTCATTTGCATCATGACTTTCAGCATTCCCGAGAACGTTCAGAAAAAAATATTCTCAATAACGGTACACGTTAACGAGCTGGTGTTCAGTGTGATAAATTTAACTACGTGCTATCCGTGAATAACTATTCTACCACATATACATTCATTGATTTAGAAGCATTTTCCCTTTACATAGAGCTACTGGTTGTACCCGCGCCTGTTTGCTGCAGACTTTCTTTTCAGCTGCTGCAAAGAAAAGTGGGGCCTTTTATAAAATGTTCAGTCACAAAGTTCTAGTTCCGCCTTATTCTGTGTTATGTGTTACTCGAGTGTGTCGTGGCCAAAGTATTATTGGAGTGTTCTAGGTCTTCTATTAGTGTGGGCTCGTTAATGCTGCACCTTGATGCTCAATCTATTTTCGCAACACCATCCTGCAGTTCACTGATCTCAAATTGGAGGTGCTGTCTCGGCATTTTTATATATATTAATAATAGTATAATATATAATAATTTTATATATTTTGATAAGAACTAAATCGTCTGCATAAAGCACGTCGAAGGGCTCTTACTCCTCGGGGGCACTTTCCAAAGCCAGCCGCCTACAGTATATAAATAGGAATAGGGTACAATTCGGTATGCGGCATGGTGCAAGTGAACTTAATTCTCAGGGCTTTTATTGTATTATGGAGAGTAATCCTGTCTGCAAGGTCTAACGGAAGAAACCCTAAGATTAAAAAAATTGAGAGTTGCAGTATATCATTTAGAAGAAGAGACAGAAAAGACCTAGCGCCTAAAGCGCATGATTTACACGTCCACAACAGGACTCCGGCAGCTGAAATCAAACTGTTTTTTTAACTTTCGATTTGCAGGTCCATCACCCTATGGACTACTTTCTTTCCTTTTTGAAGTTGAATGAAAGTGAGAATATTGTAGGGTACCATTCTACAGCAGAGAAAAAAATACCGCCAAGCCTAAATCATGTTCTATCACTCGATGAACTACTATAATTCCTAGCTAAATGCCGATCACTTAGATGAATAGAATTAGAATGCTCAGCTCACGAGATTGATATAAAAATATTTTTCTTAAAGTATTAATCTCTCTTAGGGCGGATCCTCCGACATGATATAACAAACTTACGTCTAACATAAATATTTTGTTCTAAGACCAACTAATCTCAGGAGCGGCGTCTCTCCACCCTCGCGAAGTTGCTCGTGTGGACGTTGTGAACAACTCATTTGCCTGAAGAATTGCACTTTGTTCGCAGATTCAAAACTACTTTTCTTCAATTGTAATACCCCCTTGTTTAACAAAGGCGATATGATATAAAAAAACACATATAAAAAGTGCATTTTTGCGTATCTCGACACGTTAATTACATCTCGTAGAACTGTTTTTCTCATGATTGTAGTTTATTAACTTACATATATACAAGTCGAACATCTCGGACGATATCAAAGGTAATGTGTTTAGCTATATATATATATATATATATGTATTATATTATATATATACAACTGAGCTAATTGAAATTGCAAATTAGTTTTAAAACACAGACAAGTTTTGCAGTGCAGCTATAACTGCAGACCAAACGTTATACGTTTGCTATTGCACTGTTTTGTCACCGCTCGGCGGGCATACCAAAATCTAGTTATCGACCAATTACCTGGCCAGCCGCAGCTTGCCATGAACGTTGTTGATATGTACCTTCAAATTCCTCTTCTGAACTTCTGAACCGCTGCGAACCGACAGCCGTCATAAGCGCACGTGTACGGGTTTTCTTCAGTATGTATGGCCAGATGTGTTTTGAGATCGCTCCACCTGCAGAAGGTCCTGTTGCAGATCCGACAATGCCGCTGGTCACCGCTTTTCAACTGCTTTGGAAGTGCAGGTGTATCGTGTAGGGCAAGAAGGGTCTCCATGCTAAACGTTTGGGCCTTCCTCATTTATGATGTATATAAGTTTGTTATGTTAGAGCATTTTGGAGTGGACAATTGTCTCCGCGCGAACGTGTGATTACGGGGTCTCCAACCCAGGGTTAGCCCAGTTCAACAATGTGCCCCGAACAGACGCTGCATTTCCTCGTTGAATGTCGAGCGACAGCCTCTGACGCAAGAATTAGGATGCTCTCGAGTCTCCTGTCGAAAGATTAAGGCTTCTGCCTACGCGTGGAATCAGTTTGAGCGTAAGGGGGCCTGCAGTTCTCATAGTCTCGAACGCCAACGGACAAAACTCGTGCGGATAATCCACACTGGAATATTTTCTGCATTTCTTAGCCTCAGCTAACCTGGAAGCATGACCTGCTCGGTCCGCACCTGCACCGACCATCGAAGGGGCTAATGAGTCGGTTACAGTTGCGTCCCAAACAAGCATGCGGCCACGCTCAAAGGGCGTCAAAGTCAGGCCGTCAGGTCTTTTTCCGTCATACCTCGATAAACCCAGGGGCTCTAAAACACATGGGAAGCCGGCAGATTGAAGTGCGCGACTAAAGGTGTCAGTTAGAGCGGAGTGACGTGCTCGTCGGCCTGCACTTAACCCGCATGACAGGCCATGATGGGCCAACGCGTCCACAAAATCACCACAACGACATCGGTGGGGCACGACTAGGTCAACACCAAGCCGCAGACCTGCGCTTATGCGCGTAGTCTCGTCGTCCAACAGAGTTCCAATTCGCGGACATAGTAGGGAGTGTAGTCAAGCCCCAGCCTTTGCAATGCCTTCCGGCAATAAGGGGATACCTAGCAGCTCCAGGTTAACCTTGTCCACTACATGACAGCCCGGAAATAAGTCAAAAAGGTTAGTTAAATCCAATGTCTCAAATTCGTTGTGAGCTGTGACATATACTTCACATTTGACCGGGTAGAATGATTCAGACCGGGTTCAATTTGGGCCTTATTCTGACTAGGTGCGTGGTCCCTCACCGATTCACACAGGTCGTTCGAGCAGCAGAATCGGCTGGATGCACAAAGCATGAACCCGCTTGAAGCGCCGAAGTAGTTGGAACAGGCAAAAACGGCTCAGAGTTATAAACAGAGGCCTGCTGGTTGTACAGATCATCGCCGAACAACGAGAAGCACGAATCCATGTAATCCATCATTCGGCCAGCCATAAGTGTATATTCCTGTGAAATTGAGAGTAATGAGCGAAAAAGAAAAGAAGCAAAATACAAAATGTATCTTCAATCACCAGTTCTAGGGGAAATCTTACCTTGTTCCCTTGTATTGTATATACATGCTTGGTTCAAATCATTTAAGAGTGCGTGACTTGTGTTTATTGCCATTACTACACAAATTCATGCCAGCGTTGTAAATCGCTTAGTAACCTTTTTGCAATTACCATTTGGTTAACTAGCACAAATAGGCAGCATTCATAATCACCCGTAACGTACGTCTGCATTAAAACGTTCAACGCTCCTAAGACCTAGCATGCACCATAATAAAGGTTTTTCAAAGGTATATTCATGCACCATAATAAAGGTATTTCGAAGATAATTTTCGTTTAAGCATAGTGTACTCAACAACTTGGCGACAGATATTGTTTCCAATCCACGGCTACCTGTATGACATAAATATTAGTGCTTATTAGTTAGCGTTTTTGCTCTAATTCTCTTACCTAACTCGGTACACTCCCTAGACGTTGTTATATACGAGGTGTGTTCAATCGTTATCGCGACTTTTGAATTTTCGCGGGTTACGTATATTCGATTTTCGATTTTTTGTGGCGTTATGTTGGTACTCATGTCTCTCACTTATGCCAACAAGCTCGGCCATTTTGAATGTTCACTTAATTGTTGACAGCTGCTTTGCTTGCACGTGTTTTGGATCGTCTTCGATTTTTACCTATTCAAAAAAATGGATCAAAGAACCTGTATCAAATTTTGTGTGAAAAACGAAATTAAGTGCGCGGATGCATTCCGAATGTTGACTGTGGCATACGGAGAAGCTACCTTGGACCGAAGCAACGTTTATCGGTGGTACAAAATGTTCTCAGAAGGCCGAGAAGATGTGAACGACGAAGAGCGTGCCGGACGCCCGAGCACTTCAACAACAGACGAAAAAATTAATGAAGTGGCAAAAATGGTATTGGCCAATCGTCGAATCACCGTTAGAGAAGTTGCTGAGGACCTAAACATATCGATTGGCTCGTGCCATTCGATTTTTATCAATGATTTGGGCACGAGACGGGTCGCCGCGAAATTCGTACCAAAATTGCTCAATTGCGACCAAAAACAGCATCGCATGAACATTGCTAATGAGATGTTGGACTCTGTCCGCGACGACCCAAATTTGCTCCAGAGGGTCATAACTGGTGACGAATCGTGGGTTTATGGTTATGACGTGGAAACCAAAGCTCAATCATCTCAATGGAAGCTGCCGCACGAACCAAGACCGAAAAAAGCGCGCCAAGTTCGGTCGAATGTGAAAGTTTTGCTGACAGTTTTCTTCGATTGCAGGGGCGTGGTGCATCATGAGTTCTTGCCACAGGGTAGAACGGTCAATAAGGAATATTACCTGCAAGTTATGCGCAATTTGCGCGAAGCAATCCGCCAGAAACGCCCGGATTTGTGGAAGAACAAAAATTGGCTTTTGCACCACGATAACGCCCCTGCTCACACATCGTTGCTTGTGCGCGAGTTTTTGGCCAAAAACAACACACTAATGATGCCGCAGCCACCGTATTCCCCAGATCTGGCCCCCTGTGACTTTTTCTTGTTCCCTAAACTGAAGAGGCCCATGAAAGAACGACGTTACGCTACGCTTGACGAGATAAAGACGGCATCGAAGGAGGAGCTGAACAAGATAAAAAAAAATGGTTTTTTGAAGTGCCTCGAAGATTGGAAAAACCGTTGGCACAAGTGTATAATATCTCATGGGGATTACTTTGAAGGGGACAAAATAGATATTCATGAATAAATGAATAATTTTTGAAAAAACACAAAAGTCGCGATACGTTTTGAACACACTATGTATATATATATATATATATATATATATATATATATATATATGCGTAAAGGGCGTCTAAGTAAAAGCCTTTTTGTTGGGAGGCGAGGCATCTCATAGCAACACTCAAGATGGCACAAGTTGTATTAACAAAGCAATTTATTGATATTAATTAACGCGTTGCCGAAGTTACTTTACGTCTCTTTCGCTGTCTTACGGGTTCCATAGAAAGCCAGTTTTTATCCCGGTAGGCAGACACTAGCGCATCAAAGGCAAAATACCTTTGATACTTTTTCAACTTGCAGTTTACATTCGGGAACAGGAAAGAGTCTGCAAATGCAGTTTCGGACCAATAAGGAAGGTGGTTTATAACAGACAATTTGTGTGTTGCCAGAAACTGCTTTAGTACTTGATCGCATATTTACTGTTTCTCCATCGAATCCCTGACAAAGACATTTGACGCAACTGTTAAATCACAGTTAGCACATAAACAATGATTTTCACGTAGGCGAAATCTCGAGACCTCGAGACATGGCCTGCAAAAAAAACTGCATTAAGAGCTATCCAGCTAACGTCTGCGCAGTCAGCCGCTAGATGGCGTGCCTCATATTCGCAAAAAAATTCTGCCTCTAGGCCTAGTAGAAAAGGCATTATGCATAGGCGACTCCCTTCGACCAATCAAATTATCTACTGCTTCTCACTCGACTGTTAGACTTACAATTCCTGTTTATTCCATACTAGCTTATGATGGCTTCGAGGAGCTGTAAACCTTTGTTTAAATGTAAACCACCCAATAAAATACTAAAACCTATCTACCTATCTATTACCTTGATCCCTTGTGTTGTTGTTCTGCACTCTGCTTACCTGCGCGTTCTCGAGCGGAAAACAATAAATACAAAGAATAACAACACCCGCCGACACCGAGGTGACAGGCATCTGCTAAACAGGATACACACAGTTGTTCAGGGCTGACTAAAAACAGATTGGGCGGAAACTATTGGAAGTTGAACTGGTAGTGCTCTGCCTCCACATTAACATCTCCTTTTTTTCTCTTCCTTACTGTGCCTGCGTCAAGCCCTATCTGCGCATGTATGCGATGCTACGCTTCTTCGAGGTTACTATGCCGTTACCTTCATAATTACGAAGGAGACTCTTCGGGGCTTGTACTCTGGGCTGCCACCGACGAGATTCAACAACAAATCGTAAATGAAAATTACCACACGAATATTCGTAGACGTCGCAAAGCATTGTATTATGTTGGTCAATTGGTTCCAGTCTAGAATTAAAAGCATTTTTAAGGAGGCTGTTTTCAATTCTAGACTATCCTCCGTCCCCTTCGAGCTTGGGACTCACCGTGTGGTATATCTTCAATACACCGAGGGCCGGACATGCTGAGATATCTAGGGTCTCCCCAACAGTCCTTGTGGCAGCATGACCGCTGACCTTCAGCGGTATGGTTTATTATCTATTCCCAATGAGCATCGCTTAAAGAAAATTAGATCAACAACAGCGATCGAACCGACAACACCCCGATAGATGGCAACCATGACTAACGCACTAGTCCCCTAGACCACGCCGCCACGTTTTGGTTCCAGTCAGCATACTAAAACTGACCCGAGGAGGAAGGCGAGACCGTCAGCTTACATATTCCTCATTGACGCCATGGGTAAGACCTTGGCAAACGTCATACTTCATAGACTGAATGAGGAGAATCAGAATGATGATGTCCCACTCGTGCTTCTGGTCCGCCTGGGTGTCACAAAATCTTTCAATGCGATGAATTGGAAAGTAGTTGTGCAGGCAATGGAAAGGAAAGCCATTTTGCCCTACCTCAGACGAATCATTTAATCCTACCTGGATGACAGAGGTCTGGTTACAGGCGAGGAAAAGTCCGAGCGCGAGACCTTGAGTTTCTCTTTTTTTAATAGATGTTTATTGATTAAATATACGTTTTTCTTACATGCGAGACAGCACCTGCAAGGACCTAGGCCGCACAAACCGCCACAAAGTGACTCGCTTTGCGGTACACGGATTCCACTACGTCCTGTGCGGGACACACGGCTTCCACAACCCCCATCCATCATATGTGTAAATGTACTGATGTATATGTAGTCGGTGCGGGGCCTTTTGCACAAAGTATCACGGGGCAATCTGCCTACGTGTGATCTCTCTAAGGAACCTCCCGCAGTGATTTGTTTTCGTTATACCATTTGATCACTGACTATATACCGAACAAAGGTGATTTTAATCAATGATGTTTTTCTTTCATGTCCGGTTGATCTTGGCTTTTGCTTGCCTTTCGCTGACTGACTGACTCGCGATCGCACTCCGCTCTGACGAGCACTGTCTAGCTCCCGCACACTTCAACTTTTTTGTTTTGTTTTTCTCAACATCGAATGCAAGGCCAATGTGTCCGACTTGAGTTGAGTTGAGCTGACTTGACTTCACTTTACTTTACTTCACGTCATTGAGAGACTGACTTATAAGGAAGCGCTGTCCACTTCTATTTTGACTGTCTGTGTTGTTGATGTCTGATCCCATTCCCCTTTTCAATTCAACTTTTTGTTTATTTACACGGAGGATTGCGTTCCCTCGCCCACCGAGTGAGGGAAGGCGCCCTACGATCAGAACCATGCAACAATATTATTCAACCAATAACAAAAGCAGCGACGGCCGCTCAGAAAAGCACACAGCTAATGGCAAATGTATATATATATATATATATATATAACAAGTGCTTGGCATCTACGCATTTCACGCCATAAGATTGAACCCAAGACACATGATACCACCTCAATTGCACCACATCTTCACCATCGTCCCACCCCACCTACCGTCGAAATTTAGTTAGTTGAGGTTTTCAAATGCGCGCTTGTGACCTCTCAGCATCAGAAGGTTTATAGGGTTTGTAAGTTCCTAGTCGATACTAGCTGCTAGCGACGCATACTCGATAACTCGTAAAATAAAAGTACCTTAAACCCCTTGCTTTCCCCTGCCGGAATGAACGCGTGGCCACGAGGAGTCACGATTAATTAGGAAGAAGCTGCTAGAGTCTGCCGGAGAGACTGCGGGGATTTTCCGATAAGAGTTTTTCTGTTACAACAACGCTTTTCCTTTCCTGTCATTGAGCTCTTGAGTGTACATAAAACGAGAGACTTGTTATGTTTCAATACAAACGAATTTATTGTTATTGGTCAATGCACGAAATAAGCGTCTCTAGTTTTCTTTTTTTCTAACAATAACTCAAACAACGCGTCAAGGAAGCCAACTGCAATGCTTTAGGCCGGCGAATACAAATTATTATAATTAATCTTTGTCTAATATATGTCAAAAACGTTGGTGAGAGTACATAAATGAACAACCGGAATCTAGCTGATCAATCAATCAATCAATCAGGTTTATTGACGTGCCCTACAAGTTGGCAATCTGTCACATTTCATTCAAAATATACATAATATACGAGTCTTTGTACCGATCAAAAGTGTGTACGCGATAAAGCAATAAAATTGAGTATAAGTAGCACAACATAAGTTTGCGAATGTATGCACAAATCAGATGTGTAAAGCAACAAAATTGAGTATAAGTAACACAATACAAGTTTAAAACTTTAGAACAACCTAATACAAGTAGTAAGATAAGTTTAAAACAATTCACTCGGAGTCTCTGCTTCTTCGTTCTTCAGCAGTAAGAGAAGATGTCGTTTAAAAACAGCGGCCCGGCTTGTATTTCGAAGCGCCAACGGCAGCTCGTTCCAGACCGTGGGCAGCATGTAGGCCAGTGAGTGCCGAAGTAGAGTGAGTCTAAACCCTGGCACTCTGAGTTGGTTCCTGTAGCGCTGCGACCGTACTGGGGTAAGGACGAAGTCAAAAACACAATCTGAAGGGATTCCATTGTTTTGCACCTTATAGGCTAGCACGGCTAACTTTAAACGTGTCAGCTGATCAAGCTTAAAAAGCCCGAGCCTGGTGTACCATGGAGTCACACTCGCGCGACGAGGAAGACCCATTATGGCTCTAACCGCGTCATTCTGAACGACCCTTAGCTTGTCTAGGGTCGTGGAATACGTGGCGCCCCACAGAGTAATTCCGTAAGTTAGAATTGGTTCCATAAGCGCTTTGTAGACACGTACCAGAAGATCCCGCGAAGCCTTGGCTTTCCTCAAACGCACGAGTGAGGCCACCACGGCGTAGCAGACCCTGACACTTGATCTCACTTGACTGTCCCATTTCATATGCTCGTGTAGCACAATGCCAAGACATTTTGCCTCTGAGCTGAGAGGGATAGCAGAGCCGCCTATTTGGAGGGAGATATTACCAGTTTTGAACTTCTGTCTCGATGCCCGTTGTGGGGTGTGGTAAAGAACGAGTGTCGTCTTCGTCGGGTTAACGACAAGACCAAATCTTTGAAATAAAGACATGGCCTTCTCAATACCGGTTTCAACGTGCTGAAGATTAAACCTATTATTGGACAATTGGGAGGGTGAGACACGGAACAAAAGAGTGGTGTCGTCTGCATAAACGATTGGGCGGCAATATACGTACCTCTCGATTCCCCGCAGGACGAAATTCATGTAGGTGATGAAGATAAAAGGTCCAAGAACCGACCCCTGGGGCGTACCAGTGGATACAGTTCCCGTCGCAGACCTTAGAGCTCCCACCGCCACAAATTGCCTCCGTCCACTAAGATACGATTTAAACCAAGATGTTACTGCTGGTGCGCAGCCTAGTTGCAGGAGCATCTTAAGAAACATAGAGTGGTCGAGGCAGTTGAACGCTTTGGCTACGTCAAGAAATGCACCAAGGCACATTTTTCCATCCTCCGCAGCTTTAATGATCTCCCACCATATATGTCCCAATGCCAGCTCAGTTGATCGTGCCTCCCTAAAACCGAATTGATTTTTAGAGAAGAAATTTAAGTCATTTAAATGGCTTTCCAGCTGTTGTTTAGCAAGCCTTTCAAATACTTTTGAGACGAAAGACACTAAGGATATCGAGCGATAGTTACCAGGTTGGTCCCTCCCGCCTTTACCCTTATACAGCGGAGTTACCGAAGATGTCTTGAGGCGTTCCGGAAACACGCCCGTTTTAATGGAAATATTGAATACGGCAGCTAGAGGGGCCGCTAAGCTGTCAATGCATTTATGATTGCTCTCAAGTTATGATAGCTCTCAAGTTGAATCATGTCAAACTCAAGGAACATAACCGTAACAGCTTTCGATGTTATGTTCTTGTTTTTGCGATGTTTTGACTCAACAGTATTGTAGTATCGAAGAAGGCAGTTTATGTGGATCGAGGAGTAGGGTATCATTCCGACTCGCGATTAATTAATGCCGAACCTTTCCGCAACACAACCTACTTTTGTTTCCGTGTGATCGATGTGAACAAACGAGATCGGAAACCGATGTTTTGTTCGATGCCATACATTTCATTACGTGATATCGCTCGATATCGAGTTCACCACAGAATCTACATACACATTCGTTGATTTGAGAACATTTTCTTTTGGGATAGAGCTATTGGTTGTACTTGTGCCAGGAAATTATTATGCAAATAACTGCTCCGTTTTGTTGCAGACCTTCTTTCCATCTTCTGCTAAAGAAAGCAGGTCCCTTTGTAAAGTTTGAGTCACAAAGTTCCAGTTCTGCCCTACTCAGTGTTGTTTATATGCTTCAAAACTGGTAGTTGCGGTGTTCCAGATCTTCTAATAACTCGTTGCATATATGAAGCACCAGCGTGAATGCAGTGGTTTTTGACAACCCAATTGATCTTTTCAGCGAAACAGTGTTTGCTCCTGTCGAAAGTTTTAAGAGTTCCCAATATTAGCTCGGTATATATTGGCATGAGGCGATACGTTACTGCGAAATGGATTGTGAGCTTACCTAGTTACAACCGTATGGTCCAAATATATGAAGTTGTTGACCAACTCTAGTACCTACGCAATTATCTTAAGTCAACTTGAGCATAAATTTCTCCTCTGCTAAACCGAATCACTTTTGTCTTTGACAGTGATGTTCAGCCGATTTTTTGCAGAATCATCATGCAGTCTCATTACAGTAAAATTGGAAGTACTGTCTCGATTTTTTTCCATAATAACTAAATCGTCTGCGTAAAGCACGTGGGGGGCTTTCACTTCTTGGAGGCACTTTTCACAGCCAGTCGCGTATAGTATATATCATCATCATCTCATTTATTGACCAAAAAGGTATATTACACGTCATATGATTTAAAAACAGTGGCTAATTAGTTACTTTCTCTTGCCAACCGTCGTAGGCTATCGAAGCTCTGGCACCCCTCGAAATTATATCGGGGGCAATGCTGAAGGCAATATCTACATATACAGGTTGCTTGCGGCTCATGAAAGTCTCTTCGGGAACAAAGCTGGTATAGTATATATAAACATGGACTAGCTACATCGCCCTGCACCAATTGTTTAAGACGTATCCTTGGCAATTGCAAGACCCAGTTTCTAATTGCAAAACGCTGGCCGGCTAAGATATCTCAAATGGGGTTACAAGTCTCGCTTTTGATATTAAAATCCTCACGAGGAGTGAATAAAAGACGATATGTCGGGGCTGCATCAAAATCTGTTTTAAAATCAATACCAGCCGTGTAAGTGTGTGAGCTGGCGCAAATCATTAGCCTAGGCATTGATTCGCTTTCAGTGTTCCAAGCTGTATTAAAGGCAAAAAATAATATAGTACAGATGTACGCACCGTGGCGAAAGACCATGCTAAGATCAACTCAAACGAAGCAAATCAGACATTAAAGATTACGGCAAAGCTAGCTATAAAGCGGACTTTTATTCAGCCAGCTACCCACTGACCTTTTCATCGTACTGTGCATAGAATTGTAGTGTTATATATGTATATACCATTTATTTGACAGAATCGTATATATAAGGTTCTACTGGCGAAATCATGTTTTATTGAAAGACGCGTATTTTATTTGTACGTATTTATTGACAAAGTGTACTTTTGCTTGATGTTAGTTTACATTTGAATAGTCCACTATGCATATATTCTGCAGGTCAACCTGACCTAAAGTTCCCTGCAATCATATTTCAATGCTTGTCATATTGTGAATGCAATTGTAAGTAAGTACGCGCACATGTAGAAGTATACACGTACATATATGCGTAAATACAGCTTTTTACACATGTTCATATTGAGATATTTGGTCGTGCAGGCGGTCATACATATACACACCTATGAGCAGAATCGGACTAACGATTCCTCGCAAATTGTCATTAATCATCACTTGTAGTGTAGGAACTGATCTTATATTAGTCCTACAGTTACAACCTAAGAGGAAAACTATTATATTCACCGCATCTCATCCTGCGGTTAAAAAAACAAAAAACTGTATTTGTAGCGTTATTTTTGTATTACTAGTATTTATTAATAAAATAATTACTTTACTTTGTTATAGGTAATTTTAATAATGTCTCGAGTTTTCAGCATCATTTGAAAGCCACAATAATTTTTAAGTATCGCTAAAAATATAGTCATTAATAAAGATTCGACCTACTGTATCATTTCGCAATACTTTGAATGAAGTAGATTGTAATCCAGTTAAGATCTACCTCATAAAAAAAAACTTAATGTCGATTTGAGAATGAGCTGAAGCTTATTTGAGTTTAAACATTGTTCTCTTAAATTATCTTCGCTTTAGTAAGCCGTTCTCCAAAATTATTGATCTTCTGTTCCCGGACGGATTCCCAGACATAATACTAGAACAATAACGCTCTCAAGTATAAAAAATGCATTGTTGCGCATATCGATAACTGAATTACATCTTATAGAGAAAACATGAAATCTTATTGTAGTTTATTAAATTACATATATACATGTAAAAAAATCGGAGAACTGCAGTTGTGAGGTATTTGGTCATATATCTATTTATACAGATGGAGCAAACAATAATAAAGAGTAGCAAAGTGGTACCACAGGCGCACGGAAAGTTCGCATATAAAGGTTCTGATTTGTTTCTTATGGATGCAGCTGGTGCACTGCTGGAAACCGAAACCGCTGGATGGTCCAGGAGCACAGGCAAGTCTACTAATAGAGTTGCGGTCGTAGACAACATTTTACAATGCTGCAGTTACGTTTGTTTTTTTCTCGGTGGAATTTCTAAATCTGCCTACCATTCGATTATTTGGGTAGCCTGTTGTGAACGATATTTATATGCACCTTCAAATTACACTTTTGAACCGATGCGAAGCCGCAGCCTCTATAAGTGCACTTGTATGGCTTTTCACCAGTGTGAATGGCCAGATGCCTCTTGAGAATTCTCCACGAACGAAACACCTTTTCGCAAATCAGGCACTCCCAGTGGCTGATGTTTTTTAATCGTTCTTTATTATTATGCTTCGAGTGCAGGACAAGGAGAGTATCCATAGGAATCTTCGTCAGTGACTCCGCGGAAGTGTCCTGCGCGGAAGAATCTTCAGCATCCGAACTTGCTGGGCTATTGGAGGTGGGGTTTCCTCTTGCGATTGGGTATACGTGTTCATCCATAATGTGCTGTTCCATGGCGTCGGGCTGTACAAAGACGCGATCACAGTAAAAACACGAGTAGTCTCCGGCGTGAGCGAGTTTGCCCTCGTTTCCAGGAGCATTATTTTTCAGCGGGGCAATCGGCAATGACGTCTTTTTGGTCGTCACACATCCCAGTATCCAGGGGGGCGTCATCGGGTTCCTGTTTAATAGGAACAACAATCTCGTTTTCAGCATGCTGCATGTCGTCATAGTCATTGACAGCGGCGGCGCCGCCGCCGCCGTCAATCGGCGTTAACAGCGCCGGCGTTTCTAAGGTCTCGGAAGGTCTCTGCATATCACGAGGATTTAGACGTCGACCCTTGAGCTTCGCCTCGGCCCGAACGAACTCGTTGATTCGAAGCGAGGCTTGTCGACGAGGCCGACCGATATTAGTGGGATGAACTTTCGGCGCCGCAACTTGCGGCGCGGCATCGATTGTCTGCGCCGTCACGTCCGACAGCGGGACTGGTGTATTATTATTGTCAGCGGGGCCGACTAGTAATGGCGAGGCAACTTTTGAAGGAACCACCTTCTTCAACAGCAGCCTGACCGAGGAATCACTCGACGTGGACTCGGCTGTCTGCCACATGCTTGCCGAAACAAGTGTCGAAGATCCGGCTGAAATGTGGGCTGGTTTTACAGCCATGTCGCCATGTAAGCTCGACACCAGTGGCTTAATTTCGTCGTGGCTCGTAGCAGCACACAATGGCGTAGGCGACCTCGGGGGACGACGCCGACGATGACGACCACTTTCCGGACCTTCGAATGTTTGACCATGTGCTTTTACGTGGGTGTTGCTGTTGACCTCGAAGACCTTGTCCTTACCTTGGAGAGTTCGACACTCGAGTTCGCTGTTAACGGAAGCTACTCGTAGTTCGCGCGCGTTTGCATCGAGCTTTTCGTCCGAGGTCGTCGTTTTACGTTCTCGTCTTCTGGTAGTAGTCGTCGTCGTTGGCTTGTGCCTCACCAGTGGCTGGCTGTCGCAACAACTGTACACGCCCGGTCGTAGATTTTGGAGGACTCGGGCGACCAGTGCTCGAAATGGTCGGATAGTGCAAAAATGGCTGCGTGATTTGCGCGGAAACCTGCTCATTATAGAGATCATCGTCGAACAACGAAAAGCACGAGTCCATGTAATCCATCATTCGGCCAACCCTCGCTACACATTCCTGTAATAATGAGTAGAAGACAAACACGAAAAAAAGGCAGGTCTTAGGGCTAATACTCCTACATGTATCTCACAAAAAAATTATATATATATATATATATATATAAATTGGCTACTATCAGCAATTTCAGTGCCAAAACTGAACGAGCGAAAGAACCAAACTAGTAGAACCTCATTTGTTTAAACATAATTTACAATTAATATAATGCCATGGCGGCAGTAGGTTATATAGTAATATGGTCCCTTGGACAAAATTCGTGCTCAACAGAAGTGGCCTACGAATTCATCTCGAGCATATACTACGTTAATTTTATCATGTATTTCACTAACTAAGTCCTATTGCCTCAACAAATCCATATATTTGCCCAAACGTGTCACAATCGGCCCGGTTGCTTGCTGTTCTTCGGCACACATTATCTAGCTCCACGTTCATATTTAGATTTTTCTGCCTTAGTTCTTTCGAATGCATATTGCTCCAGCACTTTCTACACAGGAGGCTACACACAATACTTGGACGCGCGAATAGTAATTGCGCGTTCAAACTGATTCTCGTAGTCCAGTCTCTTGTTACAGAAAAGAGAGCGCCTGAACGTCCATGGAGGCGTATATGTGCTATGCTTTCGCTCTATCAAAGTGTGTTCATTTCCAGTTATAAACTTATCTGAAAAATGAAGACGCTGTTCAACACACTAATCAACGCGTTTGCCCATGATGTCCTTTACTGTTTTTATGAGAACGCTCACATCGGATCAAGGTGGTGCAAACACAAATAAACACATAACCAAAATATGCATATGCAACATCCCTTTGATTATTATTTAAGGTAGCGTGCCGCATTTCAATCATGACTTGGTGTATGTAGGAAAACTTATATAATTCATCTAATTATTTATCAGCCGAGCAGGGTTTAAACACTTGCTACATCATCTTAATGGTTACCAAGCTTCCACCTACCTCGTAGCTTCTGCTGTTATGCAAAGGCTGCCTTGGCTGAATCCCCTCGGACATCTCTGATCCTTGTGCAACTGCAATCAAGTAGAAGTCAAATCTTTATTATTATTATTATTATTATCATCATCATCATCATCATCATTTATTATTATTTACTTAATACAATTGTGAAGTATGAACGTTTAAATCATGTTTGTCCTGCTCTGTTCGCTTTCTGTCTGTCTGGACTTCAAAACCTCTTTTTCAAAGTCCGAGGGAGCTTTCGAAGTTCCGGCCTTCAGTTCTTTATCACTTGTACCGTATGGGCTAGGTAGACAGTGGCGATCCTGCCTACTAGTCTACACTCTCTAACTGGGAACGGTGGCATCAAATCGAGCCATTAGCTAGCCCCAGCCGGTGTTAACGCCGTCGACAATCACCAACATGACAACGGTAAACACAACACAAAATGGCAATGATACTGAGAGTGGCCGCGACGAGGAACATCACTGCTTTAGTTGCTCTCTCAGTACAGCAATACACCTGCCGGCAGCCGATACTAACACAGGACCACAGTCGAATAGTGCCCATTTTTTTTGTCATAGTTTCTTTTGCTGGTGATCTCTCGTTGACCCGACCGCCGCTTCGTTCGAAACCAGGCCCGACGCCAATTATCATCAGTACTCAAACGAAAACGACAACCGACGAACCGACCTTGCGGGACGTTGTAGTGAATGGAATGCGAGTAACGTGTACACAACATGTTTTCATGCAGCCAGATGCAGCAGCAGCAGCAGCACCGAAGAACTTACCGATCCGAAATCGTTCCGACGAGATTTACGAACGCCACGGCCCGATGCTGCGGCGGAACAGCTAGACAGACAGACACTCGCTTATGATTTATCCGATTCAGCCACAGTATTGAGTCAGAGGTTACTTTGCCACACTACGTAGGTATTGTAGGTACTATAATATCTGTATGTATAAATAGACAAGCTCATTTCTAGGTTTCTATGTGTCCGTGTTTTATACTTGTTCGTTCTCATAGGTCTACGCACAGATGAACGGCCTCTCTAATTTCTGCTTCTGTCTTTGTCTTTCGCTTTCTGCACTGGCTGACACACGATCACTGTCCGTTCTGACAAGCACTACCTGTGTTTTGGCACTTCCCGCGCTTCTGACCAGTAAGTCCACCTACTATTAAATGAGAGACTCTTTTCTTCGTTACATTTCTTGACTTCAACAGCAAGGCCAATGTTTTCGACTTGAGTTGCTTTGACTTGACTTGAGTCGACTTCTCGTCATTGACTTGGCTGACATACAAGTAAGCGCTGTTCACTCCTCTGTGTTGACTGTTTTTGTTTGTGTTTTGTTGATGCCGTCCCCTCCTGGTCTCTTTGTTTATTTACACTGAGGATTTCGCGCCCTCGCCCAGAGAGAGGCAAAATCAGACCGAGAGAGAGAGAGAGAGAGAGAGAGAGATACGAAAGGGAGGAGGAAATGCATCTTTGCAGGACGGAGCATTATGATCCAATCGTAGAACTGATAGAAAGAACCACGGAATCATACAACAACAGCAACGACAACCACAACAGTAAACACAAAGCGGCGACGGCCGCTCAGCGATCGTTTTTTGTTTCCTTAAGAAGTTATTTGTTCTTTTATAAATAAAGTAGTATAGTAAATACTCATATTTTAAATTGCTGACTTAGGCACGACGAAAAAGAAAGTTGTTGGCATCTACGCGTTACACGTCGTATCAGAATCAAACCCACGACTTATGACGTCCAGCACAGTTGCAAGACATCTTCGCCATACTCCCACAACAAACCCTCCCACCGCCGATGTTTAGTTGGTTTCAAATTTTTAAGTGAGGAAGGATAGAGAGAAAACATGCTATAAGTCCTTTGCTTAATCTCGTCGGAATCATAGCGTGGCCATTGTGTCAGGCTTAACAATATCGAAAGGCGATATAATAATAGTACAAATAAATTCAGTTCCGATTAATCAGAAAAGAGCGTGTTTCGTTACAACAATAACGCATTCCTGCATTCCTGTCTCTCAGCTCTCTCGAATATGTACGACGTAATGTAACACGAAGAAAGGGTTGCTATGTTTCAATACGAACCAACGTATCAATTATTGATCAATGAATGTACCCAATAGACGTGCTTAGTCTGATTTTTCTTCTGCCTACTTCGTGTGCCTACTAAAAACCAGCAGTTCCTACCTAGTAGTGAATAGCGAGTAACGAACGCGTAACGCTTAAACATACTACTAACGACGCAATCAAAGCATAATAAAGAAACGCCTTCTACGCTAGTCGAAGTGTTTCGCTTTTCATTTTTTTGCAAAGAAAAAAACACCCGCGATTTTTGCTTGCTTCGTCTCTCTACGCTACGGGTGGTTGGGCGGACGCGCCCCGCTCGCGAACCGCCCGCGCTTGCGCAGACGCCCCGAGAGTGGCGAGGGCGGCGCGAAACTCGACAGCCTGTACAGGAGCATCGAACAACGAGCCCCCCCTCTATGTAAATCGAACGTTTTCGCGTTAAGGAGACAGACGGTCGATTAAAACCGGGTCTGCCCTGCGCCGTCAATCGGTACCAGACGGCTATCGTTCGAGCTCGCGGTGAATTCAGCATGCTGAATTGCTTCTACGCGCCGATTGATCGGTTAGCGTCCAGTCAAATGTAAATGGCGGCTAAAACATTGAACAACACACACACACACATATACACAAATATTACTTGCTAGTAGTGCACTTGGTTGGCATGCCACTGGTTCCTCGTCATACCCTTGCAATTGTTTGCTAACGCATTGTGTTTTGCATCGAAACGCAATAAAAAAAAACGCAGGTGCTCCGGCCGATCCGATCGAAACGAATCGAAACTCGTTTCTGATTCGTGCACACTATTGCTTTCCGGAGTCTACGCGCGATCGATGTGAACGACGAAGAACGGGGCAAGACAGAAGATGTCCTGTGACTCTGTGGCGTTGCAAGTGATGTGACAGATGTTTGGAGTTACGGCCAGGCGGTGACGGCTTTACATAAAATAAAAAATAAATATATATGTATATAAATTTATGTATATATATATATATATATATATATATATATATCAGTGTGTGATTGGCTGATCTGCAATCGTGAGAAAAAGGCAGATGAAATATGAGAGTAACGTATTTTTGTAGGTTACCTTTCGAATTAAAGTGCCACTTGGCGTTTAAATCGTTATGTGTGTATCCCCGTGTTAGAACTGACATTTGAAATATGCAGGCAGTGATTTCTTGAGACAATAAGAATTGTCCCATAGCAATATTTGGGTTTTCTTGAAAAACAACACATAACACACACACACATATATATATATAAACTTAGGAAGTACAAATTTGTATATCCTAAAGTCGTTAGGAAAGGCTATGATTTGCGTTAGAATCAACTTTGCGACTTGAAGTGTTATGGTCGTCGGCCACTTTCGCACACACTTTTACACAAACACATATATATATATATACAGATAATGTATGTACGAATGTTGATGTGTATTTTTAGCAGCTGGATCGAAGTCTTTGGGGTTGAACAACGTCGTACAACGGAACATAATGAACAAGACAGAACATCAAGAGAGCACATCATCAAGCAGCGCCCGGCGCAGGGAACTTTTGCAGGCGAAACTCAACGAGAAACGCCGAATTGAAAAGAAGTCCCTTGAGGCCGTAGAGACGCTTATCAGTAAAGACATCACAGAGGAGTGCTTCATGTAAGTCAGCTTTTTTGTGTTCTGATATATACCGGTATACGCGAACCGTAGTCCTATATATATATATATATATATATATGTATATATATACAGGGTGTTTCAGAAATATTTGAAGAGCGATATACAGAATTGTAGAGCTCGTTAAAGCAAATATTTTTTCCAATGGAACATGGTCTCTGAGAAGTCACCAGTGTCACAAATTGTAGTAATTTCACTCTCACTCCGAAACAAGTCTTCTCAGAGACCATGTTCCATTGGAAAAAAATATTTGCTTTAACAAGCTCTACAATTCTGTATATCGCTCTTCAAATATTCCTGCAACACCCTGTATATATATATAGGGCTACGGTTGGGTCGTGGTGACGAAAATGCGCCTGCAGGTGCAAACTTTTTGCCCGGACTCGCCCGACTTGAACACGTTGTGAAGAATTATGTTTTGCTGCATTTATATTTATATATTTTTAAAGGTTATCAAAGGTTTCTACATATTTATTTTCTGTATAATATATATATATATATATATATATATATATATATATATATATATATATATATATATATATATATATATATATAAGTGGAATATTTATTTGTCATTGACTGATGCATCCTTACATTTTGCTCGAATATCTATCTATTGCGTCGTGGATTGCGCTTGCTAGACTGGGAGTGTCTATTTCCGTGAAGTCCAGTACATGCTATCTGCCTATAGTTGGTAATTCATAGTGCTTACACACGCAATAATCGAAGATCGAGACATTAGCCTTTTTGGCAGATTTAATGGAAGTGCTCATGTCATCATGCCTGCACAAAGGCTTCCGATTTGGTGGCACGGCAGTCTTTTCCCGTTCAGTTTTAAATACAGGTTCATTATTAAAATTACTAGGAGCAATTATTGTGTCGGTTTTTCTCGTAATATTTTATTATCTCTATTTATATCGTATAATTATCTTAAAACACACAAACGAATATATGCCTATTTTCGCTTTGAAGGCTTTGGATTGTTTATCATGGGTATTGTTAACATTTCAGTGAGCAGTGCCGGAGTCTGTGGCAACAGAGCTATCAAGATTGTACTGAGGAACGTGCTATTGTGGAGCTCTGCGGCTATCCTCTATGCAGCAACGCGGTGGCCCCACCTAGTGCAAAGATCCCACAGTACAAGATTTGCACAAGGTCGAATAAGGTATTGTAACTATATATATATATATATATATATATATATTGGATGAAATCTAGGTGAGGCTCTAAGGAGTTTGAGTCGACATTTCTATGACCGCGGCGCTTTGTAGTTCTTTGAAGCGTGATAAGCGAGATAGGCTGTAAGAAGAGCCCCCTAGTGGTAACCACAGAATTTTATGATAATCACTAAATAATGCTACAGTTGCAAAACGTCTTAAAAAATTATTATATTGTGTCGGTTTTGTATTATTCGACAGAGCATAAATATATATATATATATATATATATATATATATATATATATATATATTAGAGCATATATATATATATATATATACTCGTATAATGTAACAGTTTCTATATTTGATCCATCATTACAGGCAGTATTGCACTACCCATTTATAAAATAGAGATATATATTTAAACAGCAACACAATATGATATAGGTAAGTGAGAAGGTTCAAGTGGAGAAGCGTTTTCAACAAGAATGCTTATGGATGATTTGATTATACATTTGTGGTTTATTTATGATTACACAATTTGTATGGTGTCAGTAGTATTGAGATTTTGTTATTATCTCTCATTATTTATATGGCTGTGAATACAATATCGAGTGTTTTATAATCTTTCTTTTTTTTGTTGAAAAGTGAAGGGAGAATGTATTTACGCGCGTCTTATACATAGTGCACTAAAGTAAATGATTCTCACTGATGTTGCTTGTGTTCTCTTTACTAAGACCCCTTGCTGTTCCTTCCGCAGTAGGCCCGGTAATGTTTTAGCAGTTCTTTGATACGACCCTTACTCATTATTACTTCATATTTGCTTCATACATCAATTTTTTTTCTCGATACTATTTCAGGTATTTTCGATGGAGGTTCGTCGGTCATTTTGTAGCGCGTGGTGTTACAAGGCGTCGGAGTGGGTGAAACGACAGCTAAGTGAAGTTCCCCTATGGATGCTAGAAGTGCCGTTTGATAAGCCGCTAGATCTGCTACAAAGAGAACCGACACCTCGACAGGTAGACGCTCTCCGCCAGCAGAACTGTGCGAGTTTAGTGAAGTTTCCCATTTCAGAGAAAAACTATCAAACGTCAGCCGCCACTGGCCGCGTCGGCGCTGACGGGGACTGTATCATTTCCGACTCGGATAGAGTCACCGCGAACGAAGTTGAGGTTGAGGTTAAGGTTGAAAAATGCACTCAGGCAATGGAACACATGCACATCGAAAGACAGTTGAGACCTCAACCAATGAAGAAATCCGCCGACAGGTTGAAATCAGTCGATATAAGTGCAGCTCGACTCGAGGCCCTACTTTGTGAGTGGATTACGATTACAACGTTGCATCACATTGTCGGCCAGGACCGTTTTCTCGAGCTGCGGGCCAAATTCGACAAGGGCAGTTGTTCCGCCTCCTCGACGGCTATTGAGCAGGCCGAGTATTTACTGAAGTACGAGAGGATTTGTCGCTTTCTTGACGAGCAAGATCGACTCGAGGGTATTACGTACAGTGACGACGACGACGAGGCCGACAATAAAAGTGGCAACAAGAGCACCGCCAAGCCAAAGATCGTACGGCGTCACCCTAAGCGAGGCGTTCTGAAAAGGAGCAGGAGTGTGGCGACGGCCGGTCCGTCAGGCTCTACTGAGACCTCAAGCCAAACTGCCAAGCCAGCATCGTCAGTGACAAGCAGCAGCAGCAACAGCCCCGTTCGCCACAGTGGCTCCACAGTGGACATTGCGGAACCCGTACTGCCGCCGGTGGAAAAACACCAACGACACGCAGCTCGTACCAAGATCCTCCTAGAGCGACTAACTCCCATCGCCGACCAGCTGGCCGCTCATCTGCCGGCCCCGCCGGCACAGATCGCCCGCGATCTATCGCAGCTCGTCGACACGCTGCACCTGACCCGCGACAACTGCATGATTCGGCCCAAAGAGGCGTTTGTCATGTTCGTAGCTATGCTGATGCTTCTCGACCGGCGCAGCGGAGGCGAGGGAACGGTGCCGGAAAGCTTCAGGCTACACACGAATTCCTCTCTCAATTCGGCCGGCCTCTCATGGGGCGACCTTCATGTCGCGCTGAAGAAAGCCACGAATCCGGAACGACTGTTTGCGGCTAACGGTCCAGAATCGAGAGGTGACACGACCGATCCGAATAAGTCCTCTATGAGATCTAGACCCGTCTGAGTCTGTCGCTAGATTGATTATAGCTGGGCTCGTTCTCTAGAAATGTGGCAGTTTTTGGTTGAAGTCGTGAAAGTGCGGTCGTGTGCCCGATACCGTCACTTGCTCTGGTTGTTTGCAGTTAGAGAGATAAACTTAATGTAAATAAAATAATAATAATGTCAACTGTGCATATAAGAACTATACACGCGTTTTACATTTTGCATTGTTCAAGACGGAAAAGCCCACTACAGTTAAGCCGATGTTGAAAAGAGAAGAATATCTTTGTGAAGATTTGGTCATAGAAAATAGCTGAGGTCAATCAGAAGAATACCATCGCCGGATCACAAGAGACCGCAAGACGGCAATTTAGCGCGAAATGGATAGCGAACAGACCCAAGTAGTATGTTTGGATCGAACAAAAGCTTGACCGAAGTTTGGAGATAAACCTCCAATGGCTGTAAAATGTAATACAGTAAAATCAAACAGGACTCATCACAGGAAGCAAGGCTGCAGACTTCTCACATCGACACGCCGAAATCGAAGGGTATTTATAAGGTTACTTTCATGATAAAGGAACGAAGTGAGAAAGCACATTTCCCTACCGAGGAGCCAAAACGTTTCCCATTGTAAAACATACTCCTGAGGGCCCAGTGTTCAACCGTTAAGGAATCCGAGTGCGCAAAGCGACAAGCGAGGTGTTATCCTTGTCGCGTTACCTGGCTTCATTTTGTTCAATGGTTACATATGGGCATGTTCCTCACTTTGCAGTGAAGAATTTGCGAGGAGGTTTTAGATCAAGCCTTTTACCTGACAATCTGGGGATTACCTGCACAGAGGGGTACGCGGTTTAAAAACGGTGTTGAGATACATCACCAAAAAATTCTCCCCGCCCTGCGTTTTTCAAAGGCTTGCAGTGAACGATACAAGAAAGAATGCAGATATTGGCCGATTTATGCAAGTAACCACAATATGCTTCACCAAAGAGGAAATCCTCTTAGCCCGGCAGAGGCACCACTTATCCAAGCTGAACTGGAGTGCCCGTTACCCGAGCAGAAACTAAACAAATATCTAATATTGTTTAGATTTCACGGATTTCTTCCGAAGTTTATCCTTACGGCATGCAAATAACGCACAGTTGTTTTTCATGCCGGATGACCACAAACTTGCTCTAGTCTTTAGAGCACACACCCGTGACCTGTCACTTTTTAGCGGCTTATAAAAATGCGGCAATACCAAATCATAGATCACAGATCATATAATATAAATATAAGACACAGATCATGTGGTGGGAATGCCCTATGCGTCTCCTGTAAACATGCATCTAAGTATCTTACTTTCAAACCTAGATCTAGCATATATTTACCCAGAACCTAGAGTGAAACCGATTGAAGGCAGGGCTATGGCTAAGAAGCTAGACAGGACAGAATCGCTTGTCCAAGTTATCTTGATGTAGTGGTAACTTGAAGGCTAAGTAGAATAAACTATATAAGTTCACTTATTAATTTATCCCATTTGAAAAGCACATAGGAAGTAAGGATACATTCGATATAACCAATATGCATGGTTTAAGATATCTTTCTCGGTAAAAAGGACGCCGTACTAAGAACACAGTATATGGCTGGCTACAACCACTAAGATTTTACTTGTTGAATTATTTGTTTAACAAATAGCCGCCGACTCATAACGGATAGCAGCAGGTGTTTCTCCAAAGCTCCTGTCAGTAGTAGAGGCACTTTGCCGAGGTAAACATGATGCCGCTTCACGTTCAATGCCATAATGAGAGATCATGATATGCATAGGCTGCAGGCTGGCTCCTCCCACAAAGAGCCAGTGCGCACTTGGGCACAACAATATTAGTTGTTTCTTTTTAAGTGAAGCCACTGTCAAATGTACACTAGACGCAAGGGAAAAAATGTTGTTGAGCAAGTGTTCTGAAGACGGCTCAAAACATGTTTAATAAGCATGAAGAAAGTATTTAACGAGGAGTTCTTCTGGACTTGCATTTTTCGAAAAGGTCTCTGGAGAAGAGTACAAAGGAAGAGGCAGGTTTCGCAAGGCAAGACACTGATATATGCAAGGAAGCACATTACATAAACTCTCAACAAGCTTTTTGTTTCCCGGGAAATGAGAGCTTACTCTTGCCTACGATATACAACAGAAGTTTTGTCGAAACATGGGCTAAGTAGACTTTAAAAAGTCATCCCATGACAACCACCTCTTGCAATTGTCTGGAAAACACAACACGCTGTAGATGTTAATGTCATGAATTTGAAATGTATCAGTCTTTTAGCGCTGTTTCGGTTAAAAGCGTGCTGATTCGAAATAGATTCTTGCTCTATCAGATAGAAACAGCACAACAATGTGACTCTCCTGCAATTAAAGGAAAACAAAAAGCGTTGTTTGGGAAACAATCAAACAGGCTTTATTGGCGTGTCCAACAAGTTGGCAATCGGTCACTTTACGTTTTATTATTTATACGTGCAAATCGTCGAAACAATGATTAAGAGCGGGTGCGCAGCCCAATTGTTGGGGCATCTTGAAAAATCATGAAGTTTTAGAGACAGTGAAACGCTTTGGCTACGTCATGAAATGCACCCAAGCACATATGCTCATCCTCCGCAGCTTTAACGATCCCCGCAGTTCCATAAAGCCGAATTGAAATTTGAAATAATTCAAATGGCTTTCCAGCTAATGTTTGCTCATGTTTTCAAGACTTTTAAGACGAATCGGGCAGTAGTTACCAAATTGGTATACTTTCTATTCGTACTTGCGCAGATGGCTTGAGGCTAGATATCACTAGATTTAAGAGAAAACTGCCAAGTTTAGCACCTAGAGATAGACAAAAAAGAATTAATTTAGCGCGCTCAATATCTTCTTGACGTCCTCCAGCGAGCTCCCTGTCCTCAACCAGTAGTTGATTGGGCACCGCTTCGAACTTCGTACCGCGGATTTTATTAAGAAAACTCCACAGCTTGGCAGGGCGGTCACGTGCGGCGGCAAGCTGCTCTTCATAGTAGGTGTCCCTAGACACTTTCAGTTCAACTCTGTGCACTACCTGCAACCTCTGAAGCAGCTTTTTGTCATCCGCAGACCGTATGCTAATTCAGTGACGACGAGCGTGCCCCAAATTAAGCAAACGGTTAGTGAACCATGGTGAGCAGTTTACCGTTTTCAAACCGTCTTTCGCTGTCGTCCCAACATGCATGTCGCCATACACCAGCCGAGTCATACCAAGTTGCATACCATTGTATGACTCCAAAGCCTCGTTGGGATCCGTTGAATCGAGAACTGATGACTAATTGACTCTGGAGACACCATTTTGAAACCTTCTTTGTTTGTCTGTGTTCATCGAATCTCCTGTAGAGACTTGCAGCGATCGAGCTTGGTTCGTTGCTGAGAACGATAAACACGCTTTATTATCTGTCAGTGTGTCAGTCCTTACCAGGTGGTCGTCGAGGTCAAGCCCGATGGTGTGGTGGATTAAGTCTCCGCCTCGCAACCGGAAGAGACACATAGGTGCGCGGGTTCTAGCCCCACCGTTGCACATTTGTATTTATGGCGGTCCGTCTATGAAGCAATGTGAAAAATAGTTCGGTGGACGTTAAATCTTGGCTGAGGGTCAGCCCGAAAACTTTACTAGGTGGTCGTCACAAAGACCAGAAGTTACGGAAAGAAACTGCTCATAGTTGGCAATAGCGTCACAACCTAGTCGATACTAGTCGCATTACATTACACACACTGCAACTTGAGTACATCTAGTTTCCAGGCGAGCTTTTCGGCTCATTTTGACAAAACGACATTAAGGAGGTACTGAAATGAGTTATGTATATTTTCAATATTGGACTATTTTTTTTTAAATTATATAATTGCATCGTTTGATACTCGTTAACAGTTCTAATTACACAGTCTAATTAAAGTAGTAATTCTAATATTGAGCTAATGTTTTAAAGGTACATACTTTTATTGTATGGTACTCGTTAATAGTTGTCTAATTAGTAGGTGCTCGACTATATCAGACTATTTAAATAATCATTTAGGAAAGATAATGCACGCTTAGGATCTTTACTACAACAAAAACAATACATGTTTCAAACGATTAAAACATGTAAATATGAATATATCATTTATTATAACCTTAACCTAAATCTGCACATCGGATTTCGGATCGCATCGAAGTGGTATATGTTACGCCGCGATTGAGAGATGCTGCTCGCGACTCCTGTGTGAGTTGACGACTCGTCACTCTATTCCGTCGACAGTAAACTATTTAGCAGATATATAAATGGTTTAGCAGATATCTAAAGTGTTGCTTAGCAAGCCGAAGCCTTCGGCTTAGCTGTGCGCAAAATGGAAGTCGAATATGTTCCACCTGCTGTGTGACGAAAGTCGCTGGCCCAGGGACAAGTTTACGACGCCGTCGATGGTCAGCTTGCGCCATTGCCGTAATATGTCATCGGCATTCATCTGGTTTTCTTTTGCATCCTTTTCTTCTTTGCTCTGGCGGGTCTACCACAACTAGACAACATACCGCACTAAATACAGTAATAAACTACGCCGCGATTTCCCAGGCAGGCACCAGTCCTGGGGCAATGTCGTATCACTAAAGTGAGCGTCCTTCTGGACACGAGGTAAAGATCGGCTCGACGCAGTGTGAATTGCGAGAAGTTGGAAGACTGTGCGGGTTCGAACCCCACCGTTGCACATTTGTATTTATGGGGTCCGTCTATGAAGCAATGCGAAAAGCAGTCCCGTGCACGTTTAATCTTGGCTGAGGGTCAACCCGAAATGTTTTTTACCCCTTGTAATATATTTGCGTAGGTAATCAACCGTGATTTGCTCCATGGTCTCGTTCGACATGACACACGAATTGAGAAACTGGTCTGTAGTTAGCAACATACCTTTGATCGCCCTTTCTGATGAGAGAAACTCACATTCTATACATAGTTTATTCATATGCGCATAAATGTGGATTTTATATACAAGGAAATAAAATCGCTCAACCGGATTTTAAGAAACTTGCATACTTTATATCTATGGTCGTTCATAAAATAGGTATCAGATTTTCCACAAATAGGTGCGGCGCGTTACAATCAGTAGTACATGATGGGGAAATAACACTCTTTGCACTATCACATCAAGTTTCCAAGGCGGCAAAAGCAATGTTTAAACTACGTGTGAAACACATTTGAAATTAAAATGCCAGCACTTTTCGTGGACATGGAGAAGCAAGAATTCCGTACTGCGATCAGGCATTTTTACTTAAAGAATGGATAGGTTGTGTGCAAACTGTCCACCAATTAAAAGCACACATAAAAAACGTTTTGCAGCAGTACGTAACCATGCTTAAGCACAATATACAAGATGTTTGGTGTCGGTTCGTGACCGTGGACGAGACCTGAAATTACCACTGCACACCACAGTCAAATTTGCCAGCCGGGAATGTAATAAGCTCTGCTTTTAATTTCCAAGACATGATGTTTATTGACGACTTGCAGAACGATTAAGCAGTCAGAAAAACCATAATACGACACACTTTCAACCGCCCGGTATGGGTATGCAGAAAGGTAACATTTTACAATGACAACGCTCTGGCTTGCACTTCTACAGTCGCAGTGGCAAAAATGTCCGTCGAGAAATTATACATAAAAACATAGGATATTAGGTGATCGTATTGCGTTTTCTAGTTTTTAATAGGCGACTTCTTATATACAAAACGCAGCGAACATTAAACTCGAAACTTAGAAGTGGGGTTGTTTTATACTACGAAGAACAAGCGCAGACCGAGCAAGATGGCTTAGTGGCAAAGGCTTTGCCTTGCATTCGGGAGGACTGGGTTCGAGACCCAGACCGGCCACTCTTAAATTGGTTTGCATGGTTTTCAATTTAGACAAGGTAAATGCCGGAGTGGATGAAAATTAGCCATGACATGAAAAAACCGTTCGCGGACAATAAATAGCCTTACGGAAAATCTAAAAAAAACCAAGCTGCTGCACCTAGCACGACAAGGGCAACAGGCCAAACCAGCACGCTGTACGGTAAAGGTAATTATATATTTGGGATCAAATATATGGGGTGCATCCAGTGTGACGTGTATCTTGCACTGTGCAGTCTTTTCTGCAGCGTATATGGCTTAATCGTGCCAGGATGGTTATCGGAACAAGCTGAAAGCACAAACAAACAATAGTGCACTCCTTACAGGTAAAACAGGCATCCGTAAGCGAACTGACCTGTTCAGCAAGAATTTCTACAAATGCATGCAACATATCAAAGGGGATCGACAAATCGGCGACGTCCTGTAAGAATTACCTAAATTCTAATAACATTAACAATGAATTATTTTGTTTATAGAACCATACATACGTAGATACGGGGTTTCCCACCCAGAATTTGTTCACCAAGCTTTGAGGTCTAGTACAACTCGGCAAAAACATATTGCATATATTTTTATTATAAATGAAACAAGGGGCGAAAATGTCTTCTTTTGGATTAAGAACGACGTTGCCAAACGTGCTTGTATCAAGCTTTTTATCCTGACATACATATATTTACTAAATCCGCGATAGCGAGAACCCCAGTCATCCTATCGGTAAATCAATCATACCTGCGTGTGTGGAGGAACATTTGTTTAATTGCAATCTAGGTAAGCTCAAGGCAGAAAAACGTTGTATTGAAAATAATTCTTAAAAAAATAAACAATTTGCAATTTTTATATTTTGCCTTTCACGCTCAATTACCCATTTAGAAGACATTTCCGCCCCTTGCTATATTGAAAAATAAAAATATTCGCTGAATTGTACTAGATTCCAAAGTTTGTTAGACGATTTCTGGGAGACCCTGTATGTATATATATATATATATATATATATATATACCTTTTTGGTCATTGTTGGTTATAGTCCACTCCATCACATCTACTTAATTAGAATTACTTAATTAGAAAACGAGTAGCAAGCCGTATCGATTACAAAAGAACAAGACATCTGGTGGCTTGACCCATCCATCCTGGATCACTAGTAAATGTTTAGCCTAGGATACTACGGTATATTATATTCGGCATTTTCAAGCCATTAACACCGCTTTGAAGATTACAAATTACAATCTAGAATTGCAAATTACGGAATAATAATAACAATAAGACTTGTACGTTTTCGTGCATGGCCGACTCGGTAGTTAAGCTAGGTAAAACAAATAACTTGCCGAATAAGACAAGTAAATCAACAACACTAGTTATATCATCGGTTCCAACCTTCAACTAAATAATATATGTATATAAATATATATATATATATATATATATTTTCCGGTGCGTGTGTATAGCATAGTGAGCAATTTTTTAGAGGGCCTGCAAAATAGATTTCCGAGTTTTTGCCTATATATAGGAAGGAAACGCTATTTTTCTATCTAGAACCCAAGGAAGGGCCAAGGTAAATGTTTAGCTCCTTTTTGGGTGCTCAAGCTAGAAACAAAATGATGCAAATTAAACCTTACATTGCAATCTCATAAAAGGAGACCTCCTCTCTCATCGGGAGACCCGCCGAACAAGCTATGTGCCGTATGGCGTTTGGCATTAACAATTCGGACGCAGCAACATTATAGGTAATTTCATTCATTCAACGCGAGCTTATTCGTTTCGAGAAGAGAGAATAAAACGACGAGGCGCCTCATAGTATCTACTTGAATATGAATTGGTTCAACGACGACGAAGACGGTAACCATGTCGGGTGAGGCAACTGTTGCCAGCTGCTGTGACATCCACGCTCGTCTTCCGTTAGACGGCTGGGCAGCAAATATTGCGTGTTAGGTACGCAGGTAGATGGCTGTAGTAAGCAACTAAAAATACTTTCTGGGCTGACTCTCAGCCAAGATTTAACGTCCATGGAACTGCTTCGCATTCGCATTGCTTCATAGACGGATCCCAATAAATACAAATATTTTACATTGTTATTTTGTTGTGGGGCAACGGTGGGGCTCGAACCCGGGCACCTGCTATGTGTCTTCTGCGGTCGCGAGGCGCAGAGACGCAGAATGCACCCACCACGCCACCGGGGGCCCGCTCGACCGACGCAGAAATAATTAACTAAGCAAGTAACAAACTATGCTGACATATCATCAGCCGGGGCACCCACCAGCCGGTTGGTTCAACGCCAACCGAATTTGGCGCCAAAACAAGATGGCGGCCTCCAAGCGAAGTGGCTATTGTGATCCGTGATGAGTGGCTGCGTCTTCGAGCCATTCGATCTCAGCGGGCGGGGACACTGGACTGCGTAGGCTATTCGCCGTTGCTTGATCTGCCGTGACAGCCACCGTCCATCAGCCAGTCAGAAATAAGCACTAAGCGAGCTGCTGCTTAAGAAGAAGAGAAAGAAGAAGGGCTCGCCTAGAAAGCTCTTTGTTCGACACTCATTTCGACCGAGCACGACCGGATTCGGCCCGCCGCCGTTTCACTGAGAGTTGAGTGCGAGACAGAGATTCATCCCCGATTCATCCCAACCGACTCGGAGGAGACTCGGAGTCCAGTCCGTTTGCGTGCAGATCTCTCTCTCCGACCGGAGTCCGAGACGCGAAATCTGGCCGACCTGGAAACCACCACCACCACCTTCTTCATATATCATCCATCCGCCTCTCTCTGCTTCGTTCGAGATCGATTGGATTGAGATCGTATATCGACACACCAGTCTATCAGTCTATCTATTGATGTATGTTGTCTTGTTGTCATTTCGATGACTTTTCGTCGTCGTCGTCGTCTCTGTGTGTTTGTCTCGCTCTATTTCGAGCAGAGTTGTTCAGAGTAGTTCCTGTTGACCTCCTGTTGTCTCTTTCTCTCTGACTAAGTGCCTCTGCCGTCTTTACTACTCAGTAAGATCACACTGCTATGAGCGTGCGTTTAAGCGCCCCCCGTTAGTCGCCTGCTTTCGTCCATTCGTTGTCGCATGCCCCCACAACCGACGATTGATTGATTGATTGATTGACAGGCAGTCAAACAAACAAAAACAGACAGACAGACAGAAAGAGAGGTGGTATACATAGGCGCCGCCGGACACATACCGCCAGGCAAAAGCGAAACAGACGGAACGAGCGAACATATAGACAAGGGGCAGTCGAACAATATACAGCGACAAAATCCTCTTTGCCTCCCTGCCTCCCAGCGTGCCGTGACAGTGACGTCTTCGAATGACGACGGCCTACTGCAGAAGCAGCAACAGCTGCAGAAGCAGAAACAGCTGCAGCAGAAGCCTACTACTCCAGGGGCAGCCCGCGCCCTCCGACTGTTGGAGACCAAAGTCCTCCTGGACTGTTGTGGATGCTGTCGCCCACCACTGTCGCACCGTAAAGTGATCTCGACGTCCAACAGCCCGTTGTTGTTGTCGTCGTCGTCGTAGGAGAATTGTGCTTTCTCCCGTAGCTTCTCCTGACTGGCTAGCTGGCTAGCTGTCTGTTAGTGTGTCTGCCTGCCTATCGAAAAATATGGAGTGCGCCTACCCTGCTGTAGCGGCAGCCATAGCCACCACAGCCGCCCATGCAGAATCAGCAGCAGACGCAGATGCAGCAACAACAACAACATCAACAACAGCAGCAGCAGCCACAACATCAACAACCACAACAGCAGAAACAACAACAACAACAGCGCCGATTCGACCACCAAGCACAGTATCAACAACAGAGGCAGCTGCCGGAGAAGCCGTAATCTCCGACTGTCTTGCCGGACGGGAACAAGGACAGCCCGAACTTGACAGTGGTGGTTCTGCTGTTGCTGCTGCTGCTGGCTGGGGTGGTGGGATGATGGTGGTGCTGGGGGTGATGGTGCTGCTGTCGGTGATGGGGGTACTCCAAGTCTGACGACAGCCATAACCGTTACGGAACAAGGACAGCCCGAACTTGACAGTGGTGGTTCTGCTGCTGCTGCTGCTGCGGCTGTTGTAATTGCTGCTAATGATACTGCTAATGATAGTGGAGCCGATCCTGCTACTGTCGTTGTTGTGGTTGATGGTAATGGTGGTGGAGGTGGTGGTGTTAATCTAGGTACGGATATTGCCGAAGGGGGGGAGGATGACGGCATCAACAACAACAACAACAACAGCAGAAGCTGTGTCGTTGACAACAACAACGACGACGAACGACAACGGCAACAGATACAAGTTGTGCTGTAGGTATTGGTGTTCGTGCCCATCGCACAACTTCTCCCCCGGGTCGTACTGCTGCCGCCAGCAGGATTTCCTCTGAAACGTCGACAGATACCATCAGTGCATCTTCTGTAGCCTCTCCAACGCCTACGGCGGCTGCTAGCTCGTGTTAGCGACCTCGGCGTCGTAAGTTCTGCAATTGGTTCTCCTTTATCAACTTCTCTGGCCTGTGTCCCTTCTGAAAGTTGCTATTCTTCTTCGACTACGACCTGTGTAACTTTTGCAACAACTTCTACTACTGCTACCACGGATACTGCTGTTGCTGCTACGATTTCGCTGACAAAAGAAGAAGAACAAGAGAAGACAGTATAAGCGGCGGCGGCAGCAACAATAACAACAACAACAATAACGAGGACAATGATGAAGTGGTCGCTGATGGTGAACAGATTGAAGTTGACATCGTTACAGAACGCCAAGACGTCGCGGCGCTCGTCAAAGAACACCATGATCTTGTCACGCGGCCGAGCAATGACGGCCATGACGTCTTCGACAATGACGACGACGACAACGGTCCGACAATACCGAAGATGGCCAGGCTGGTGGTAATGGCGGGCCCCCAACCACCCACATCAAGCAGTCCCCCCTCGTTCAGCATCCGCATCATCACCTACAGCTCCACTAACGTCATCATCATCATCACCCTCCTCGAAGATCCCCTTCGGTGCCTCCCCCGACGACAACTTCAGTCGAAGAAGTCGAAGAAGTCCACCTCGAGCTGGCCACGGTCGTTGATCCGGAAACGGCAACGACAACGGCGACCGTTGAAGGTGTGCTTGTTGGGGATGGTGGAGTTGGTGGCGATGCTGATGCCTGTGCTGCTGATGACGACAACGATCATGTAGGCGAACCCGAAGCCGAAGTGCTTCTGATTGAAGCCATCCCGTCGGACTCGTCGGCTGTGGTGGCCGGAGAGCTAATCGCTTCCCTGACGACGCCCCAACCCGATGACGTTCATACGTCAATGGAGACCGATGTCACTGCAGAGCCTGCTGATATGCATGCTACAACAACAACAACAACAGCAGAAACAACAACGACAACAACAGAAGAAACAACAACAGCAGCAATAACAACAACAATAGCAGCAACAACAACGTCGACGCCAACAACAACATTAACAGCTGCGCCGCCAACAGCAGAAGCAGTCGCAAAAACGATAGCAAATGAAACAATAGCGACAACGACTCTTGTGTCTCCTACTCCTTCTTCTTCCACCACTATTGCTACTACTACTGCTACTACTATGATAACTACTCCATTAGCCACAGTACCAGCAGAAGCGGCATTTGACGCCGTAATACCAATAACCGCTCCACCAGAATCAATCATAGTAGAAACGTCAGCTCTAGCAACAGCAACAACAACAGCAGCAGCAGCAACAACAACAATAACAACTAACACACCTATGACGACAACAAGCGCAGCAACAGCAGCAACAACAACAACAAGAGAAGCTGAGGAAACAGCTGCAGCAGGAACAACAACAATAATAAGTTGTCCAGCAGCAGCAGCAGCAACAACAACAACAACATCAGCAACAACAAAAATAACAATGCCACTAGCTGTATCCGTGCCCAAAACAGCAGCAGCAGCAGCAACAGCAACATTGAGTTCAACATCGCTTCCTGCAGTACCACCATCGGTACAGGCAGCACAGCCAGCACCAGCAGAAGTACCAATGCAGCCGGCAATGGCCACCACTAACATCATCATCACCTCGACCGCGGCACCATCAATTGTGACAACGGCGCCAATGCCCGTCGATCAGCCGCCTGCTATTCGACGAAGAAATGCCGATCCACCCGTGCTGCAGCAGGGTCATCAGCTACAGTACACGAGAACTACCCCCAATAATACCAACAATATCATCACGAAGAATATTATTTTCACACCCACTATGATTACCGGTTGTAGTAGTAGTAGTAGTACCAGCAGTAGTGGTCGTGGTGGTGGTGGTGGTGGTGGTACGAATACTAGTTACAGTACCATGACGTTGCCAGGTACCATCACCACAAGCAACAGGAGTGGTTTTAGCAACAATGTTATCAGCACACCAACGATTGTTGTTCAAGTTCCCCATGACCGAAACCACAACAATACAACACGAACAACGACAACAACAACATCAGCAGCAGCAGCAACAACAACCGCAGCAACAACAACGGCAGGCGGTATGCGTCGCACCGGTAAGCTACCAATTGTTTCGCTTGGGTACTTTGTAACGTATATATATATATATATATATATTAATATATGTTTGTGTGTGTGAGTGTTCCCTGACTGATGTTCGGCTGTCACTGACCAAAGGTTTTGCAACTCGTTGAAATAACTAGACGATTTTACATATGTGTGTCGAGGGGGGGACAATGTCGACACGCGATGCTGTTTGAGCATAGCATAAGATTCACCTTTAATTTTTACACACAAATGGGAACATCGAATTATGTGTCAGTTTAAAAAAAACTAACTGACTACGGCAAAAGCAGATAGAGTACAAGGGGCTGTTTTCAACTCGACTTCATCACGATGATAGCATTTTGATAGCTCGTTCAGCCTTGGCCACGCACGCATGTCATTCGCATCCTCCGTGCGAAGTTATATATAGCATTGACTTCGTAAGTTGTTTTGTTTGACGTTGAAAAACTGGTACGCCACGTTGACACGTCGTCCAAGTTGAGCTGGCGCACTTTAACTGCAGAAAATGTATTCTTGTAAAGGCGAAGCGACAAAGAGCACAGCATGAAGACATTGCCTGAACTAACTATGGAGTATCTCCACCGCAGACGTCTCACGAACTGTTGCATATTACATCCTCAGGCAATTCTTAGTGCTTTATGATGTGGGCGTCCCTCAAATCGAAAACCAGTAAATACACCGTGTGGATTGCCGAACCCCACATAACTAGCAGGGAAATTGACTATGGGATGTGATGTGAGACGCTCGGCATATGCCAAGTAATTAAACGGTGGACATCTTATATTCAACACATATATTTTATTTTGAAGAGCACATGCACAACTGCCTTGTGGATCTCCGGCGTAGTGCGGAGGAAAATCTTCTAAGAACTCGTTTCAGCCTTACTAAAAAGTACACTTTTTTTTAAAATCTTAACTCACTGCAGGAGTGTGACGATGGATACATACTTGCGTTATTTTGTTAAGCAGGAGAGTATCCATCAACCTTATCGCCAGCCATATTTGGTCAAGATATATATATAATGAAGAGTGTTTATTGATAATTTGTAAGCATTGTCCACTTGTTTCTTAAGCAGCTGGCTAGGGGTTGTACATGTGGGGTGGGAAACCGTGTATGATATTTGTTATATAAAATGTAATCAGGGTGATTTTTCATTTTAGAGAGAGATGAGTCGGGTTAAGTGACACAGCAACATGTTTAAGGCAATATAAACAATAAGATCACAAGGCTTCGGTGGACTGGCCGATAGTTATCCATATTGGTCGGACTAGTCGGATATGCGTTATGAACAGACGTTACAATATTGTAAGTCTGAACTAAGAGGAAATTTGTCAGCCTTCATATTAAGACATTTTAGCATTTAAAAGCCTAAACAAGCTTGCGTGCAAAGCTCGACTTAACCGTGCACGATAACTCCGCCATAATCACAACGATTTGAAACATTGGAGAGCAGTGTGCAACCCCGGTACCGGCAATCCGCGAACGAGAGCTCCGAAACAGAAAGTCCGGCTCTAAAGGCGATGTGTCGTGTTGTTGCAGTCGAACAAGTCGCAGCACGACTGTACCGACGTATCCGATGGTTTTCTCGATAGGTCTCGTTTGTGGAGGCAGTATACAGGCAGTTTGATCTGCAATGCATATACTAGCCGTTCATGTGCATATACTATGTTTATACTAGCAAGACAAGCTTGTCAAACGCTATATCATAAGATTGCTGACCCACAAGGAGAGAGAGAGAAATCGTCAGAAGCGATGGGCAAAGTTTTGGAGCAGGCCGAGGTTGAGCGCGGGAGCAGGCTATGCACCTGCATACTCAGCGCTTTACAGCTTAAGAAAAGTCGACATTTCTGGACGGATCGTAAACAGATCTTGAGGAAAAAGTCGGCTCACGATATGAGCAATAATGTACGAGAATTGTGTTAATGTACCTCAATTACTTACCTAAGGACAGCTTTCTCACAGCAGCAACTTGTGTAAGGTCCTTGCGGCCCTCTTAGTGATAGGGCGGTAGAGCTACAGCTCGTCTGGAAAATCTATCGTACATCACTATGCCATACCTAGAGCAAATAAGGTCATCTAAACTATTCTAGAGTAAGTGTAGCCAGGCCCTCAAACTCTTGACGCACCCCTTTACTGTGGTGTATATCTTGGCATAAGCTTCTTATCTGGATGCATGTAAATATGCAGAAAGATGGATGAGGACACAGCTGAATTAAGAGCGGAGAAATGGCAGGGACGCTTCTTCCATGGCTTCGAACAAAGTCCAACTATTACCGAGCCTAGGAGGGTGGGGAGAAATCTCCTAAACATCTTAGAGGCAGTTCTTATTGCTCGTTTCGGTCTGAAGGACAAACAGGTGTGCGTGCACCTACGACTACTATCAAGAAAGTCCTGAAAAATGACTAAAACCCACAAACATAAACGAATTTCATCTAAGCATAGCTGGCCTATAGAGTGAGAAGATAGGCCCCAGCCTGGCCCCAACATTGCGCTAGTCATTGTTGTCATATACTATATATATATATATATATAATAGTCATGCTATTAAATGTAATTTTCTCCCAGGATAGAACAAATTTTAAATTTACTCACCCGTCTCATTTTCAGCTGAATAAAGCTATAGAGACGACTTTAGCATTAGAATTAATATTTAATGCTAGCAGACATAAAGTAAAGAGTGTTCTATTGAAGAAAACTTCTTTATCACTCATTCACTAAGCAAGGAAAACAAGCAATTCTTTTTTTCTTGACCTAGTTTCCACGAAATTCTACACATTCCTGTCCTAGCGGCATTTCAATTTGTTTTTATCGCTTCGGATGGATAAAAAGTTCCAAGGCAAAGTTTTTTTAAAATATATTTTGAGCGAATGCTCCACGCACGTACACGCGTATATGTTTGGAAATCCTTGTATTTCAATATTTCGATCACATGTAGTGACCGCATCGTGCTATTTATACTTCTGTATTGCAGATGCGACGGACCATAACGATACAAAGGTGTTGTTCGACGGAAGTGAGATCGCCACAGAGGTAGCTCCCCAGGGCGGCACCGGTGGGCCGGCAACGGGGGCGGTCGCCCCTCCGGTGGGCGTATCGTTGATGGACGACGATTGGCTCGAAGAGGGTGACGGTAGCTGGCCGCCCGTTTGGACGCGCGAAATGTGGCTTGAACGGAGAGCCAAACATCACTGGCTTTCGGCGCGCGAAGGTCGTCTCGGATGCAGGTAATGAATTAAGGCACGCACGGCCATTACATAATCATCATTACACTGTACTGTCTCTCTAGCCGACGTCGCTGTCAGTTAGACAGCGGCTGCTACGCGAACACGTGGACCGGACCAGCTTTACTCTGTATACGACACAACGTGGTTGCTGTTGGATCCCAGAAACAGACGAACAGACTGACCCCCCCCCCCGCGCTAAATCAAAGTTATACGCATTTGATAGTGCTCGCCTGTGCGCACGAAGGTAGTCAACGAACTAGTTGACGAGCTAAGAGTTGCTTGTGTTTTGCTTTTTGGAACGAATTCTGTCTGCAGGTACTGTCTCCGAGTGAAGTATATGGGTACAACGGCAGATGCCATCGTCGTCTCATCGGAATGGGTATCCTACTCGATTACGTACAGCGGAGATACGCGGGAACAGCAGCTAAAGTCGCTGCGAAACAAGCTCCAGCGTCACGAGGTGTCGAAAGCGCACTTCAAGGCAGAAGAGATCATCAACAACTTCAAGAAGAATCCGCCGGTTAACGGGGAGGCCACTCACATGGTGAACAAGAGCGTGCAGTTGACCACACAGGTGTTTGCGGACATTTACACCATGGTCAAGGACAGCATTGACTTTGAAGCTTACCAGGCTGCGTTCGGCGCGAGTTTGAGCGATAAGGTCTACAGAGAATTCGCGCTTCAGCAGGAGTTCGACGTTGTGACGATCGTTGAGCATATGGCGGAGCAGATGAAAGCGACTCTCGTACGACACGTGATGAGTCAGAGATTTCCCCTGGCCGTTGTCGTAGACCACATCGAGGGATATCTGGCCACTGCTGAAAGCGTGTTCCTCATTTACCTACGCGTGCAGTCACCTTCGGGTGGCCTACAGAACGTCTTCTGGGACGCCATACCCTACCCGTGGCCGGACGACCCCGAAATGGATCCGATGCCGGTCGTGTCTCAGTCGCTGCTCGATGGCGGCTTCACGGTCGAGTTCCTCAGTCAGAACCTGATGTGCTTCGTCACGGATCCGCTTGGGACGCATCTTGGTGCCGGCTCGGGCTCGTGCGATCAGTTGGCGCAGTCGTTTGACCGAATCGTGATATGGTACGTGCTGGCGTACCGCCTCGAAGAGATGGTCCTCTCGGTGCTGCGCGCCATCGAGGCACCGAACTACGTCGGCCAGCTGTATGAGACGCTGTACTCGTTGATGGAGATCAGTGAACGAAATGCGCAAGAGCTACTTATTAACACGCCGGCCGTGCACGAGCAGGTGTCCCGTGTGGGTGCATTGCTTCATCCGGCGGACGTGGCGTCGACGTTCAAAAGCGTGGCCGCCATTATCGAGTCGTATCCCATCCTCTACCTGTATATGGTGCAGGCTGGCAACGACATCACTCGTACCGAGGCCGAGAAACGCAAGTACTCGTTCGCTAAGGGCCTGCTGGAGAGCGAGCAGTTTGTTCGTGAACTGGCGCTCGTCTACGATGTCCTAAAGCTCTTGCACGACACCCGCGTGCAAATCGACCATCCGGACTGCGACATGCCACGCGCCGACTCTGTACTCGTCCAAGCCATGGAGGGGCTCATGGCCCTGCAGCAGCAACCTGGCCCATTCGAGACGGCAGCGCTCCGTGAGCTTCAGCCCGGCGCCTCGCGAGTCTTCCTGTCGGTGGGCCCGCTAGTCAACAATCCGCTGTTGTGTCCTCCGAACCGAGTCACATTCATGGAGCATATCGTCGCCCTGTCACGCGACAATATGATTTCGATTTCGGGTCTCGAAGAGGAGCTCGTCAATAACTTTATTCGCGATCTGCATACGATAAAACTTACGAATTGGCCGGTGAATTCGCCAGTGACGTCGGCTGACGAATCCGTTGAGAGACTATGCTCGGTTTTCCAGATCGAGGATCGCAAACCGGTTATACTGAACGCGTTCCGGCAGCTCATCTACACAGGCGGACCGCCTGCTGGCGAGCAGCTTTCGGCTGATGTGGTCTTTATGCAGAACCACGCCAACATTTTCCCATGTTCGAGCGAACTGTGCGCATACGTTGTCGAGAAGATCAACAAGTGCAAGCCCGCGACTTCGGTCGACGGCGTTCGTCGGTTAGCAGCTTCACTCTTTGTTCATATAAATGGTAGTGAGCAACTGGCCACGCTGCCGATCGTGCGCGCTTGGTATCTCAAGCATCCGCTCTCCGTTGAGCTCAAAAGCCCGAAGAAAGCTCGGTTAGAGGACGAGCACTGGGTAGCTTACTCATCCATAGCTGACGAGATTGCAGATCATCAACGAACTGACGAACAGGGATTCGTGGCCGTCGTACATCAATGATGTAATGTGGCGGCTCTTCCTGTCGCTCTCTGTGTCGAGCCGAAGCTATTAAATGTTGAATAATTTACGTCTAGCTATGGGCAATACAACGGTAAACGTGATGAGTCCGGTTTAGACCATGGCAGGGCGTTTCGTCATGAAAGTATGAACTTCAAAAACTAATGAGGCCGAAACGTGATTACTAAGTTTCGCTAACACCGCGTTTATTGTTGTTTGCCTTAAGCCAATAGCTGGTATATTAGGAGCGCGAGGGCAGGGATCTGTAAATACTTATGCTAGAATGTTGACACTTGTATCATATGGAGCGAGGTGATTGTGTAATAAAGGTCCTTCGTTATGTATTTGTAAGCATGGATGTGCTTTGTGGCTGTACCTAGTTGTAGTCGAGTTGAACATCAACGAGTATTATTCTTTTCACTTTTACTCATTGTCTCATATTTGCAGTATTTGCACTACCTTTGGATTCATGTTTTATAAATAAATGAATGTGTGCAGTTCTAGAAACGGAATTCGTGCGAGTCTGCTTCCTACTGAACAGCGCCGTGATACCTGATTCCGCTGGGATTTCGTAATTAAATAAATAGTCATATACGGTCAGCCCGTTTGAGTGAATTTTGTTTGAGTTCGCCGTTTGACTGTGGCAGAGCGCTAAACATAACGTACGGCGATAGTTCCCATTTGCATGCTTTGAAAATGCATTGAAAGCAGTCAAAAACTTCGAGAAACATTTTAATGTTCATATTTTTTTTCAAAGAACGAAAAATAGTCGTTCTCTGGTGGTTGCCGCTCTTTATCATCATCTTGTTATTGTTGTCTTTTTGTCATTGACCTTTGCAACAAATGTGCAATAAAGGCCCTTTTATTGCATAAGATTACCCCTACATCTCTGGCAGCAAGTAATAAGAAAATACGCACGCAACGTTAAATTATATCAGAGTCCATCCAGAGAAAGTGCAGAATAGCAACATCGACAATGCTGGCAACATTATCTACGAGAACGCCAACAATAATTCATTAAAGTTACTATCCATTGCACAGATCATTGGCATGTGCCGGCTTAATCAGGAGGACAGGAGCCATAATTGAGCTAAGGGGAGACGCAGTCTGCGATACTATGTGTATCGTCTGTAGCTGCTAAGTGATGTACCCGAATACAATTCACATGATCTTTTAGAGTCCAGTGTTTCTATAACCGAGGGGGTTTGCTGGGAGCTCCTCGTAGGTCATGCAAGCTTGGTAGCCAAGGAATCCGGGAAAAGAACTGAACGGAAATGTGTGGCCAATCTTCGTCAGGCCACGTCTGCGCACTTGTACGTTAAGGAAATTGCATCAGTGTCCGCAGCGAAATGTTCCAGGTTCCAGTTGCTATATGTTCATCGTCTGCGTAAAAGCAACCAATTTAGCAACACGCAGGCTCGATGGCATTTGTTGAGCTAACATTGGACCCATACTACCGCCACAGTACCATTGTGGCGTGATATTTTGAGAGCAAGCATCATTTGCGTTCATTTATGAGGCGGCGCACTAAACCTCTGGTGCTGGTAGCATGATCTCACGATGGATGGTATATAACATAGTGATGCTTCTAACCAGTGCGAGGAGGGGCCCTGTATCCCTTCAGAAGGAGGTTTTGAAAGGACTTACATCTATCGATCTGTCCATACGAGGTGAGTGATTTTTCACGAAAGAACCTGGCTAGGTCGCAAGCGCTTCTTTAATAATTTATCTCGTCATGGAAAGTAATTCTTCTATGTCTAACGCGTATTCGTCCAGTTGTTCTAGTGGTTGATGCAGTGCTTAATCTGGGGAGAAGGTTTGGCCTTTCGGGTTAGCTTTAGAGGACGGAATGTGAGCAGACCTTCTTGCGAGCAAACTTGTCGTTTTGTCCAGCATTTTTAGGCAGATCTCGTACTCGAAACGACCTGATATGACGCCCGGGTAAAAGCAGATTTTGCGAAGGAGACTATGCTATTATTAAACTTCCTTTTGGGTGGCCCGCCAGGGACTCTACTTCTTGAAGATTCTTGTTTTCTTATCAATAACGTTGTCAGTAATTAGAGCCTCGATATTGAGAAGCGGGTCTAAGCAGCGTATATATAAAAGAACCATTTGTTATAGTGAGCCGTATTGTTGTTTATTGATTGTTGTTCCTTCCCATCATACACTTTGACTGCAAGCCTGGTGGTGACCCGTAGGACTTAAACTCTGAAGTTTAGCTATTGTTCGTAGTCTTAGCACCGCGCGTTTACAGGCGCATCCATTCACGCGCAAAACATTTTTCTAACCCTATTATCCAGGAGCGATATAATGTAAACAATTGGTGAAAAGTCAACTTTTGTAAGTCGTATCCAAGAGTCTTGGCCTAAAGACAGTGTTTTTTTATACACAGGGTATCGAACACTGTGGGGGTAGCCCCGTAGTTAAAATTGATACTGGAGTACGAAGCACTGAATTATATTTTCGGGAAAAATGGGACATGCAATTTTTGGTGTCTTTCCACCTGTAGAGTCACGATTTCAAAACTTGATCGCAAAACTATCTGTGAGGCTCACTAGATCGTACCTTCCATTTCATGGTGGCATATTTAGCCACAAATTCTAGTGTCGAATATTCTTAAAAATTTTGCTAAATCTTAATATAAGCCAGGAGTGTCCGTGGTAGGTACTCGGTTACAAGGATAACTCATATGCGTCTCCCTCAGTGTTAACTGAACTTAACAAGCGTAGTCGGAGTGGGTTCAGTCAACAGGCCTAGTACGCTTCTTTACAGCCGACCATGTACACATTAGTCAGGTTAGAATAGATTTGTGACTGTAAAATACTGGTTGACGCATTTTTTAATCTGGTCAAGCTGTCGGAGCCGCCGGTATCAATGAGAGCTAATTTCACAGAAAATTGACATTTAATGAAATTAAGCCAATTAGAAGTTGTCGGAAAAGATGACGGTCGTGCGCCCCCCGCTGTTCGGGCGTGGGGAGAAACGCATTGCGTGTTATTTAGTCGAAAGTTACAGGGTTAATTATGTATATGTGTTACGAAAAGGCCCTTCTTCTTAAAGCAGCAAAGGAGATATATGTAGAATACTTATCAAAAAGTCTCACCGATGACGTGCGATTATCCTTATTTAGAATCAATAACCTTCAACGGTTGAACCCTCAATTCCTGAATAGATATTATATTCAGATTGATACACACAAGTTGTGATCCTGTGGTTAGGTTGGCGTGGGATGAGCTGAAGTCTGTAACTGAAGTCCATTAGGTCCTTTCGGCCTCAGTGGATATAACATAATATACGATACAGTATTTAGGATAAAGTGTTGCTTCCCGGCTCTCTTTCGTTCCTGTGAACGTTACCGTTGGTCGGGCAATTGATTTTCTGTTTGTTTGTTTATTGACATTTCTTGTAAGATAAGTGCACACATTAATTTCAAGCTCCATTAAGCACATAGCTTGTTCGAAGCCCATTTTATGAAATAACAATGTATAATTTGTATATGCCATTTTTACCTATTTACAAGCGCTTGCTTTAATTTGCCTATTACGAAGAGTTTCGATGTTCGTAAACTGCTAATGAAGATTTGCATTAGAGCCAATAGAGCCCAATAAACGACCTCATTCGTTTCGTGTCTGAACTCTGCCACAACGTTGTTGCGTTTATTGCACCGTACTGCAAACCAGTGCGCCATAGACTGCATCTAAACACACATTATATATATATATATATATATATATATATATATATATATATATATATATATATATATAAACAGTTAATTACAATGTGAATTATGTTCTGTGATAAGCTAAAACCGTGATATATGCAACATCTGCATAATTCGCGGTTGTTTCTAGGTCGGCATCTGCATAAATCAAGATCGACAGCACTAACTGAACGGCAAGAAATGTGTTCTATTGAAAATGTTAGGTAACCTTCTTTGATTCCCACTAAATGCGCATCGCACCACATATACGAAGAGGATTTTGTGGTAAGTATATAAAAGAACATCGAGATACGCCGGCGATGGCGGTTTGCACACAGCCATCCCAATCGGTCTTTAGAGCCCCAATATCATTCACCGAAGAAGAGATACTAAGCGAGTTGCCGTTAGTTGGGGTCAATCACGTCAAAACATTGTCGCACATGCAAACATGATAAAAAAATGATAATTATGCTTGGCAACGTGATGGTGGTGGGGGGGGTTGGATGGTAATGCACCATAATTTTTTATTGAGACATCTGTGCTCCTCGTTTTTTTTTCGATCATGGTCGATTTTTAATCCACTCCGGCATTCACCTTGTTTAAATTGGGAACCATGAAAACCAATTTAGAAGTGGCCGGTCTGGGTCTCGAACCCAGGCCTCCCGATGCAAGGCAAGGCTTGCCACTAAGCCATCTTACTCGGGATTCTTTCCTATACGGGCCAACCTCCGCCAACCGCATTTTGGCTACGCAATTCATCAAGTAGTTGTTCTCGAGCTGCGCAACCTGATCTTTTTTCGACACGCGCGAACCCCAGAGATTCTTGTCGAGCTCATTTTTAGTAACGTGTTTAACAGTATAAGACGCGATCACCTGGTGAAACTCGTAGCATCTCACGATTCCTTATCTATTACACACACGCTGGACTGGCATATCCACTTCCTTCCCACCTGGCCCAGTCTGAGCAAGTTATTTCGTCTGCCACCGGACTGCAGCAGGGGATACCTTTGCAACACCTCTGTTTTCTCTGAGTATCAATCATCTGGTAGGTTCCTTAAGGAGCCCGTTAAACCTCTGGCGGCTGATTAGGATGAACCGTTCGCGCGGGAGCCGAGGACCTTTGACGGGTTCTTGACTTCGATGTGACACCTAGGTTTGTAGCTAAATCTGACCTGATGCAAAATATGCCTCTTTGGCTCTACCTATGAGGCTTCCCCCGATATGCAGTTATTCGGAGGCTTCTTACCCGGCCGCAAAATGACCGTCAATAACGAATTTGGAGCTATCAGGTGTGCCCCGATGGGCTCACAGCAGCAGTTGAGCGTTGGAGATTAAAGCTAGAAAGATGTCGCCGCTCGTCTTCCTCTTCTAGGAACTCAGCAGGGACTTTTCTTCCTCAGATCCTCTTTCTCGTCCTCAAAGCTCACCCACCTTTTTTGAGGGGCTAACCTATCTAATCGAGCCGTTATCGAACCGTTATATATATATATATATATATATATATATATATATAGCATTATTATATTTAGATTTAATACTCCAGAACCCACTTGGATGTACTGCTCAAGCAAATGATATACTGCAACTGGTGGCACAGGAAGACGAATATACTAGTGCAAGCCTTTGATGAAGCCGATCGCCTTACGTCCCACCTTCAATTGCCTAAAACGGAAACCCAATATGACTGGGCCAATTTTCACAATATGTCTAGTATTTCTAGACAGTAGTATTTCTATTTTAATTCTGCTTTTGAAATGATCTCACACGACGAGTTGCTTGCTGTTGGGTGATCTAGAGCTGTCAGTTCATAAATACACGGTCCAATGTTTTGGACATAATGATACAGGCTAAAGCTACAACATCGACGACCACTCACTGAACTGTGCACAAACCATAAAAAAAACTGTTATTTTTCTATAATAGGGACAGTAATGCTTCATCTCTTCTATTGTGACATCAGTGCTCCTCGTTTCTCAACTGATCATGACCGATTATAGTCCACTCGGGCATTCACTTTGTCTTAGTTGGAAACCATGATAACCTATTTAAGAGTGGTCGGTCCAGGGCTTGAATGCACGACCTCCCGAATGATGGACAATCGATTTGCCACTAAGCCATTTTACTCGGTTAACGTCAAGGACTTGAAACACACCGCCAAGGTAGTTTTACGGGCATCTCAAGCCAATTAAATAACTTTAACTTTTACCTTCAAAAACCCAATGTCTCCCGTAGCCGGAGACCTGGTTCAAATGTGAAACGGGGTAAATTTGAAAACAAGTGAAAAATAACTTCCTGCGCAAAATCACCAATACATGGGGCGTACCACTAGGTAGACCTGCTGGGTTTAATCAATTTTTTCCAGCATATAAATTATTTCCTGACTTTACGAACAGGTGTAGTTTAAGCTTTGCACAACGGAGACAGCAGTATTGTCCGAGTCAAGGGCGGTGTATAGATCACACTATAAAAAAATACTTCTAAACGTCCCGCATGTACTATACGACGTATATGGAAAAATACAACCAGGCTAATCAGATCTCTGTACAGGGTCAAACGTTTATTAATCGCTACAGGTTGTCCCTTTGTGGTCGTTGTCGCGGCAACGCCACCAAGTTGCAGAAGGCTGTATACCGCCTTTCTTCTTGCTGTTGGTGAAGGTTTTGCTTATTCCTTAACCTACCAGAACAGATTTAAGTTAAATTTCGATTCTTTGACAATTGGTGTGCCCAGGTTTGTGCTTGGCGCGGTCACAACAACAATAGCAACAACAACAACAACAAGAAATAACAAACTTAAAAGCATGACCAACAACAGATATAGCATTGTCAACAGCAGCAATAACAGGAATCACAACGCTAACAGCAACAACAAGATGTCATCATAACATCGTCAGCAGCAGCAGCAACAACAACATAAACCACATCATCAACAACAGAAAGAACAGTGTAAACAACAATAATATAAATAGCTGAAACTACCACGAAACATGCATGCCGACGCTCATGATCGTTGTTTTTTCTGGCCTTAGTGAGGGGTGTGTAACGGAATGCGGGACAGATCATGGAGAAATGAAATGGTAGGCAAAAGCTGCGCGAACAGAAAAAATGAGCGCGCAAAAGTGCGAGAAAGGGAGAGAGAACGGTAGATTAAATTGAAAGAAAGAGAAAGGGATGAAACGGTAGATAGTGAAAAATTGAGCGAAACATTGAAAATTATAGAGAAAAAGTGAGAAAGACATTGAAAATTATAGACAAAAAGTGAGAAAGACACTGAAAGTGGTAGCGAAATGGAGAGAGAAAAAGTGAGACAGACACAAATGTTATGTCTGCGTCGTTCGTAGCTCTAACATATTTAGAGCTTCTGCAGTTGGTTGTCATGATACCCCCTCCCCATCCCGGCCGCTTTCCCCACTCCTAACAATACTGATTACCCAACAACACTACGGTATACATACCAATACAAGAATACAACATATTTGGCTTGTGCTGAAGAAAATCGAATGTTACACAGACCCGAGCATGGGTCTATATTCACGCACCCCTTCGTCCCCCCAAGCAGATCTATCGTCGACGCGGTAGGTCTGCTGCTGATGTTACTTCTGCTTCCGCTGAACTGCCGCTGTTCTCGACCTGGTAGGTAGAGGACACTTTCCTGAGTCGTCTCTGAGGTGGCGTATCGATGTGGGTCGGGGACGCAGGTACCAAAGCGAGAGAGAGTGAGAGAGACGACGAGGTGCAAAAAACCACCACCACCACCACAACCCCCAGCACCGCCGCTCCTCCGTGCGTCAGTCAGTCCGTCCGTCCGTTTGCCCGTCTGTGCCCCCACCCGCCAGTCCTAACGACTTGGACGCCAATCCAAGCGAAGTCGAGCCACGGGCCAGGCTCCGCGCGACGGGTCGCGGCGGCTTCGAACGCTCTCGCCAATTAGCTGCAGTATTCGTGCGTAGCAGTCAGTGGTGGTAGGCAGCAGTTGTTTAGCAGCAGCAGCAGTAGTAGTTAGTCGCAGTATCGCAGTAGTTAGCAGTAGTTAGGCAGCTCTAGTGGCATTACAAGAGGCGGCGGCAGCGGCAGGGCCAGGCTGCGCTACCTAGCTGCCTAACCCTGCTACCTAACTACCCTATGTATTGCTCCCTCCGTTCTTCCCTCGCTCGTCCGCGATTATCGTCATTGAGGTGGCTATGTATGGCAGCTGATGATGGTGGTGTTCATCGTTCCTCCATTGTCTTGGCGTTGTTGTTGTTGTTGTGGTTGTTGGCGGCGGTGGCCGTAACTACACGCTTCTTCCACAGCGGTCCTCCTGTCCACACTGTCTGCTCGATATGTCTTGTAACGTCGCTTGTTTCTGTTTCTTGGACTTCTGTTGCCTCTTCTTCTTTTTCTTCTTCCTTGGGCTCTTCTGTCTCTTATTTTTCTACATGTTTTATCCCTTCTTTTCTTTCTTCTTCGTTTTCTTGGTTCTTCAGGATGTGTTGTGGGCAACAAAAGCAACACGGAATACAACTTTTACCGCCAGCACCGTCTTTGCGCTCTTAATTTGTTTTATGCATATATATATATATATAGTGGGAGGTCATGCGCTCAAGTGTCGTTCCGCATTTATTTACTCGTGCTATTTAGTTATGTGCTTACTGGTCTTGCTTCTAAAACACGTTTGCATCTAGCAGTATCCTATATAGGACAACAACTAACATGTGTTTAACATTAATCCAGTGTATATACATACTAAGTTCTAGTCCAAATGTACGTATTCGTTTAAGTTAAAATTCGAAATCGAGCTCTACTTTAGGAGTATATATATATACATATATATATATGTGAAACAAAAAACCGAAATTAAAATATCGATTATTACCAGAATGCAAGTAAAATTAAATATTTTTTGCATTTAAGATACTAACAGTATTGTTTTTCATCCATACACTAAATAACTGCATTATTTGCACATTAATAAGTGTTATTTAATTTTAACTTATTCTATCTTCGCTGAGTAGATATTGATACTCTTATAAAACGATTAGTTTCAGCGATAATTCTATATGCACGTGCTCGAAAAACTGTGAACACATGTTGTGAGACAATGCTTGCCTGACAATGACAACATTGTAGCTTCTGATCAGTTTGACACAACCAGCAATCGCGCGACCTTCCCCTTCAAATTGAAAGTATTGCTGGAAAGCTTAACGACTCTTTGACGGCAGAATAGATATAAATTACTTACATAAACTGTACTTCCTAAGGGTTTTACAAGCGAGATTTTCTTATTTATGAGATAATTATCGAGCTCAGCTAGAATCGGGCATATGTGTTGTGACGGTTACAAGGGGCGGTGAACTTGCTCGGCGTATATTCATCTACACATTGCTAACAATTCTGACCAGGTGCTTCGGCTACAGAAAGCGCTATGAATAGAAACTCCTTGTAGTAACGCCCGTACAAAACAGAGACATTGATCGTACAAAACCGAGACGTCGCGACTTTCAACGAAAGGTTTTTGCCGCCTCGACGCAAATTGCATCCACCAAACAATAGACTAGAAATAGAACAACTATCGAATAGTACATCTTCTGGGTCGTCAACGACGTGAGGCAAGAGCCTTGCCTATACGTAGATTTTAAACGTTGGAAAATGATCCCGTTTCAGTCAGGGGCACTCTATATAAACTTGTCGTATGAACGACGGTGCCAAACCAATCCACTGTGCACTTCCCAAAGCACCAATTTAGTCTGGACTTACGCGAGTTCTCGGGTAGCTTTCTGTGCAGCCTGCGCAGCCAGTGACTAGTTGTTAGGAATCTGTAAAAGAAGCAAGCGGTATGACGAGCATCTAAATGCAGACTACAATTTCGCAGCCTATTTCAAGATCTTGTCATATATAGTACGCCTAGATAAACTCGATGTGAATGCTCTGGGTGAATTAAACACGATGTGCGGATCTCTCACTGTGGCTTTTGTATTGCTTGGACTCATTTGCGACCCGTCCGCGAAGTTTGCGAAGTCTAAAAGTCTGCGAAAAATATAACTGAACGGAATGCATCATTGAAGTGACTATAAAATTCATATATTACCTACTTTTGCACAGAAACTATATTTAAGTGGTTTTGTAATAAAAAAAAGGTTCTTTTTCCAATTGAGGTCTATGTTACAACGATTTCCCATGGGAACCGATTGTGCTCCACTTTGACAGAAAAATAGTTTCTCTGTGCCCCTGTGTCTTCTCTACTGCTAAATTCAGTCGCCCGGCCCCGGCTTTCCTTGCCGTCGTTGTAGGTGCACCCGTTCCGTCGCCAGCTCCTTGTTTAACCGTCTTGTCCATAGAACCAGCTCGTCGTTAGAACCGGCTCGTTCTTAGAACCAGCTCGTTCTTAAAACCGGCTCGTTCTTAAAACCGGCTTGTTCTTAAAACCGGCACGTTCTTAGAACCGACTGGTTCTTAGAACCGGCTGGTTCTTAGAACCGGCTGGTTTTAGAACCGGCTGGTTCTTAGAACCGGCTGGTTCTTAGAACCAGCTTGTTCTTAGAACCGTTTTGTTTTTAGAACCGTCTTGTTCCTAGAACCGTCTTGTTCTAAGAACCAGCTTGTTCTTAAAATCAGCTCGTCCTTAGAACCGGCTCGTTCTTAAAACCAACTTGTTCCTAGAACCGGCTTGTTCTTAGAACCGTTTTGTTCTTAAAACCAGCTTGTTCTTAGAACAGGCTCGTTCTTAAAATCAGCTTGTTCTTAGAACCAGCTTGTTCTTACACCCGTTCGTTCTTAGAACCAGCTCGTCGTTAGAACCGGCTCGCTCTTAGAACCGGCTCGCTCTTAGAACCGGCTTGTTTATAGAACCAGCTTGTTCTTGAAACCAGCTTGTTGTTAGAACTGCGTCGTTCTTAGAACCAGCTTGTTCTTAGAACCAGTTTGTCCTTAGAACTAGCTTGTTCTTAGAATCGGCTCGATTATAAAACCGGCTTGTTCTTAGAATCGGCTCAATTATAAAACCGGCTTGTTCTTAGAATCGGCTCGATTATAAAACCGGCTTGTTCTTAGAAGCAGCTTGTTCTTAGAATCGGCTCGATTATAAAACCGGCTTGTTCTTAGAAGCAGCTTGTTCTTAGAAACAGCTTGTTCTTAGAACCAGCTCGTCCTTAGAACCAACTCTTTCTTAGAACCAACTTGTTCCTAGAACCGGCTTGTCCTTAGAACCGGCTTGTCTTTAGAACCAACTCATTCTCAGAACCAGCTTGTACCTAGAACCGGCTTGTCCTTAGAACCAACTCGTTCTTAGAACCAACTTGTCCTTAGAACCAACTCTTTCTTAGAACCAACTTGTTCCTAGAACCGGCTTGTCCTTAGAACCAACTCATTCTCAGAACCAGCTTGTCCCTAGAACCGGCTTGTCCTTAGAACCAACTCGTTCTTAGAACCAACTTGTCCCTAGAACCGACTTCTTAGAACCGTCTTCTTCTTAGGACCAGCTTGTTCTTAGGACCAGCTTGTTCTTAGGAGCAGCTTGTGCTTAGGGCCAGCTTGTTCTTAAAATCAGCTTGTTCTTAGAATCATCTTCTTCTTAGAACCAGCGTGTTCTTAAAACCAGCTTGTTCGTAGAACCAGCTTGTCTTAGAGCGAGCCGGTTCTTAAAACCGGCTCGTTCTTAAAACCAGCTCGTTCATAGAACCGTCTTGTTCTTAGAACCAGCTTGTTCTTACACCCGTTCGTTCTTAGAACCAGCTCGTCGTTAGAACCGGCTCGTTCTTACAACCAGTTTGTTCCTAAAACTATCTTGTTCTTAGAACCAGTTTGTTCTTAAAACTATATTGTTCTTAGAACTAGGTCGTTCTTAGAACCAGCTTGTCCTTTGAACCAGCTTGTTCTTATAATCGGCTCGTTTATAGAACCATCTTGTTCTTAGAATTAATTTGTTCTAGAACCAGTTTGTTCTTAGAACCAGCTTGTTCTTAGAACCGGCTCGTTCTTAGAACCGGCTCGTTCTTAGAACCGGCTCGTCCTTAGAACCGGCTCATTCTTAGAACCGGCTAGTTTATAGAACCGGCTCGTCCTTAGAACCGGCTTATTCTTAGAACCGGCTAGTTTATAGAACCAGCTTGTTCTTAGAAGTGGGTCGTTTTTAGACCCGACTCGTTCTTAAAACCAGCTTGGTCTTACAATCGGCTCGTTTATAGAACCAGCTTGTTCTTACAAACAGTTTGTTCTTAGAACTAGCTTGTTCTTAGAACCAGCTTGTTCCTAGAACCATCTTGTTCTTAGAAGCGGCTGGTTCTTAGAACCGTCTTGTTTTTAGAACCGGCTGGTTCTTTAAACCGTTTTGTTCTTAGAACCGTTTTGTTCTTAGAACCGTCTTGTTTTTAGAACCGTTTTGTTCCTAGAATCATCTTGTTCTTAGAAACAGCTTGCTCTTAGAACCAGCTTGTTTTTATAACCGGCTTGTTCATAGAACCGGCTTGTCCTTAGAACCGACTTGTTCATAGAACCGGCTTGTCCTTAGAACCAACTTGTTCATAGAACCGGCTTGTCCTTAGAACCAACTCTTTTTTAGAACCAACTTGTCCCTAGAACCGGCTTGTTCTTAGAAGGGGCTTGTCCTTAGAACCGGCTTGTCCTTAGAACCAACTCGTTCTTAGAACCAACTTGTCCTTAGAATTGGCTTGTTCTTAGAACCGGCTTGTTTTTAGAACCAGCTTGTTCAGAGAACCGGCTTGTCCTTAGAACCAACTCTTTTTTAGAACCAACTTGTCCCTAGAACCGGCTTGTTCTTAGAACTGGCTTGTTCTTAGAACCGACTTGTCCTTAGAACCGGCTTGTCCTTAGAACCAACTCGTTCTTCGAACCAACTTGTCCCTAGAACCGGCTCCTTCTTAGAACCGTCTTATTCTTAGAACCAGCTTGTTCTTAGGACCAGCTTGGCCTTAGAACCAGCTTGTTCTTAGAACCAGCTTGTTCTTAGAACCAACTTATTCTTAGAACAAGCTCGTTCTTAGAACTGGTTTCTCCTAAGAACTAACTCGTTCTTAGAACCAACTTGTCCCTAGAACCGGCTCGTTCTTAGAATTGTCGTGTTCTTAGAACTGGCTTGTCCTTAGAACCTTAGAACCGTTTGTTCTTAGAACCATCCCGTCCTTAGAACCAGGTTGTTCTTACAACCGTCTTGTCCTTAGAACCAGCTCGACGTTAAAACCGGCTCGTTCTTAGAACCGGCTCGTTCTTAGAACCAGCTCGTTCTTAAAACCAGCTCGTTCTTAGAACCGTCTTGTTCTTAGAACCAGCTCGTCGTTAGAACCGGCTCGTTCTTATAACCGGCTTGTTTATAGAACCAGCTTGTTTATAGAACCAGCTTGTTTTTAGGACCAGCTTGTTCTTAGAACTGGCTCGTTCTTAGAACCGGCTCGTCCTTAGAACCGGCTCATTCTTAGAACCGGCTAGTTTGTAGAACCGGCTCGTCCTTAGAACCGGCTCATTCTTAGAACCGGCTAGTTTATAGAACCAGCTTGTTCTTAGAAGTGGGTCGTTTTTAGACCCGACTCGTTCTTAAAACCAGCTTGGTCTTACAATCGGCTCGTTTATAGAACCAGCTTGTTCTTACAAACAGTTTGTTCTTAGAACTAGCTTGTTCTTAGAACCAGCTTGTTCCTAGAACCATCTTGTTCTTAGAAGCGGCTGGTTCTTAGAACCGTCTTGTTTTTAGAACCGGCTGGTTCTTTAAACCGTTTTGTTCTTAGAACCGTTTTGTTCTTAGAACCGTCTTGTTTTTAGAACCGTTTTGTTCCTAGAATCATCTTGTTCTTAGAAACAGCTTGCTCTTAGAACCAGCTTGTTTTTATAACCGGCTTGTTCATAGAACCGACTTGTCCTCAGAACCGACTTGTTCATAGAACCGGCTTGTCCTTAGAACCAACTTGTTCATAGAACCGGCTTGTCCTTAGAACCAACTTGTTCATAGAACCGGCTTGTCCTTAGAACCAACTCTTTTTTAGAACCAACTTGTCCCTAGAACCGGCTTGTTCTTAGAAGGGGCTTGTCCTTAGAACCGGCTTGTCCTTAGAACCAACTCGTTCTTAGAACCAACTTGTCCTTAGAATTTGCTTGTTCTTAGAACCGGCTTGTTTTTAGAACCAGCTTGTTCAGAGAACCGGCTTGTTCTTAGAACCAACTCTTTTTTAGAACCAACTTGTCCCTAGAACCGGCTTGTTCTTAGAACGGGCTTGTTCTTAAAACCGGCTTGTCCTTAGAACCGGCTTGTCCTTAGAACCAACTCGTTCTTAGAACCAACTTGTCCCTAGAACCGGCTCCTTCTTAGAACGGCCTTGTTCTTAGAACCAGCTTGGTCTTAGGACTAGCTTGTTCTTAAGACCAGCTTGTTCTTAGGACCAGCTTGGTCTTAGAACCGGCTTGTTCTTAGAACCGGCTTGTTCTTAGAACCGGCTTGTCCTTAGAACCAACTCGTTCTTAGAACCAACTTGTCCCTAGAACCGGCTCGTTTTTAGAACTGTCGTGTTCTTAGAACGGGCTTGTTCTTAGAACCGGCTTGTTCAGAGAACCGGCTTGTCCTTAGAACCAACTCTTTTTTAGAACCAACTTGTCCTTAGAACCGGCTTGTTCTTAGAAGGGGCTTGTCCTTAGAACCGGCTTGTCCTTAGAACCAACTTGTCCCTAGAACCGGCTTGTTCTTAGAACCGGCTTGTTCTTAGAACCGGCTTGTTCTTAGAACCGACTTGTCCTTAGAACCGGCTTGTCCTTAGAACCAACTCGTTCTTAAAACCAACTTGTCCCTAGAACCGGCTCCTTCTTAGAACCGTCTTATTCTTAGAACCAGCTTGTTCTTAGGACCAGCCTGTTCTTAGGACCAGCTTGGCCTTAGAACCAGCTTGTTCTTAGAACCAGCTTGTTCTTAGAACCAACTTGTTCTTAGAACAAGCTCGTTCTTAGAACTGGTTTGTCCTAAGAACTAACTCGTTTTAGAACCAACTTGTCCCTAGAACCGGCTCGTTCTTAGAACTGTCGTGTTCTTAGAACTGGCTTGTCCTTAGAACCTTAGAACCGTTTGTTCTTAGAACCATCCCGTCCTTAGAACCAGGTTGTTCTTACAACCGTCTTGTCCTTAGAACCAGCTCGACGTTAAAACCGGCTCGTTCTAAGAACCGGCTCGTTCTTAGAACCAGATCGACGTTAAAACCGGCTCGTTCTAAGAACCGGCTCGTTCTTAGAACCAGCTCGTTCTTAAAACCAGCTCGTTCTTAGAACCGTCTTGTTCTTAGAACCAGCTCGTCGTTAGAACCGGCTCGTTCTTATAACCGGCTTGTTTATAGAACCAGCTTGTTTATAGAACCAGCTTGTTTTTAGGACCAGCTTGTTCTTAGAACTGGCTCGTTCTTAGAACCAGCTTGTTCTTAGAACCGACTCGTGTAAAGAACCAGCTTGTTCTTTGAACCAGCTAGTTCTTAGAACCGGCTTGTCCTTAGAACTGGCTTGTCCTTAGAACCTTAGAACCGGCTTGTTCTTAGAACCATCCCGTCCTTAAAACCAGGTTGTTCTAACAACCGTCTTGTCCTTAGAACCGGCTCGTTCTTAGAACCGGCTCGTTCTTAGAACCGGCTCGTTCTTAGAACCAGCTCGTTCTTAAAACCAGCTCGTTCTTAGAACCGTCTTGTTCTTAGAACCAGCTCGTCGTTAGAACCGGCTCGTTCTTATAACTGGCTTGTTTATAGAACCAGCTTGTTCTTAGAACTGGCTCGTTCTTAGAGCCAGCTTCTTCTTAGAACCAGCTTGTTCTTAGAACCGGCTCGTGTAAACAACCCGCTTGTTCTTTGAACCTGCTAGTTCTTAGAACCGGCTTGTCCTTAGAACCGGCTTGTCCTTAGAACCGGCTTGTCCTTAGAACCGGCTTGTCCTTAGAACCGGCTTGTCTTTAGAACCGGCTTGTCTTTAGAACCGGCTTGTTCTTTAAACCAGCCCTTTCTTTGAACCAGCTTGTTCTTAGAACCAGCTCGTCCTTACAACATTCTTGTCCTTAGAACCAACTTGTCCTTAGAACCGGGTCGTTCTTATAACAGTCTTGTTCTTAAAACCAGCTTGTTCTTACAACCGTCTTGGCTCGATTATAAAACCGGCTTTTTCTTAGAATTAGTTTGTTCTTGGAATCGGCTTATTTATAGAACTAGCTTGTTCTTAGAACCGGCTCATTTATAGAACCAGCTTGTTCTTAGAACCAGCTTGTTCTTAGAACCGGCTTGTCCTTAGAACCGGCTTGTCCTTAGAACCGGCTTGTCTTTAGGACCGGCTTGTTCTTAAAACCAGCCCTTTCTTTGAACCAGCTTGTTCTTAGAAACAGCTCGTCCTTACAACCATCTTGTCCTTAGAACCAACTTGTCCCTAGAACCGACTCGTTCTTACAACCGTCTTGTTCTTAGAACCAGCTTGTTCTTACAACCGTCTTGGCTCGATTAGAAAACCGGCTTGTTCTTAGAACTAGTTTGTTCTTGGAATCGGCTCATTTATAGAACTAGCTTGTTCTTAGAACCGGCTCATTTATAGAACAAGCTTGTTCTTAGAACTAGCTGTTCTTAGAACCGGCTCGTTTATAGAACAAGCTTGTTCTTAGAACAAGCTTGTTCTTAAAATCAGCTTGTTCTAAGAACCGGCTCGTTTTAGAACCGGCTCGTTCTTAAAGCCGGCTTGTTCTTAAAACCGGCTCGCTCTTAGAGCCGGCTCGTTTGTAGAACCGGTTCGTTCTTAAAACCAGCTTGTACACCAACCAATCGGGGTCAAGTTCTACTCTCGATAAGTTTATTGCATTTTGTTTAAACGGGCATAATTGCATTTCAAACGTCCGCCATGAGGGCTCTGCGCTCAAAAGCAAAGCAGCAGTAATTGACCAATGCCAAAGTTTGTTCCTCGGGTCGTCTGTTCGCTAGCTATAATATGTACGTCGTCGCTTCACAACGAATTGTTTTTTGTTAATTGCGTGATCGTTGCAGGAAGTTCGGGTCTGAAGCGTTTAATTGTTGTTATCGTCGTCGTAGTCGTCTTAGGGTGTAAACGGAAGCTGGCCTACTGGAAAACTGTTGGAGAGAGAGAGAGTCATGCGGCTCTGACTATGGTGTGTGCCGTCCGAATGTATATTCGTCGTTGACGGTCATTGAACGAAGCGCTCTCAGCTGGTCTTGGCCATTTCTAACTCGAATGAAGCAGTGGCTACCGGCTTCTGTCTTGTGAGAGCTTTGTCCTTATCATCTGTTGGGGGTGCTATCACCTCGTCGCTTGACGCTATTGTCACCATCATATACATGGTGTATACATCAAACGTTGGCCTTCGTCCTTATGACTTGTGTATCTCGTGACGAACCGCTCTCTGACCCCGTTGTTCTTAAACTTAGAACGGCTAGATTGTGGCTTACCCTTAGCGAAAGCACGAACAAGGTCCGCACGCATGTTTAGAACCTATGCCCCGGACCGGCCCCCGGATCAGCCCCGAATCGAGCCCAAGGGCCTCTTTGATGGACGCTTCTGATAGACAGATATGCTCATCATCGCAGCCCTGCCAATGTCTCTTATTAGACGTGCCGCCTATCTGACCCTAGCTACTAGCCAAGTTCTTACTCTGCAAGTGGAGGAACTCAGTCGGTTACCGTCCGTTACTCATCTCTCCCATTTATATTTCTCCCCCTCGCAGTCTTACTCATGCTGTCCTCCTTTGCACCTCAATCTTTCTCTCTCTCTCGCTATCTCTATCTGTCTTGTGCTACATGCTCTTGAGAGAGCCACAGAGACCGGGAAGTAGAGGTGCGGCGACCAGACAAAGATCGGAAGGAACGAACAGGCAGTCGAAACAAAGCAGATCGAGCGCCAGGGAAAGCGAGCGCGCGGAAGCACCACAGAGAGAGAGAGATACATAGATGACGGAGAGGGGGGGGGGGTACAAAGAAGGAATGTCGTCGTCACTCGTACCCCCGAGGGGCGTGTAACCAGGTGCAGTTAACTGCGCGCACCGCCTGCGTTGAAGCGCAGACTCCTCCATTCTGGCACTGGACTACTACTACTACTAGTTACTCGCTACTAGGACTGCAACGACAACCAAAACGAACTACCACGTCGTCTGTTTCTACCTCTACTGACTGCTGCTTGCTGCTATAAGCAGTCAGGTAGTGGTCGTGGAAAGGTGGTGGTAGTGGTGGTGAAGCTGGGGATGGTGGTGAAACTGGTGGTGATGGGGGAGCTGGTGGTGGTGAAGGAACGGAACCACTGCCGTAGTCCTCAGACTCGCGGTTAGAGAAGCTTCAGCAGCAGCAGCATCATCGGCTGCTGATGCTACTGCGGCGGCGACGACGACGACGACGCCGGCATGCCTAGTTAGTAGACTGGATCGGGCGAATAGCGGCCGATCTTACTTAACTCCCTACGAAGGGAAGCAGAATAGCTTCGTTTTGCTCTGGGAAGGGGGTTTGATATTGCGCCCCACTCCCTCGCCCCGTTCCCCCGTCTCGTTGCTGCTGCTGTTGCTGCCGAAGCGCAGCATCGCTGCTTGATGAGGATGGCGCACTGGTCTAACTAAAACAACTCTGGTCTAACTAAAACTACTCTGGTCTAACTAAAACTACTCTGGTCTAACTAGAGCTACTCTGGCCTAACTAAAACTACTCTGGTCCAACTCGACCTACCACTACCGGCGGCGGTAGATACAGTCGGTCGAGCATCGATCGTCGCTGACGACATTACAGAGGCAGCGATGGGGTACGACGGACGCGTCGTACTGGATGTGCAATGGATGAGGCGTACTAGCCGCACCTTCCAACAAACAGCATTGGTTCGTTGCGTTCGTTCGCAGTGGCGACAAGCCGCCGCCGTCGCCAAGTGGACAGAGACAACACAGGCGAAACACACAAAATGTAACTAGCCAGAGAAACCAACTGGCATTATCTTAGTGCTTAGAGCATCGTTGTTATGGTTGGCCGCCTCATACTCCACCACCGCCCCCGACGCTCTGCTCGACGGCGCACTCCCCACCAAGTTGCGCCCCCTTGCCTGATGTGTGTGTGTATGTGCGCGGGTTCGCTTCTTCCTTGCTTGTTTCCTCGTGTGTGTGTGTGTCTGGGTGTGTCTGTAAGTGTGATCGGATTCCTGTCGGCCTGCATGCGCGGATCACCCGCGGAAGCCCGAGACAACAACAACAACATCAGCAACAACAACAACAGCAGCAGCAGCAGCAACAACCTGCAACGTTTTTAAACAACAGCGGCTGTAACTAGCAGCGGTAGTCGTTGTTGATACGGCGAACATTTAGGTAGAGAGAGGAAGGAAGGGAAGGAGGGGGCAATCGATATAGTTAGTAAGTTAGCTAGTTTGATACATAGTTAGATCGATCAATAGGTGATCGTAGATAGATGGCTATGTCTATACAGAGACATACAAAGCAATACACATAGCAACGACAAGAAAGATAGATGGATAGAGAGAGAGAGAGCGTTGGGTTGAGCTTCAGTTCTTCAACGCAGCGGGTTGAGTGGAGTAGGAAATAGCATGGGGTGTCCAGTAGCCCGGGCAGTACACTACACCAGACAAACAGGAGAGAAAGGAGAAACAAAGAAACCATATACAGATATATATATATATATATATATATATATGAGACGAAGAGAAGGGAATAGAGAGCGGGACAGACTATTACCAGTGAGAGTAAAAAGCCGACGAGTGTGCAAACATACCAAAACTGTATCGTGTATGATCGAACCGGCGCAGTGGCGGTTCGCCGGCCAGCCGACTGGTGGGTAGGTGCTCCATCCAAATCTTGACGGTGATCCTCGGCCAATCGGACGGGACGAAGCTGAGGAATCGGCTGAGGAATGGCTGAACGGGTACGCCGATTAGATCATCATTGTCGTGCCCGGCAACAACAGCAGCTGCAGCAACCCCCATCATCATCATCATCATCATCCTCATCGCGAGTCGTCGATCGCCCTCGAGAACCAGACGGTCAACTCTATCGAGAGCAGCATAGCAACAGCTATGGCTACGACGGGCCGGCGGAAGCCGCGGCTGGAGTCGCCTGCCGGCTATTCAGAGGCGAAGTAACGACGGCGCACGTAGAGGAAATCCCGCTCCGAATGCCGATGGCCGGCCTCATCTCGCTCTGACTCTCTTTGTATCATCATCTTCATCGTCATCTTCATCGTCGTCGTTGTGGTAGTGGTGGTCGTCGTCATAGTCATCAACGTTAGTTAACCGCCTGCCTAGCAACGCATGCAACTTCATTCCGCATTGTCGCAGTCGAACGCAATCAAACAGTTTTTATTGCACTTCGTTATTTAACTAGGAACAGGACTCCGACCGACCGGCCAAACAATACACTCTCATCTATTGACAAGGGTCGGAGTGGAGAAGATGGCCGTCGAGACTCGAAAAGATACATACAGTTTCTTTTTTGGGATTTGCAGAAATGATATATAAGTATATATATATTTATATATATATATATATATATATATATATATATATATATATATATATATATATATTCTAAAATATTTAAAAAATACGTCAAAGAAGAAGTATGTAACAATGAAAACACTTTTCATTCAAAGAGATAATTGAATTGTTTATTTTAACTGTAAAATGTTTTTTAGTCTATTTGTGTGTATTACTTCTGCGGTCCCCAATAACGGCAACGCGACTAGGTATTGATTTAGGTAACTTATGAATTAGTTGCTGTGGGAGATTATCAATTCCTGCCGCGTAGTATCCATTAGCTCCGGGGGTGTTACTGGAGCTCTGGCTCTAACTCGTCGGTTCAGCCAATCCTATATAACGATCGATGAGGTTCAGGTCGGCAGAACATGCTGGCCATAATGAAGTTAATTCCCGTTTCTCGGGGTACCCCCGAACAAGTGCAACGGTGTGTGACCAGCCACTGTCGTGCCAATCGGGCAATGACGTTTTCACTAGCAGCCCTTGCAGAAGGTACCACGTGAGATGTCAAAGGCTCATTAACGTACCGTTGGGCAGTTGTACCTTTTCTTCCATGACCACGGTGCACTTAAGGGACGTCCACGAGTTCTCCTTCTCCAGCTTAAGGAAATTGCACCCCAAACCATGATGCAAAGTTGCACAAACCGTAGAGTCGCCGGTAGAGTTTTCCTGCCCGATTGTTACGGTCGTATGGAGACATCCTAGCTTCCGAAATTCGAAAATAGAGTATGCTTTGAAGCTACTCCCTGTGGGGGCGGGTGGGGTGAACTATGCAAGCGGGGTACATACATAAAGTGCATTTAGGAGGATTCGCTTGTGAACAGTAATGTGTGCAAACGTTGTGCTAGTCGGGCAACTTGTTTCGACCAGTGATTGTGGTGGTCGATTGGGGTACCAGTCAGTTGATTCTCAGAGGTCTCTCTGATGATCGTCTTGATGAGGTCTGGAGCCGCCCACACCCGAGAGTCCTTGCCCGGGAAATTTCTCTGTTGCAATCCACAAGTAAGGATCTCAGGGAGAAGGAATGCCCCTGGTAGATTTGGGTGCAACTGCCGCACCAGCGGGGCTGCTCTGTACGCGCTGACTCACTGCTGGCTGCATTGATTCACTCCAGGTTCATTGTTGTAGTGCTCAAACCATTCATTCCTCGATACAAACGAAAGCCACGAACACAATATACGGCACCCAGTCTGTCTGTCGCATGGTCTACATCCGACAGAACGTCACATCGTGTTCGTTATCATGATCGTCGTCGTGATGCGTGCCATGGTCATAACAGAGACGCGAGCTTTCGTTAATAAGACAAACAGAGAGAGATAAAGACAAACCTGCAGATCGTTGGTTCAGGACCGTGTCCAAACGTAGACACGCATGAGCAACTTAACACCAGGCCATGGTGGTGATGGTGGTGGTGGTGTTGAAACAACGGAAGTGCAGTGTTGAACACTTGGCAGTGAGACTAGCTGTTTCTGACTAAAAAATACATCACATCGGCAAGAGGTCATGTGGAGTACCTCAAGATAAGTCAAAATTGCTGCTGCATGAGGGTGTTACGTGCATGCATTATTCATGTGCGCTATATGTTCTGCATGTTCAGCGTATAGCCGTGAGGTGCAGTGCTCGCTCTCTCTAAATATGCATACCTTCCCGGACTGCACCGGTTCACTTCGGAACCGATACGTCACAACTATCAGTCAAAAAACAACAACAATAACAGGCACGTCTATCTATGTATCTACGTTAATCTAGTGACTAGGTTTATGTACGTGAAGGTAGTGAAACTCACGTGACTTCGGTTGATGGGTGTAAGAGGCGGGGACGATAGGGAGACAGTGGAGGGGTGCGCACTTGTTGATGAACTCGAATCCTCGGTAGCCTAGAAGCAATGGCAAGGCGAGTAGAAGAAGAAAATGTTCATTGCTGGTCAAACGGGAGCCAACAACGTCAATCCGAAGAGCCAGCCATCTGTTCGATATCTTGCGATCCTTGGTGTGATCGGTTGATGACGTACAACGGGAACGCCAGGATCTTGTCGATCCTGGCGCAACGCCGAGAATGACCTCAGCGGGAGCTGTAGCAGTAAAAACAATAGGAGAAGGTTCGCGTAGGTCATTCATTTCCTGGCAGCGGGTAACGGGAACGCCTTTAGTTCATGCAATGCTTGCTTGTGATTGATTGACCCATTAATTCATTCATGTACTGACGCTCGGGCTTGGTTGATAGATCGAACAGGCAAGACGAGGGCGGATCGATCTATTCGGCAAGCATTGTCGGCGAGCAGTATCACTGTTGGTCGCGACGCAACGTGAGCAAAGTTGGCCAGCATGAGCTAGTTGGATGTATAGTCGAAACGGTCGTAGCACAACTATACAAACTACTACCTCGGCTATGCCAATGCAACTTGTGCGACCGACAGCGCCTAACGGACTCGGCTCCGACGAGCAACGGACAACCATCACCATCTCATCCGAACCCTTATTCGCCTCGTTCGATCAATGCCGGCATGACAGCTGACAGACCCGTGCACCACCATGGATAATGGCTGCCATGAACCAACCCTTCGCATTTAGATCCAGATACTCGTCGTCCATTTGTCCATTTGGCAGTACGGATATGCTTCTTGGCATTCGAAACGAGAGAAAACGCGCGTTTGTTTCGGCGGGAAAAAAACTGTTCTTCATATATATATATATATATATATATATATATATATATATATATAAGCCTAGAAAGCTTAATACACAGGCCAAAGCAAAACGTAAAGTATTATAAATAAAAAGCTGCTTTAAAGCGTCCATGTATATATGTATATATATATATATATATATATATATATGCAAGCGCAAACATGACACATATTCGGGTTTTGTTTGTAATCGAATGTATTTTTGTCAATAACAACGCACATGTAATGTACTAAATTATTACATTGCTATCTTTAAAATAAACTTTGATATAAATGCTCCACGTACTTCATGACGCATTAGTCGAGAAATGGAATGTGCAAATAAAATTATTATTCTGGTTAGGGGTGAAAAACTGCAACAATTTATCGCTTACAGAGCCAAATTTCTCAATAGATTAAAATAAACAATGCTAAGAATATCATTGTTCTTGTTATAAATTTAATTACTTGAATTTCAACGTTCTTTGTTCCTTTTATGTCACACAATACACATTCAGAGCATCGCCGGGGCCACTACAAGGACTATAAGGAACTCATTTGAATATTACTTTAGCAGACTATCGCAAAATCGATAAAGATCTTCAGGCTTATGTTTATTATCTGAGTAAGCAAGGGCGCCCCATCGTACTCAACGCGTGAAGTGTTTAGCGTTCCCACTGATTAATATTGGTAGTAGTGTAGTAGTAGTCGTAGTTATAGTTGTCGTAGATACAAAGTCTGCCTAGTCAAAAGCAGAACGCACGCAACCACATCAGGCAAGTCCCACGGATTATAAACATACATGCATACACACTAGTGTTACACATGATGATGGTGTACGTATTGGCATGCAATTGTGAGGTATGCGTAGGTATTGGCAGATGTCCTGCAATATGCCGATACATGCATGAAGGTAGCATGATGTATGTACGATTTTGTCAATGTCCGGCTTTAGAATCCTCTAGAGAGAATCCCATTTCTAAACTGAACCAGCCGTGAGTGAGATCTAGCAATGCCTCTTTAAGCGGCTATTTATCTGCATGCTTTAGACTCTTCGAGCATTCGAATGATGACCGAATAGACGTAGTTCGAATAGGTTTATCCTGAGCGAAAAATGCGTCGGCAATGCTGGTAGATTCGAGCTTGCCCAGCTGTCTCTTCGAGTACAGCCACAAGAGACAGTGTTTTCCCTTTCCGTGCAAACGTATTTCCTCGTAAGAAAGACAGTTGAAGCTAGAGCTTGGTTCTTAGACTGACCGTTACCACCTGATGTTTTTAACACAAAATAAGTCTTTCAAACACTTACTAGAATGCAACCCCTTTGTATGCTTAATTAAGGTGCAATCATTTGAATTGTATTTTGTTTATTGCCCCAACGGAGACAATTGCAGTATCTGTACCCCATATACGTCAAGAGTGTTCCTAAATTAGGCATACCCATTTGGTTTAACAAGGTGTAGAATTTGTTAAAAAAAAACTGTCGTTTTGTTCCAGTGAAATGGCAAGCGGAATGTGTTGTTTAGGAGTGAAAGTAAATTTACTAGCATTTGTTATATGCTTGTGATGTGAATGGCCGGACATCGCTTTACAAAAGGCGCCATTGCATGCGAATGAGTTGTTCGGCAGAAAAATACACCAGTGACAGATCTTTCTTGCAGGCAGCATGAGTATCCTTTAGACAAAGCAGTATTTTCCTGCCAACTCGACGGTATGTCTGGCTTCTCCGAACAGCTCGTTCACATGCAAAGGCGCTATTTGTAAAGTGATGTCCGACCATTGACAATAGTATAATAGACGATAGTCATTTCACTATCACTCCTAAATAAGACATTTCTGCCGTGCCCCCCAATTCAATTGGGAAAAACAAAATATTTTTTCGAATAACAACCACCACTCTTAAAAATAAGTGTATTTAGTCGAGAAACACCATGTATATTTGTATGAACGAGTCCACCTTTCCCTTGGAGCCAACCGTTTCGCAGAACACGCCCACACTGCTAAATGCATTGCACTATAGCCATAAGGTAACCTGTTGGGATCGACTCGACTTGCATATATATATATATATATATATCTAAACATGTTTTCTCTCCCCTTGGGGCCGTTTCGTTTTGCACACTGACTGGACACTAACTGGCCAGTTGGATCGACTTAAATCGAGGCCGATTAAAAGGTTGATCATACATGGATCTGGTATGTACGATGGTGCAAGCTGCGTTCACAAGTCGTTCCGTGTCGAAGTTGCCACCACAAACCCATACAGAAGCATGGCCATGCATAAAGCTTACTCAAGCGGGTGGGTCGCGGCCAATCTGCATGTATTCCGCCACAGATGTGCCGCTAGATGTGTTCTAGAAGCGGGTCGACAAGTTCATCATCTAGACAGACGAGGCCTCGAATGGCGAAAACGACATACTGTCGCCCCGAAGTGGGACTGACCTGCTCGACGGGTCAAGTTGAGTTAGATAGCCAACCAACAACGACATCGATGATAACCGCGAGTACGCCTCTGATGTGGACATGCCTTGTATCGGAGGACGTTGACAGACGGCGTGACTCGCTCAATACACACTGGATAATACGACAAACCTTTAGATCGTATTTAGAACAATTTTACTTTAAGCGTTCAAATATACAAGTGCATATATATATATATATATATATATATATATATATATATATATATAAGCGCTGTTACGTATAGCTAGTTCATAGGAAAGCTGTATTACAATTTATATATATTTATATATATATATATCAAAAATCAGAAGTGGAACACTATAACAAGAACTGTAGCATCGGGAAAAGCAATGCATGTCACGTCAAATAGGAGCTGGTCAATAGGCAACGGATTTTATGTGTACAAAGAAAACGAGAAGCAAGAACAGTCACGTTCACATCTAAATACCGAAAGTTCACACTCTAAAGCAAGATCAGACTGAATTTATAGACAATTGTCAGACTGACTGATTCTGTAGTAAAGTAGAAACGTGTTACGCAAGGCTGGTCGACTACATGATTGTCTATGTTGATTACTTCGTACGCCACGAATAGCTACGATTTCGCTTTGCGGCACCTTGTTGTTGAGATTCAACGAGGATTTTCTGGCCACGAGCGCCTCAGTGGCCAGTGAACACCATCGTCCATACCGTATGTTTGATTTGACAATTCACACACAGATTGTAAGCCGAGTGATGCAACGTCGTCGTCCCCTTTGCTTCCGTTCGGCTCGTTGACAACATTGTAGATGGCAGCGGCGTGGTCCACCCGCAATTGCGAACTTGTGAGATGGGTCACATATCGAGACACAAGTTCGGAGGTACGGGTAGACCGCGTCCACTGCAATGTGTCAAGGACGTCAGAGTCAGTCTCCAGAGAAGAAGAGCGAGTTGAAGAAGACGAAGATGAAGACGCAGACGAACAAGAAGCGACACACCTGTGCAGGCAATGATGTATGCGCACAACTTCACTGAGAGCACCATCACGTCATGACATATGTCAAAGCTCTCTCAGACTTTCTCTCTCGTAGGGTGTAAGTAAGCGCCTCCTTATCCAAAGGATTTATTCGGTTTCCTTCTATTCATCCGGTGATCGAGCTCCGACCAACGATCTGAAACCACAGAGATACAACTGGTCGCTGCTGTTTGCCAGCGCTGCGGTCGGCAATTATAGATGTCCGATACGGGATGTCGAAAGATTGCCTGCAATGTTTATACACAAAACACAAAAACAAATCACAAGACAGTTAGACTATGTCGTAGTTTTATTGGAAAGTAATAACACATGGGCTGTCTATAACCTTACTCAATTTGGAGCGCTTAACAGTTTTCCCTTCCGGACTTTTTGTGGTGCCTTGCTTTGTTGTTTACTTTTTAGCCAGTCGCTTATCGAGTTCCTAAAGTGTTTCTCTCGGCAAGTGTATATTTATATGACAATAAAACATATATATCTAACTATATATTTTTGTACACATATATACTAATACATAAAAGTGTGTGTATTCAGACATGATGCTGCGCTCGCAATGACACATATATATATATATATATATATATATATATATATATATATATATATATATATATATATATATATATATATAGTGCCCAGCGCCGTGTGTGAACTACAACCAGGTTGGCGGGTTTTCTAATTAGAAGATTCGATCAATCTACTTCAACTAAGAAACGCTGTCTGTACCCTCTAACTGGGCACGACATTATTGATGTTGTCGACAACCATTCATATCTTCGAGTGTGTGACAAATTACGCTACTCCTTGAGTGGATATGCGCATGCCTATCGCTCACTTCAGTAATAATCGCTCAGCGCTTAATACCGGTGTTGTCAGTAGTGATGGCTGTGGTAATCAGGAGTATCGGAGATGCAACCCCAGTCGTTGATTGGCGTATGCTAGGAATTATCGTTTGAGCAATTCAAGAAAAAGATAACAACTAAACGGCAATGCCAAGCCTTGCTGAGTGAGCTTTACAAATGACAAGAGGGTTGAAATTCAGGAAGAAGACGGCGAAGGATGAGAGCTTATGAGGAACACAAGGGTTGACGCCTCGGAAGAGCATGGGGTCTGAGGTTCGGCAAGACCACAGGGGCCTGAAGTTCAGGAAGTTAACGTTTAGAAAGTACCCGGGGGTTTAGGTCAAATACGAAATCGACAAAGATTAACTGTCAACTCTACGACAAACGTTCGAGATTGCCCCGCGGGATGGCCCGGTTCTGTGTTCAGTCACCCCAGTCATTATCGCCGAAAGCGGTCGCTGCCTATACAGGTCGCCGTTGAAAGCGATCGCTTTGCTGTTATTTGTTGTTGGAGAATCTTTTTGGCCCTCTTTTTCTTTCTCTCTCTCTCGCGCCCTGTCCCATCTATCTGTCTCTCTGATTCCTGCTTTATTTTTCCTCTCCGAATCGAAAATAGGTATTGTTAAGGTACGACGCACCGCCAGGGGGGTGTCCGTTGGGAACTGCAGCAGTTGCTACAGCTGCTACAATCAGCCAGTTTTCAACACTAAACATCATTAGGAAGCTGTGTTTGCGCACTAAGCGCGGTCATGTTGCCCACATTGCTGCTCGTAATTATCATCATCTCCTACGGCTACTACTTGCATTTTTAATACATATTTTGCGTGGCTCTTGTTTTCTTTTTGTGTCAAAAACAAAGAAACAAAGTGATCGGTCGTCTTTGCTTTGCTGGTGAGTGCCTCGGCGGTGGCGTTCCTCACCGTTCACTGTTATCATTTGCTGTCGATGGCTATCGCTTGTCGCTCATCTAAAGAAAGACGAGCAAATTAATTTATGTTGGTGTTTGTGGTACTATTTTCGCCGGCCGTCGTTACCGCTCTGTGAACATCAGCCGATACACCTATTTTTAATTAGCTGACAGTACAATGTGTTGCGTGATGCTGCTGCTTGTTGTTGGTGTTGTTGTTTTTCTTGGTGTTATTGTTTCTGTTGTTGCTATTGCTGCTGGCGTTGTCTTTAGGCGCGTACGGCTATTGCCATGTTAATGACCACGGCTAATGGTCAAACGAAGAGTCAGCTTGCCCTTAGGCAGGCGTTCCTCGCTCGCTCAATGATCGAGGTGGATCCACCGGAGTGGTGGACCCACCACGATCATCAAATAGACAAGCGCGCTAGTGAAGGCGATGTGTTTAGGCGACCGATTAGAGTGAGGCAGCCTGCGTCGTTAGACGAAGTCTTGCGGTCTCCGAGAGAGCGGTCTCGCCTCGTAAAGGAGGAGGAGATGGACGGCCGATTGGATTGGGTCGGTGGTCATCGACTCAGGCCCGTTTGTATAGGCCGGATGGTGGCGACGGCATTCGATTCGAGTCCACTCACCGGCCGCTCACTGGTGGCAGTTGACGGACGAAACGCGGTGCTATTGGCGCTCTCTCTCACAATAGTCGTGGTAGTGGTGCCGGAGCCAGACTGCATTCGAGCAACAGTGAACCGAAGACCAGTGTCGATGAAGGAGTGCCGACCAGTCGACAAAACCTCACGCACGAGGGCCAACTCGTTTCTTGTTCTTCCCGCTGGAACTCTGCGAGCAAGCAGCTGGGCGGCGGTAGAATAAGAAGCAAAGAAAGGCACGCATATATATATATATATATATATATATATATGCAGACATAGCAAGCGACAAATGAAAGCGCTTTCAAGTTTATTTTAGACAACTTAAACGTGAGAGATACAAGCCAAAACTCGACCACAGCTGCCGCATTTAATATCGGTGCACGGAGTTAACGCAGGCTCCGACTGTTAATTTGTGCTAAATATATCCATACCGAGTCGCACTGAAGTTCGTTCGTGGATCATCAACTTGGGATCGTCTTCTTTTTCTGCTCGTTGTATTTGAGATTCTCCCTGCCAAATGTGTATCAGAACAGGCTGGCGGATATTGGCAGTAGATAGTGAGTGTCTAGGTCGTCTGTCAAACATTTACTCAAAGCGGTCGGTAAGTTGTTGTCGAAACACTAGTTGTAGCCGTAGTCTTCGTCGTCGCCGTTAGAAACCCGAGAAGCTTTTTTGAGCTGAGCCTCAGCCAACATTTAGCGTTCACAGATTTGTTGTCGCATTGCTTCGTAAGACGAACCCCGTATATACAAATGTTCAACGGTGGAGATCGAACCCGTGCACCTATGTATCTCCTCCGATCGCAAGGGCACTCAAACGAATGGTTTGCCGTAACTGCAACAACACTGAAGTGTTCAAAATTCTGCTGTTGTACCGCTGACCTCCAGAACGACTTGTGCCAGACCTCCAGAATCTTCAGAACAACTTGTGAGGCGGCTGGTACGAGAGAGACCACGAGAGAGGTAGAAAAAAAAGAAAAAGCAAATGCTCTAACCCCGGGCGGTCCGCACTGGTCACTGGAGCTAGCCTTAGCGAGGCGGTCATTATCTTCGCGCGCCCGCGTTCCTCCGTTCCACAGTTTTCCGTCGTTCCGAGACCTCGTTACCCTTCTTCGGAGAGTGAAGTGCCGGTTCAGTGCATGGCCTGTCCGCCGATATCGGGTCTATCATCCCGCATCGTTCATCTATTTCTCTATCTAGCTAAATGCTAGCCTGCCTGCACGCCCAGTGTTTGGCTCCTGTAGATTCTGTTGTCTGGTTGGACAGACGAATATTAAGCATTCCTGGCCACCAAAGCAGCATCAGTCCGAACAACATCCACAGCAAGAACCACGACAACAACAACAGTAACAACAACAGTAGTAGTAGTAGTAGTCATAGTAGAGGTTTTCGCGCCGTTAGACAGCCTAGAAAGGGGTAAAAACTGCAATGTATGCAAATTGGTTAATAACACAATGACGCAGAGCCCTGCGAGCGCCACCGCTTCGATAGTCCGTCCAGACAGCTCTCAGCCCGGCTAGCAGCTCTCTGTCAGGTAAACACAGAGTCAGACGCGACGCGACGCGCCACCAACGAGATGGCAACGGCCCGTTATGTCGCTTTGGCCGATGCCGCCTCGTCAAGCGATAAGAGGGTCGTTTCTCTCACACAGTCACTCTCGAGCGGGACGTCCGAAGGACAATCGATGATGCAGCTGCACCGTTAGTTAGGGGGCAATCTCGATTCGTCAGAGTCGACAGGACCAAGATGGCCCCTTTTCTCTTCAGACCAACGTAATTGTTATTGCGTGTTGTTGTTATATTTGTTGTTTTTGTTGCTGCTGCTTCTGCTGTCGTTGTTGTCGTTGTTGCTGGTATCGTTGTTGTTGCTCTTGTTGTTGTCGTTGTTGTTGTTGTTGTTGAGGGGTGTGCTCAAGTTGGCGGAACACTCGGACAGGAAAAGTCCGAAAGTGTGCATTGTCATGCTGACGTGTGCTCCCTGATCCGTTCTGCTCTTCTTCCTGAATGTGCGCCGCCTCAGTTAACTAGTATTAGCTTTCGTCATTTGGCGTTGTTGTTGTTGTTGCTGTGTTTGTCGTTGTTGTTGCTGCTGTTACTGTTGTTGTTGTTATTGTTGTTGTTGTTGTTGCTGCTGCTGCTACTGCCGCTGATGTTATCGTCATCGGTATTCAAGATACAGATGCGCAACAAAGCCAAAGTGCGATCTGCGAGAGTGCATAGTGATGATGAGCTGGAGCCTCTGGTGCGATCTCTCGTTCAATGATACATAGATCCACACATACCTGCCTGCCTGCCTGATCTGTAGTATCCTGGTCTCGCCTTTGCTCTCCGCCTGTTTATCTATGTATGCATGTATCCGTCTTTCTGTCTGTCTGTCTGTCAATTTGTCGGCCAGTCGGTCTCTGCCTATGCACACTTTTTACACGACATACGCGCACTATTTTGAAGTTGTGAAACGCTGCTGTTTCGTCGACTCGTCATCGTCGTCGTCGTCATGTCACTGCTGTTGCTGCATTACATCAGCTACTACTACTACTATAACTACTACCACTATTGCTACTACAGCTATGCGTGATGCACTCGCAGGCGGCAAAGGGGGTTGTCACCTTGAACAGCGCAGCCGGCTGATGCAAAACTGTGGTGGTATCGTCGGTTCGGCAGAATTTTCGATCCGACCGCCACACTTAACATACAGAAACGAGCGGGCGGCTATCCGTTTGTTTGGTTCGGCTAGTCCACCCATCCATAGGCCGTTGTTGCAATCGCGCCAGCTTCACCAGGTCGTTCATAGAGTGTCTTGACTTACTCGAAGGGTAAGTTATTGTTTTACCGTTCTCGACCGCCAATTATAATCATGACTATCATCATCATCGTCATTGGCATCGTTCAACATCACAGCGAACAGCAAACAAGTTGCTGCATCAACAGCAAAAGCAGCAGTAGCAACACCACAACACAACAACAACAAAAACAACAGCACCAACAACAAAAACAACACCAGCAACAACAACAACCCATGTGTGAGCCACCGACAAACACCAAACAACAACAGCTCGTGTGTGAGCATGTGTCACACTTCGGGGAAAGTCTAGGAAAAGCAGTTTAATAGTTGTGTGTTAGTCAACCAGTGTCTAAGCACCATTGTCAGAGGTCTTTCATCGAAAGTGTACGCTTCCTCCACGCTCTGTTCTTCCCCGGAAAGGAGAGCGGGGGGAGGGGGGGGGAACGAGAAGGGGAATCTCTTTCATCAGTCAAACTTATTCTCACGCGCGTTAACCACTCGTAATCACGACGCGTGTCAACGCGTGATCTAGTGTAAACAAACAAAACAACACCAAATAGCTATAATGATAATTGTAGTGATAATGGTGGGGTCGCGTTCTGCCTCTGTTCTCACGGCAGCACTCACGTCTACGAGTGAACCTAGACGTGTCTCGGTAGCGGCAGAGCGGCGGCGGGGCACAGTTGCATAGTTAAGAGATGTCGAAATCGTCACGAACCATCACGAAAACGAAACCGACGAGCTAAACTCGTCTAACTAGCCAATTGAACCACTACTAGTTATGCAGTTAGCACTCATATAAATGGACATACTTGTGTATGTTTTGCTTGCCATACATTTGAATGGCTCGCAAGCGCCAAGTCCGAGATTCTGATGTAAAATGCGAGGTTACTCTTTGCGTTGCCGAACGGTTTTCACTCTCCTTCTTCGGAAGCTGAAAGGTCCGCAACCTGCAGCAGGGCTACGGCACAGTACGATACGAAGGACCTGGCAGTAGTCCGGAGGCATTTCCACTCCTTGCGGGATAAGAGCGGAATTGTTTTCTGCTTCTGTGCCGTTTTCCTCTAATTTAGAGTCTTCTGTTCCGTGTTATTTTGGTACCTTCTGGTACTTTTCGTCGAGGTTGGTTGCACTGCACACAGTGGCCGGCGACGTGTGTGGGGCTCCGGGAGAGCTGCCGTGGAGTGCCATAGCCGTGACAATGGCGTAGTCATCACACTAGCTCGATCAAACTGGAGATCACCACCCGTTCCCCTCTGGGGGCTGGCCTGGTGCTGCTTTCATATGGCGCTGATGCACCATCACCACCACCACGGTTCTTCTGCACTGGCACGATGCTGGTCGCACATCGTCGTCTATCTAGTTCGGATCCACGTACCTACATCCCTACCCCCCCCCCCACCACCCCCTTCCCATCCTTCCTTTCATAGGCAGCAGCAGCAACACAAATCGCAGCGACAGCAAGCGAGTGCCGCCACCCCACGAATATCGCCATAAATTTGCCGCCAGAGAAGAAAATTCGCTCGCAAAAATCGACTCCCAAACGGTCGGTTTTTCACCCTTTCCCGTCCCCCACCGCCCTGCCGTGGTCCTGCTGTCATGCTGTCCTGCTGCAAACAGGCGCCGGCATCGCAAACTAGCGAATTTTTACTCTAAAAACAATCACCAATTCTCTCGTCTCCGGCGGTCCAACCGTTCAGGCTCAGAGCTCCGATTCACCCCGTTCGCCCATTCGTACCGTGTCGCATCGACGACGCACGACGACAACGGTGGGGATGGCGGGGAAAAATTGCGTGCTTCTTTCAAACATGTATCTCTCTCTCTCTCTCAATCTCTCTCTCTGTATCTTGCCATGTTTCGGCTCTCTCGGTGCTTTAGCGCACTGTTTCGACTGATCGACTATCTATATCCTATGCCTATGCCAATGGTAGCCAGCCGCTCTCTGGAATAATTACTATATGTCTATCTAGCCCCGATATAATAGTGCGTCGGACTGGGGCCGCCCGACAGACGGTCTGCGTCTGCTACGCCACTTCGCGCGAACCTCGTCGAACCAATGCGTAACAGCAGCAACAGCAGCCGCAGAAGCGTATTTGCTTCCATATTACTGGTTCGTTGAATCGCGCAGATTAGTTGACGCAATGCCATTGATAACGACAAAACAACAACATCGACGACTACTCCAGCTGCTTACACTCACATATAGATATATATATATATATATATATATATATATCGTGCCAGGGGGCGGACAGGACTTCCTCACGGGCATGAGCGATAGAGCGACTACGGCGCGCAGAAGGAGCAACTAGGTCGACGAGCAGCAACGCCGTGAAGCATTTCATATCTTCTTCTAAATTATAATGAAATAAATCTGATAATTGTAAAATTAAAAAAAAAAATAGAGCGTTAGCGTCAGAATATATATATATATATATATATATATATATATATATATATGAGGGAAGAACCGAAGGAAAGAGTGGTATCATTCCATCCCGTTTTGGTTCGGTGCGCTAGTCTAGAGTAGAGAAGTCGACAAAGGGGTATTTTTGGTCGTCGAAACCAGCAAAGGCATCATCATCCTCAGCATGGCCATCACCATCATCATCGCCACCATCATCATCATCATCATCCTGATCATCACCACCATCATCATCATTAACACGATCAACGCCATTGCCAGTGCGATGACAGCAGCATGCTAGCATGCCAGCACCCCACACTCATTTACGAAGCTTACATGTCGAAAGAAGAAAGGCTGATGAGTCGTCGGCTAGAGCTTCGATAGTTGAGCCTCTTCGTCTACGGTTTTGTATGGCTGGCTGCCCAGCACAGACAGACAGACAGACTTCAGCATCAGCAGCCGAGTCCACGAGTGGACCGTGTCAGGACACAACAAGGCCTCTGGTGGTGGCAACCGGAGCGGGCCTCTCTCGTGGTCGTCATCGGTGCCGTTGTCGTTGTTGTTGTTGTTGTCGCAAGCGGTAAGCAAAGTGCATTGCATCCTTGCCTGCTTTTTGGGCCTACTTTTGAACGCAATCGCCCGTCGAAAAAAAACAAGGGGAAATCGGGGGAATCGCAGGCGGCGGTTGTTCAACACTGTTTGTAGCGCAGCGAGAGTGGGGAGTGGGGTGGCTGTCTCTCCCTTTCTCGCTCTCGGGTCTGCTCAACGCTCTCTGGTCGGGAGTCTACTACTACAACTGCCGACAACTGAACTGACTAAGCGAATAAAGCGCGATGAGCGAGCAATGTCAAACGAGGCGAAATGAACTCGAATCAGTGTAGAATCATAGGCCGATGATGGTTAGTTAGGTAGGCTGGCAGACAGGAAAACAGTCGCAGAGCGATAACGGTCTATGAAGAAAAGGTAAAATGCACCTCAAGACTAAAGGCAAGAATGACCGCAGCGTCTTCAACAGCATCAGTCATGCAGGCGTCAGTATCCCCTTCATTGGATGCGGGCGGACGCGGGAGCCCGTGCTTCGTCGGCCTTCCGCTTACTACTGTTGGTATCGGGATAGCAAACGACGTCTGCTACTGGAACTACGCTTGGTTTACAAGAGAGATCGATATATATATATATATATATATATATAGAGAAAGAGAGATAGAGAGAGAGAAAGGGCAGCGAAACTAAATATATTACTCGTCTTGCGGCTAGTAAGAGCCTCGAGTTCAATGCACTCTCGTTGCTCCTCGCGCCGTCTTGTAACGGGTAGATCTGCAGCAAGCGCCTGACCTGGATTGCGTACTCTAAAGCTGCTACGACTTGAAGATGCTGACCATTTTCCTCTTGCCCTTGCTCCATTCTCCCCCTTGGTTAACATCGCCAATATTTATGATGATCGGCGTCCCATTTGTCAACTCATCCAGCAGCAACCAATCAGTCCTTCCAATAAATCAATCCTTTATCGATTGTACTACTGCCATCCATAAGAACCATCGGTCACTATGGCGTGGGCCAGTCGTACTCATATGTCCGTAACTAAAATGTTTTTATTAAGGAACCAACAGAGCTGTGCGTGTGTGCACGTTATCCTTTATTCTACCTAATGAATACTGAGAATGCATACCAAAGTATTTCATTGTGCATATTATATATGTTACGAGCGCGGACCACGTAAGTGAGACTGACCAAGGTTCAAGAAATTGAAGAATTGCGAGTCAGCAAAATTGAAGAATGCTGTGGTCAAGAAATTGCGAGTCCTCTATAGGGGACTTTTCTCAGCCATGTTGGCCATTTCTTAAAGGTATGCCAGGAGAAGAGGGTGCGTTCTAGATCGATAACAGCAGAACCCACTGCTTCGGAGCGTTGGCTGGTAAGAGACTGCGATATGCCATAATTTTGTCTTTACCTTTTTACCGCCACCTGTAGCGTGCTCGTTCATATTACGTTCTGCACCAGATAGATAACTGTAACAGCATGGAATTGTCAACCCGTTTTACCAAGGAAGAAGAAATAACTCTACCCGATTTGATTTACGTGCGGTAACGTCTTAGTTGTTTTGAGCGCTGGCCGGTGCCCAAGCCATCCCTGCTACTACTGTCTTAATAAGGGAGTATCCTTTGCCACCTTGTTTGCAGACGCGAATCTTGTCCGCTTCATTGCTAATATAATAATGTACTAAAAATACTTTGAAAAACCTCCTTCTTCATATTTAACTTATATCATACGCTTGACTTGAGCATTAAATAATTAATTGCATATATTTTTGGCTACATATAACATGTATTTCAATCGTGACATGCCATATGTACCTCATCTTTGGGTATATTTATATATATGCACTAACATATATAAACGGGTATTACCTAAGCGGTCTTAATTAAGATTGCTTCTTCTGTCCTAAGATATATATATATATATATATACGAGAAACAATGTTCGCTTGTTGGCTGGCTAATTGGCAGCCCCGAATGTACATGTTCCCGGGTGGCGCTAACCTTCTTTGGCGGTCGGACGTCTCACTGGGAGCCCTGTTCAATGGCAATCGCTCGATCAATTCCAGCCTATTATCAGGTCATTATCGCCGTGAAGTCGTCACCTCGGCGAAGGCGCTGCCTTCGGTAGATCTGTCTACCTCGAGTCTACCTACGGAAAGCACACAGCTATACATATACACATGTGCGGCGGCTGTAATGCACTACCGGTAGTGGTAGCGATAGTAGTAGTAGTAGTAGTAGTAGCGGTTATAATAATAAATGATCTTCGTTGGACGGACGAACGGTTTCAACGAAGACAATTACTCGCCACTTCAGTTCGGTTCGGTTTGCTCTTCACAGTGCGGTTCGTTCGATCGGTCGATCGAACGAACGCTTGAAGGCTCTCGGGCTCGGGTCGAGCAAGTTCAGGCGAGGTCGAGTCGGCGAGCTGACTACTGACTAGGACTGGACGTGTCTCTTGTCTTGTCCAATGTGCTATAACATACAACGCACATATATATATATATATATATATATATATATATATACATGCCCTAAGTGTACAAAGGGTATGGACGAAGTCAATGATGGCCGCCGACAAACGCTGATGAGGATGAAGAGGAGCGAAGTGCGATGAAGGCCAGGCCAGGCCGGGCCGGGCAATGAGGTGTGCCGACCAACGAGTGCAGCAAACGAAGGATGAGCAGCTTGACGAGAACCGAAGCAACGCGAGCGAACGCGAACAGGAGAACACAGAGGTGAAATCGAAAAATCAAAAGGCCGTTTCCGGTGAGTGTGCCTCTGTTGGGTGGGTATGTATGGATGTGTTCGCGCGGAGGCACGCGGGCGCCTCGCGAATATCAGTCAGTCGGTGTACCAATGGCTGGCTGACTGGCAGACAGTCCGATGCACAGACAGTGAGATGCGGCCGGGATGAAGATACCACTACCATCATCACGGCCACCACCTTCTTCTTCCGTTCATCGGGATTAGTAAGTAGTACGAGCCAGCTTCGGCCCGACAACCGAGGCTGCAACACCGAAGGTCTTCGACGAGTGTTCGTCGCTTCGACGACGGCGGCGGTGGCATCGTTGACCCCCCCCCCCCCGGCACCCCGCTCGCTTCCCCCCACCTTGTTCGGACGGTCTCGAAAGGTTTCGATGCATCGTCTGCGTCGTACACAACTGTACACTGCTGTGTATGCGTGTCGTACGTATAAAAGTGTACTCAGATATGTATATAGGTGTGTCCGTGTGCGGGTAAGTGCACAAATGCAGACTAGGTGGGCCAGAGGAGCAGCTGATATTAAAGGGGTATCGTCGTCGTGCCGAAGCCGTAGTTGCGGTAGTTTTAGTGTTGGCGGCGATTTTAGAACACCGTCACAGTGGCACGATTAAGGCTCGGTTCTGGCTTTCGAGAACAACAGCTTTTCGTCTATGTAGCTATCGGGCGTAGGCTCTGAACGTGTGCACACACACACACATATATATATGTATATGTATATGTATATATATATAGGTGAGTGCGTAATATGGCTGTAGATGTCGATGTCCTTCAGGATTTCGACGAATTTCGCCCATCGCCACACGAACAATGCCCGCCGGAAGCCGCGCCCAAACCTCGTTCTTCTCCGGAACCCCGAAAGAAATTTCTGCAGGAGAAGGAAGGACAGGCGATCAGGACAACCGGCCGACCATCGGAAACCTGGTCGGACGGCGACCCGGCGGATCAACGAAAGGGCCTTCAAGGAGAGCCTTCGAAGCCGCACTTCAACTCGTTGGCGACGCGATGTGTCGCCGGACGACGACGACGACAACGACGAGATGCAATTGCCAGATTTATAGATATACGACCATATTCAGCTGGCTGGAGTGAGATACAGGAGATACAAAACCGCATGAACACGACAAACTTTTCCTCTGTTCGCGATCTCTCGAATTCAAGGTAACTGCCGCAGTATCAGCGGCACGGACTGAGCTGTCGAGGCTTGTACTACAAACGAGCAATACTGATTCGGCTGATTTGCTAGTAGTCATGCAACAGACACATACCTTGAGCCATGCCCAGGTCCAGGCGACGCAATGGGCGGCCAGACCGCCGACAGATAGATATGTGTGGAACTGTCAATAGGAAAAATCGTTTCGGAGAGCATCGTATGGACCATGGGCTTCCGTGCGCGGCTCCACGCGGCTGCCGACTAGACTCACACTCAATCATGTAGCTGTTGCTTGAATAAAAAAATATTTTATTAACTCTATTTGTTTTGCTTCTCTTCTGAAGAAGATCCTGCGTTGTAAACACGTTTCGATAGTGAATAATGAGCCACTTCTAAAAGTTAAAAGCATCGCAGTTAAATCTAAACGCAAAGTTAGTTGAAGCAAACAAGAAGAAGTGGAAGGAAAAAAGGCTTTACCGGGGAAAAGGAAGAGGGGGTGGTAGATAATCAATTAGTCGTTCGATATAAGTCTACCTCGCTGTCTTAAAAACGTCTTTCTTTCTTCCCACTAGGAACGCCATAGCACCGCAAGCCATGTGCCTCTTTGCACTCTTCACCGTGGCTGCTGAAGTGATGCGTTACGAGTGCGTAATGGGTTCAGCTAGATGTTGATGTCCTTTAGCATTTCGACGAATTTCGCTCATCGCCACACGAACAATGCTCGCGGGAAGCCACGCTCAACCTTCGGCTCCCCGGAAGAGCTATGAATGATGATTTGACTTTGACTAGGCGCTTGCTGCGCGGGCACATGATATTTTGCCTATAAGATATTTCCTATCAAGAATCCTCCCGCGTGCACTATCAATAATGAGATAAATACATAATGTTAATAAAAAAGTAGCAAATTGATCATGTTAACAAGCGTATGATAATATTATACAGAATGCGAGCACAATTAGCGGCAGACAACAGAGCTGGCAGACGCGTCGATAACAAAAAAGAGCATCTGGACGTTATTCCGTTTGCAATTGGTATACGTAATCAAGTGATAAAAATATTATATTTATTCCTCTTGTAATTTCTAGATTGTATTTACTGCGACGATAATTGGTATATTGATGTCAACAGATCGTACGTCCAGACGTGTATATTTCTTGCCCGTCCGAAGTCCACACTTGTGCAAACACATAGGTATGATTAAAGGCGTCCAGACAAGATTTCTAAAAAGACTCTGTAGAAGATGTGATACCGAGCTTACTGCTGTAAGCCTTCTGTCGCTGTTAACTTTATTTAAAACAACGACGCACGCGAACTATCGCAGCTTGTGAACGTTCATCTTAGTCGACGCTTCTTTGATGTGATAATGAAAATCGCAGATGTCAGAAACGGAACTGCAGATTCTCAGTGCTCAAGTTCCGTAAACAAAAATCTGTTAAATTTGCAAAAGAACAACAGCATCATTCCATACTTCAACCTGTCTCACTTCATGCGAAACTAACAATTGAGTCACCAGGAAATTCTTCCGTTCGCACTCATGACAAGATTCGGTTCAGTTGGCATAAAGTCGGCCAGATAATCGGTAGAGTGCACGCGAGAGCATGATGTAGTGGACTCTTTACAGCTATCGGCCTCACGAATTCCGTTGCACGCCGAGTGATATGTCTGACAGCAAGTGTTATAGAAAAAGCAGCATCATCCAGAATAATTCCTCTACACGCCTTAAACGCAATCAAGGCTAAATTACCTTGTATATATTCTTTAACGGCAAAAGTCATAAAAAAACACTTACAAACCCAATTGCTACGCCTCACGTTAAAAACTGCTTTAAGGGCATCACTCTGAACGACCCTTTGCCCTGTGAGTTATTATGAAGCGCCCTAAATAGAGATACTATAACAAAGAATTGGCACTAATAGCGCCGTACATTATACACTAACAAGCACTCTTAGTTCGCTTAGCCGACGAATATATGCAATTACCTTTATATGCAACGACAATTATATGTAAATACATTGCATCTACGCGTAAGAACATCTAAATGATCTAAGATCATGTATTCTAAGCATCTCATGTAAAGCTAGACATTTAGTAGTTAAGGAGAGTGCTACTTTAGTTCCACTGAGCTTGAGCACCTGAACCTGCGCAGCCTTTTGGGCAGAGGGAAACAACGTGAGTACAGTTTTGGTTGCATTTATCACCGGCCCGATATTTTAGGAACTTAAGGATAGCCAACTTGCATTGCGTTATGTACGTCAGCATGTATTGCAGATTATTGAATGCGAAAAAGCAAAGATGTAGCGTCAGCATAGACAATGGTCTTACAAGATATCTCTAATGCGATATTTTCTTTAATGAAGTAAATAAACTGCCTCTCTGCTAGGTGTGACTTAAATGAAGCCATGATAGTGCCGTCACAACCAATAGTTGCAAGCATGTGTAAAAACAACGAATGCTTTAGACAGTAAAGCTGAAAAAATAGCCAAAAACCTCCAATGCAAAGTTGGTGGTCGTATCAGGAGTCCACGACCTCATGATCGAGATGAGCAAGTGCAGGTGTTTATAATATATATATATATATATATATATATATATATATATATATATATATATATATATATATATATATATATATATATATATAGGATGAATAATAATATGAGTGTGCCTTTCTGTTCGGCAAGGAAAAAATTGTATATATTTCTCCGATAAGGTGTCGGCTATCTCGCCTCTTATATCTCTCAACTTTTCGAAAACTGAGCCGAGTGAGCTTTAGCGTCACATTGAAGTGTGGCGCCAATAGTAGTTGCCCAAATTGTCGATGATTCAACATAAACACAAAGATCCGGTATCATTCTACGCGTGTGTCGTTTTCCAAACCTACGATTAGTACAAAAAGTGAGAATGCAGAAAAAGGCGGATGAGAAGGCGAACAAAAGTAAATTCATACGTAAATATGACCACATATAATTCGGGCCAATACTTTCGAGACGGCGGCAGCTCTTCATACATGCAGTAGTAGGCAGAGAGTGCTCAACGCCACGATCGCAAAAGTTGCGCTTTATGTCGATTTGCTCCCTGATTTCGTCGTAAGACGTACCTTTGTGCTACGACAAAAAACATGTGTATATATATATATATATATATATATGCAATTTCAAACGTACTTTATTCAACGGGACTGTATTGTACAACACTTATGTTCTTGGTAAATAACAATGGTAGACAAACAATAAATAGAGACAGAAAAATTTCTTCATTCGACAAAGCCCAGGGAATGTTCTGTGTAAGCACTTTGCACAAAAAAAGGTGATCACAATGGGTACACGTTATCACCAGGGCTTCTATACAGTATTTGATGCGTTTGTTAGTGCGCCGAATAATAAATGAGGCAACACGAGCACGCTCGAATATGTACGTGCTGGCGAAGCAGTCTGCTCATATCTGCATGCTCATAGTTCTTCATAATGCACAACAACTATAGGTAAAATACGTGAATAGTTATAACTCTTTAACCTGAGAGGGTATCGCCCTCTACAGAGAAAAAACATACCATTATATATATATATATATATATATATATATATATATATAAACAGTTAGTACAAGTCAAACACATTGTGGTAATACTTCTGACGCCAACTTCTAGGTTTTAGGGTGATCGAAACCTACCAGCAAACGAGTGACAGAGCAGATACGTTGCATGGTTAGACTTTTCCAAGAGCGAAGCTGAGCTTTAGTGCAGGGGAGGGGGGGGGGGTCGTTTGCATCATTAGGAACGACGCAAACCAAGGCAACCCCTTAGCATATATATATATATATATATATATATATATATATATACATATATATATATACGAATGTCTATGTGCTTGCATGCATAGTACTATGCCGACGAGGCCTGCGCGTGTTCCCGAGATTCCCGTTGGTCGTCCTTGAACGCTCAAATGTCGTGCTTTGCTCGCCGGGCGCGCCCTGCCGACAGCAGCTGAAACATGCGCCAACCGCCTCCGCGCGATGCGGCGGTGCGCGTCAGCCATTGCCTCGAGCCTCGGCTTCAGCCTCGAGCCTCAGCTTCAGCCACTGCCTGGAGCTTCAGCGTCAACCTCTGCCGGCAGTGCAAGCCGCACTGCGCCAGTTGTGAGTACCAATGAATGCTGCTGCTGCTGCTGCGCTGCTGCTGGTGGTGGTGTATCAGCAGAGGCTGTCACGACTGCACGGCGGTGGTCTGCCCGCGTTTGTGCTGTCTGTTGTTTACAATCGTATACGGCCGGCCGGCGAAGCAGTAGACCCCAGAACTGAGGTTTGGCTAGCACATTTCGAGCATATGTGCGCTCGGCAATGGTGACGGCAACAAACAGCGGACGGGCGCAAGCTAGTCAAGCGGAGCTCCCTTCCATATCAGCTTTCAGACCTCTACCTCTTCTTCTTGTTCTTCTTGTTCCCCCTAATTCTATATTCTCTTGTTCCCCCTAATTCTATATTCTCTTGTTTTCCCTCATTTCCCCATCATTGTATTTTATTTTTCCATTTCTCAATCCCGCTACTTCACTTTTCGTAGAGATATCCCTCTGTTACCAGGCAGGTAAATTTCTTCATCGATCCACGTAACGACCAACCTACCAATAGGTTAGTAAACAGTGATCGCGGGCCACGCTGACGCTTCTACCACTACAGCTAACAGTAACAACAGTAGTAAAATATTTAGTACATATACAATACATAGAGGTATATATTTATTGCCATTGTAACTGTTGTTGCGGCAATATAGTAGTAGTAGTAGTAGTAGTGGTTAAAAGTCACGTTTAAAGTCAAACTACCCTCTAAATTCGTTGTTGGCAGAAGGATAGCGTAGTTTAGCGAAAGTAAAAAGAGAAGTGAAATCGGGCCTCATGTTGTTTGTCATGCTCAAGCGTGGTTCTTTTCTCTCGTGACCTAGTGTATAAGCAGGAAGAAGACGAGAGGGAGACGACAATGGAGACGTCGCCAACAGCAACAGCAACAACAACAATAGCAACAACAACAATAGCAACAACAACAGAAGCAACAACAGCAACAACAACTCTAACAACAACAACGCTAGCAACAGCCACAACGACAACCACGGCCAGATTAAGAGCGACCGTCATCCGTCGGGTCCTCCATCGTAATTTGCATGTCACATGTACGTGCATGTATAGAGAGAGGTAGGTAGGTATATAGATAGAGCCGAGCGCGTGCGCGCATGTAAGTATAGACTAAATTTGCACACACACACACATATATATATATATATATATATACATACTTACATACATACTTACATGGTCGAACGTACGTACATACATACATGTGCGACATGCGCTTCGATAGAGATAAGGTAGAAAGAGAGATAGGGGGGGAGAGACAAACAGACTTGATCTAGGCGGCGAGACTTCATGAGGAGCAGCAGCAGCGCCGTCATCATTCTCATCCTCATCCTCATCATCAGCTGACGGCGGTGCCTGCGACGATTTGCGACTGCCAGTGAAGAACGCGCTCGCTTGTCCCCCCGCCCGCTCGCCAGCCACACGCGCTCCTCAACCGACCGAAGCGACCGAAGAAGGGTTCCAAGGTCATCGAGGACACACCCCTTGAGTCCGGATCCGCGACGAACTGCTTGCGGCCTGCCTGCTCTAGGCAGAGCACCACCACCACCACCAGCACAGGCAACAGAAGCACCGCTACGAAGCGCTGCCGTCACCACCACCACCACCACCACCAACCAGCTCATGATTGGGTTGACAACGCCAACAGCAACAAAACTACAACAACAACGACGACAACAGCAACAAACTGCAACAACAACAACAACGACAACAGCAGCAACAACGCCGTTGCTGCTGCTGCCGGCAATGACGATGGACGACGACGACAACGACCATAATCGTTCGATACCGATAATGTCACATCCATCCACCGGCAGTGCAGCGGAGTGAGACAAAGTAGCACAGAGTGCCAGACTACCTGGCTGACTGAGAGACAAACATACAGACTGGCATACAGACAGATAGATAGAGTATGAGGGAGAATGGAGAGCAACGGGTCACCAGGCCAGCGGGAGTGTGTCTGCGAGAACGAGAGAGAGAGAGAGAGAGTGTAGATGAGAACGAGAAGAAATATTGCAGCAGCTCAGATGAAGTTCAGACAGCCGAAAAGACCACACGAGAAGAAGAATAGAGAAAGTGAAGAAGAAGATGAAGAGAAATACGAAGAAAACGAAGCTTTAGAGACAGAGAGAGAGTTAGGGAAAGAGAGGACGGGAGGAGGGAGACGATAAAAAATTGAGGTAAAGGACACCACCAGCAGCAACAGCAGCGGCAGAAGCAGCAGCAATCCAGTAGCTGCTTTAAAAAAAAGCTGGCACGCTTTTGAGCCCGAACGCAGAACGGCAGCGGCGGCGGCAGCGATGGCACCAGCCGTGTAGAGATCACGGCATAGCGATGACGAAAGGGCCAGCCTCTCTACCTTGAGGACGACTTGAGGACCACCGAGGGGCCGAACAGCGAGAGTGAGAAAACGAAGAACAAGGAGAAATTGAAGAAAAGGAGGACGATGAGGATGATAATGCTGATGATGATGAGGGGTAACTAGGAGCAGTTGTTCTGTTCTCGCAGCCGGCGACGCCCGGCTGCGCCCTTTTTTGCGCGATTGCTGCCAGGAGAACCGCCGCCCTTAAAAGAAGCCGTCCTCCTTTTTTTTGATGATGATGGCGGCAACAACAACAGCAACAACAACCTCACCAGGCCTACAGGAACGACAGGGTGAGCGACAGGAGGCTCAGGTCTGGCTGCTGACGGATCTGTCTGACGTCTGTACACTGTACATATATGTGTCCAGACGGCAGGAGGGAGACGGGAGGGAAAAATAGGTCGTCGTCGTCGTCGTCGCGTGGACGAAAGCGCCTAATTGACTACATGGCCCGTGTGTAGGGCTTGCTTACGCATGCTCATACGCACGCTGACTGCCTGCCTGCTGACATACTGAGGCTCATGCGCATACGAAGATCATATCGATGCATCTCGCTAGCTAAGCGTGCCTATGTCTAAGCGTTAGCTACCGTTGCTGCTGCTGCTTCTGCCGTTACTGCCCCTAGTAAAAAAGAAAAGCGGCGGCGACGATTTCGTCGTTGGCTGACTGGTTGGGCGGCTGGATTGGCTCCAGCGACAATAACATCGACCTAACAACGAAACCAAACGAAAAAAAAAAGGTGAAGGTCATCGAGAAGAAGGTGAAGTCGCACGCCAACGTCGGCAACATCACAACAATGACGAGTGAAGCGCACGCGCTCAGCCAGCAGCAACACCGCACTAGTAGTAGTAGTAGTAGTAGTAATAGTACCCCAGCCCCCTCCCGCTCGCCGCCCTGGCATCCCCGATTGGCAGGAGGCTGGGGCTCAACCCCACACATATGTACACACCTCGGCTATCGGCGTCTCAACCCTACAGCCCCATTATTGAGCCTTAGTTGCTGCCGCAGCAGAAGCAGCCACAACAACAACAACAACAACAACAGCAGCAGTCGCAACCCTAGATGATTGCCCAGTGGTAGAGGAAAACGAAGGGAAGTGAAGTAAAGGGATAGGCTGCACACTACACCAGCTAGAGAGCCAGGCAGCCTCGTGGCCTCTTGTCTCGCCTGACAGAGACCGACGATGTGCTTGCTGACGAAGGTCCTATCTTAGTGGCTGTCGAAATAGTAGTAGTAGTAGTAGTAGTAGAAGTAGTGGTTTGTGTGGCCGTTGTCGGTAGCAGTAATCAAGGATGCGGCCCGGCGACACTGCTGTGGGCGGCCTGCCAAACCGGCTGCTAAAATTGATCCTTTGAGCACATGTTAAACACAAATTGCCTAGGTGGTCTATTTGTTGCTGCTCCCGCCGGGCTCGAGCTGGTCTGTGCTATTCGACGCAACTGTTGCGCACCTACCACAAGGTCGACCGGGCTAGGGTCCTACGAAATATTTGTACACATAGATGTATACAAATCGAGTATGATGCACGAGCTTGGCACGCTGCCCGCAGAGACACTGCCACCGAACAAAATTTCGTATAAGTGGGAAGACCCGCGCGTCATTCTCAATCAATCAGTCAGTAAACGCGGAAGTTTCTCATCGGTCAGAGTCAACAAATGCACGCCTTAATAAAGCCACAACCCTCTGCTACAGAAGAGCATATATATATTTATATATATATATATATATAACTTCTACTACGAATGAACATGCCATTGATTCAAAATACCACTGACATTGATAAATGTTTTACGGAGGGAGATGAACCCAGCCGTTTGTAAGAATGGCTTGTCGATTAATGTTTGAAGTTGCCATTGTTGCCATTGCCAATGACTGTCCAGTTAGCAATCAGGAAACCTTGAAGGCCAGTTAGACAATACCTCATACCAGATTTCGTATATTGTTTTGGTGTAATTTTACTCTATATTTTGCTCGCATCACTGTGGATTGCTGGGATGTTTTTTTTAAAGTAGTTGTACTAAACGCGCAGGCTCAAATGAAACAAAACTTTCGGCACCCGTGTGTCGTACTTTAACCGACTGCTCGTCCTCCAAAATAAGTAATCGGTTGACGCTTCTTCAGCAAAGAACAACACGTAGTCAATGGCCTACGTAAACCTTCTAATATACACGTTTCTGTTAAAGTCAGCAATTGTCAGTCTCTGCACGGGTCGAAGGGAGAGGCAAATAACAGCAACAAAAGTGTTATAATTTTTAAACTGAAATTCACTACGTTATTGAAAAATCAGTACTCTGTTGGGTCTGGGAGCCGGCTTCGATTAATGAAACCAAAACTAATTTTACAGTTACTAAAACAACAGCTACTACGACCCTAACAACAGCTTGCCGAGTTAGCAAAACAAATTTTCTGTCGTTATCACCGTGTAACATCTGCCCCTGGTCCCCCCTTAAGACCTACATATCATACAAGAGCATCTGCTACCCCAACAGCAATAAAAATACCATGGCCACTTTCATAACTAACAATTTTTCCCCATCCTGGCATCTACTGCAAAAGGCAATACTGTACACAATGAATACAGCTACAGTACTGACTTGAAAAAGTCAGAGAGGCCTCGTTAAATCCTTCTGTCATATAATGCTCAAATTGCACACACCCAGTTAGATATGATTACGATATTATCAATATCTCCATGTAAGCAGTAACAGCTTACTGTTATAATATGGCACTCCTAAAAGAAGTAGGACCCCTGTCGACTTTAAGCTTCATGTTAAATTTGGCATGCTTGCATCTCGGCACCGCCAATGAATGTCGCCATGCCACAAATTTTTGCAGATTGTCAACGAGTACAAGTAAAAGAAATAATAACAAAAAACAGAAACAACGACAACACCTAGTTGTTAAAAAAATGACAAGGTTTACAAAAGACTGAATCAGGCTGTAAGATGTAAACAACGGTCGTTCGCTAGACGTCTTTGATGACTATGGGTTAACCGATTCGAGTAGTGATTGAATGCTCGCAAATGGCCAATAGCGATTCCCGATGGTTCGATTCGGCCAAGCATGGCGAGATTGGAAACCAAATCGCTGACTGAGTCAGCGGCGCGATGCTGTAGCCGCCACAGAGGCTGCAGCTGGGGAAACCTTAGATATGTCAACATGTCCGTCCCTCGGTGCATTGAAGATATGCCTCACGGTAGCTCCAAGCTCGTAGGGGGCAGTGGATAGTCCAGATAAAAAAAAAACACTTTTTAAAAAATAAATCTGTTGATTTGTTGGCTAGAGCGATTAAAAAAACAATTCTCCTTTTTTTGGCAGCGGTAGCAACAGAAACAGCAGCAGCAACAGTCATTTTCAAGTTTGCAACGATCAACAACACGCCGTTATCAAGATTAGATTCCAACAGAGAGCTTGCTGATTAGCGGTTAGTTAGCTACGATTCCAGAGCATGAAACTGAACATTGCCGTTCGCCTTTCGCATTTGAGTGACTAATTTCTGTTAATTAGCAGCAGAAGCATGAGAAGAAGTCGGAGTATATGTAGGACTTGTTTTCATCGTCGTTCCAACGTGCATCCTGGAGACTGCCTGCCAGCCAGCCAGCGAGCGAGCGAGCCGTCAGCAGACACAATTGTTATTCCACAGCCGCCGTTTCGAGAGATGTGGCAGGTTTCACTGTGAGTTCAGAGTGTGGTGAGCGTTTACATTCGAGTACGTGTCAGCGGCGAGCTACGGCGCTTACGACCGTGTGGTCTGTGTGGTCATTCGGCGGATCGCGGTCGTGGTAACGGCTCCTATGTCAACAACAACAACAGCAACAACAGCAGCGACAGCAGCGACAGGGGCAGCAGCAACAACAACAACAGCAACAACAACGAGAGCGACGGAGACATTCGATGCCAAAACAGCAGCAGCAGCAGCAACAACAACAACAACAACAGTACCAATCTCAGTAGAGACAACATTCGCGGCTGGCTACGAAAACAAAGGCAGAAGCAACAAAAACAAAAACATCAATCGCAATATCAACAGCAGCGGCAACAATATCAGCACAGTAACAACAACGACAACAATAACAATATCGACAACAACAACAACAACAATAACAACGGGGCAGGACGAAGTATAGACGAGAAGACGGACTGAAAGAGATGGGGTCGGTGACTTCGGCGTCAAAAGAAAGCGCACAGATTCGATTTCGGCGCGACATCGTGAAACGGTTTTTCTTTAAGTTGGGTAGATTTGGGGTAAATTAAAACAACAACAACAACAACAACGACAGCAACAACAACAACGACAGCAGCAACAAGCTCAACCCCACAGAATCATCAGAAAAATGTCTTCGTCAAACGGCTTCGCTTGAGTCATGTTGTTGTCGTTAAAGAACGCGTGTGACAAAGATACAAATAGGGAAAAAAAAACGTTTGTTGTTGTTGATGTTGTTGATGCTTTTGTTGTTGTTGATGCTTTCGTTGTTGTTGATGCTGTTGTTGTTGCTGCTGCTGCCACAGACTAGTGTACCGACGGGGTAACGGCCCCCTGGGCAGACACGCGGACAGGCTAGGATCAGCGCGACGGTGGTCGACCCCGACCCGACCGCCACGAAAGAAAAACCGCCAGGAAAAAATCTCCTCTGCAAACTGACACCGTCTGCCCTCTGCTCGTCGGTCTGCTTGTATCTGGCCCTCTCTCTCTCTCTATCTGTCCCTCTCTCTCTCTTTTTTCTATATATACATATATATATATATATATATATATATATCTGTGTGTCTATATATCTATATCTCTCAATCGCTCTTCCTCTTCTTCAGTTTGCTCTGTGTGGTGGTTGTTCCTCTTAAAGCTGACGTGTCTGCTCTCCGCGGCGATCAGAAACGTGCTCGCATACATAACAGCAACAATAAGAACAACAGCAACAACAACCACCGCCGCAACAATAACAATTTGTAGCACACAACAATAGCAACGACAACAAACGAGATAGAGAGAGCGAGAGAGAGAGAGAGAGAGAAGGCGCAAACAACAATGGTAACAATATCAGCAGCAATAACGACCGCAACGCCAACAACAACAACAAAAACAACAAATGCGACGACATCAACAACAATAATAACAACAACAATTACAACAACCGCAACAAAGACGGAACAAGGCAGCTACTTAATACGCGTACAACGGTCGGAACGGCGTCGTGTACGTCGTATGCATGAAAACAACTACAACTTAGACTACTCTTGAGCAACCAAACAGCACCAACACAACAATGCCATAGCTCGACCGTAGTAGAAATAGTAGTTAGTTATCGAAGTCGACTTCGATAGGCGACGCCCAGACATATAAGAGGAACCGGTGAGGTCCGTAGCTTTCTATAGTTATATACATTTTAATAACAATAATATATATATATATATATATATATATATATATATATATAGAAAGAGAGAGAGAAATGCCTAAATGTTATATATATATATATATTTATATGGGAATGTGTTCATGAGAAAGTGACTAACATGACATAGAGCAAACGAAGCATTAGTTCAATCGAGTACCCATGTGAACTTGTGTTTAAGCAGGCAGGCTTCGACAACGCCTATTAACAATCTCACATATTCTCGATATACATGTATACAAGTGCTCTCTATTCGTTTTATTGGTCTTCCGCGATTCTTTTTGTGGTAGTAGTCAAGCAAGTGTATTGAGTAGCGCTGAGGACCCGTTTAGTTAGTAATTTCGCACGCTTAGTCGTTTAGGTGACGTTAACCAGCGGAGAAACCAGTCGGGGTCCTGATATGAAAATCTTAACAACAAACACCAGCTCGACCAAAACTCGTCCACTACTGCCTCCCGTTCCTGCTCGATTCGCTCGGGCTCTCCTTGTGTTGTTACTAGTGGCGACCTACTTAATGCGACTACTAACTGCTTTATTCTACGTAAAAGTGTGTGTGTGTGTGTGCATTAAGTTTTTGACCATCTGAGAGATGAACGAGAGTTTAAACAGCGAAGCAGTTTGAAGATTTAGTTTAAAATTAAATTGATTAAATGTCTTGCACTTGCTCGAGCGCCACGTTTCAGTTGTCGGCGACAGAAAGCTCTACATCCACAACCCAGCTACAAGCCTTACGACTTTCTGCTTTTTTCGAGTTTCACCCTTTATCATATTTTCATCATTTTAATGTTGCTGCTACTTTTAGCGCTAGTACAAACTGACCATTTCTACATACTTTACTACTACTGCTGTTATTATAGCGGTTGCTGCTGCTGCTGGAAAACCCATACAACTTTGCCTCAACTATGGTTGGCGTACGCATGCAGTATAGTATCGTTTCAGGCATTTCTCAGAGCGCGCAGCGTCATTACTTCATACTAAGCTGGATGTATACAGGACAGCCGAAGCAGGCTATCAGTTCAACAAACGGGTTTGCCACGCTGGGTCTGTATAGAAGAGCATGGATGGCGATGCGGTCTCTGCTTCATAGGTTGTGGCTGTTTCGTACTGAGAGATACTCGCACGTGCGAGGCCATTCAATGCCGGTAAGAAAGGTTTTCACGTACATCATCAACGTAGAATACGCACACTAACAGGTAAGCGAATGGTAGCTGCCATTTGTTCCTAGTCAGCTCAATATCATCAGATGAATATGAGGGTTTACTATCGGCGACGACCATCACAATAACAACAACAACAAAAAGCAGAACAACAACAACAGCAGCAGCAACAACAACAATAACAACAGCAATAACAACAACAACAACAACAACAACAATAACAACAGCAATAATAACAACAATATTTACTAGCGTCAGCAGTCTCTTCATTGGGGTGTTCGCCATAATGGGCTAGTTCGTTTGTGCATCCTAGCGGATGGCAGGGCCCTTCTTTGCTTCACGGTTGTCGAGGATCTCTCGACGAGGCCTCAGGGGCCTCGGCAACGGTTGCGATGGTGGCGTCGCCGGCGGCAGTCGTAGGAAATAACAACAATAGCATGTAATGTTTTCATGAGTTCATGCATTTATTTGGCCGTTGTCGTCATCATCATCGCCACCATCATCATGACCATCACTACAATCGCATCTAAGCGCCGAAGACATGTAACAAACAGACGATAAAACCAACGACAACAACACCAACAACAGCAGCAGCAGCAACGACTGTAATAACAACAACAACAACAACGACTACAATAACAACAACAGAAACAACGACCTAAAGCCCTCTGCCCTGCTACCGTCCATCCGCCCGGGCAGATAGACGGGCTGACGCGCCCGTATTCCACTAGCTACTGGCGCTGCAGAGGCAGCGGGCAAACTTTGAGTCGGGTAACAGCATCAACAAGGACGACAGCCACCGCAACAGTATCAACAACAACAACAACAACAAAACACATCTAGAGCTCCATCCAAATCGTCTCGCCGATCGATGCCGACAACAACGAAAAGAGCAAACACAACAACGAGAAAAACAACAAGAAAAACAACAACAACAACAACGAGAAAAACAACAAGAAAAACAACAACAACAACAACAGTGAGGAGAACAACAACAACCACAACAACGAGGAAAACAACAACAACAACAACGAGGAGGAAAACAACAACAACAATATCGAAACAACGATGAAAACAAATTGATCGACTTTCGTTGGCTCAAGCCAACGAAAGTCGACTCCAGTTGTTGTTGTCGTTGTTGTTGCTGTTGTTGTGGTCGTCGTCGCTACCAGACGGCGACGCCGATGCCTCTGCCATCCGAATCCCGTTGATACGCGAACCGTTGTGAAAATGATTTCTTCTTGTGCTCCCACTCGTGTTGTTGTTGTTGTGGTTGTTGCTAATGCTGGTGCTGTTGTTGCTGACAGAGGACTATGAACCTTTAACAATATTAGCAACGATCGCTGACGAATCAAATAGCTAGATGCCAGTAGCTCTAACAGTATCAACAACAAAACCTATATAACGGCAGTATTAGGCAGTCTCTTCTACCCTTTCTCTTGCTACTGCTGCTGGTACACTATCGAAGAACCGTGATGACAAATAAATTCATAATATAATATTAAACAATTGTGAACAATCAATTGATCCTGAGAACCGTTTGCAAACATACTACTGCAAACATATGGACTTCAAACCAATTGAGGCCTTTCGCTATGCCAGCTCGCGAGTAAAAGGCACAAAGTTTCTTCCCGTGATTAAATCCGGCTCCACATACACCACAAACGTTTTAAAGAACGCCAACCTTTCAGCAAGTCAGTTCGCATCTCTATATCGTGACTTTTGTGAGATACTATACATATGGTATTATTCTTAATATGCTCAAACATTGTAACCATAATTCATACAAAGGGGCAAAAAACAGATGTGGAAAATTACAGACCTGTGTCACAGTGCTCTATTGTATTTTGCATCTTATAAACATTTCATTCTGGTGCACATGCGGGATTTTGTACAAAACAAGCTATTCGATTCCGCTCAACACTAATTCTGTGCTTATTGATTAACTTGTACTCAACTTCTGAAGATGTCGCACGATTGGATATACTCGACTTTCATCGATTTTTAAAGCGTTCTATTATATAACTAGAGGTCAACTTCTCGAGATAATCAAATTGAACTTTTCTTTAACAGGTACGATGTTTAATCTACTGCATGACAAGGCAAAATCCGAAGACCACCTGCAATATTACCTCAACGCAATGGAGAAATTATGCGAAAAAATAAGTCGCGGAGACGAAGGTTCTCCGCGTTCGCAGAGGAAGGCTGTACGCCGCGGCAGACCACTACGTGGAAATTAACGGACGTTCTCTTGAACTTGTCATTCCACTTATCTTACCTCGGAGTCGTCATAACCCCAAGACTCTCCCTCAGTCGACATATTGAGGAGATACGAGCTAAAGCCACAGTTGCAATATTTCTGCTTGGTGACCTCCGTGACGTAGACTTGTAAACCAGTTTGAATATTTTTGGTATGCAAATACTATTAATAGTTAGTTACTGCTTGCCCTCAGTCGCAACACACGTAAATCTATGCGATATGAAAAGCTTAGATAAAATAAATATATGGTATGTCAAACGAATATTGGGCCTACCAAATAACCCACACAGTGTCAGCAACACTCGCAATGGAGCTGTGTAGAGAACAAACATTAACATAACAGTTGGTACTGAACAAGCTACCCTTCAGTCCACAAGTGTTCCGTCTGGATTCCCGTAATCCCCCAAAGTAATGCTGAAAGGTTTCAGCAGAAAAAGACGCTTACAGAGATTTTCAAGAAACTAACAACATGCAATTTGCTATTGACAATTATACCGAAGGACCAGATTTCGTCTCCCAGAGGTGGACAGAAGCGTTAGTGTAATTGTATAGCCATTTGTCGAGCCACGTGGCATAAATACGACACCTGTATATGCATGGAATCCAATTGTTTATATGTATATTGAAGATTGTGTGTGAAGTTTTTGTGTAGATTGTGACATTTGGCGCTTTCACATACTCAAATGTGCCGAAATTGAAGGGGGTGTCCTTTGACTTACGAGTCTAATCTGATAATTTAGCAGCAGCAGCAGCAACAACAACAACGACAACAACAACAATAACAATCGAATCGCCATTGGTATCACAGAGCCGGCCAGAAAAAATATATGTGTCAGTAGCCAAACGTTCAGTCCTACCGGTTTGAGCGTGTCGTAACGGCCGCCAAGCAGGCCGCTACGATCACGTCTCTGTACAATCGCTGGCTGGCCCGGTGGCTGTGTGATCATGTGTAAGAAGTAACAACCCCCGTTGTCCACCATCCGCCTACATACCCCCCTCTCTCTCTCACACTGTCTCTTGCGCGGGGGCGCTTTACCCCATTCCCCCTTCCCGCCCTATTGCTCCTTGACTGTATTTATGCCCTTCTTTCAACCTCCTCGCAATCGACCTTCTTACGTCGTGGGTCGCCTCACCTTTTCTCTCTGTATCGCTATTCTTGTGTCGTGTTGTTTGTTTGTTTGTTGATTTTGATATATGCGAGGATACTTCGGCAGTAGACTGGGCAACTGAGAAGAACACGCTGATAACGTACAAGTGGAAAGAGAACATAAGAGAAGAAACGGAGTAGAAACACAACACGACGAAATGGAACTAGCAACAACTCTAGTGGCTGGAAACTGACGCCTGCCTCAGTTTCGGCTTGGCTTCGCCTCGCCGTCTCGCCGCAAAAGGTCTTCTTTCAGTCAGGTAACAAATAGGGCCAGCTTCTTGAGCTGCCACAGTCGACCCTGCCGCAATTCACCTCACAATGTTCCCTTCAACGCTCTGAACACAAAAGTTGCGCGAACGACAACATACGCACGAACGTAATGTGTATGGACGACGGCTATAAAAGTGGGAGGGTATATACAGAGTATAGAAGAGGCATAACGTTGCCGCACAAAAGAACTCTGGCAGATGAGAGGTACACTTAGTGAATAGATCTAGCTGCGAGCGGTGGCTGGTCCGCTCAGTACGCTCCAAAGATCAACGATATTCTTGGCAAACGGCCCGAAACCGTTCGCAAACTTGAGTTCTTAAACATTACATTAAAAGGTTCTAAGCGAAGTACGCCTATGGATGCTAGAAGTGTCGTTTGATTGAAGCCGCTAGATCTGCTACAAAGAGAACCGTTACCTAGTGGATACACGGACGCGCTGTACACGGACACGTGTTGACCACCACAACTGAATGGTGCTTCCATTAAGATTATAAAAACATATCAGAATCAAACACGCTCTCGGAAAGTCACAGCGGCAGCGATTATAATCTACCCTTTGCTGATAAGGCTGCACACATTACGAGATACAATCAATATATTTATAACATTGATTTATGTATATAAAGATTATATTTTCCTCATATATTTTTGTACACGTGATTGTAAATGTGCGTGTGTGTGTGCATAACTACGCATATGTGCTTTGTGTGACTTTAAATCTTTTAATGTGCTTTGTTTATGCTGTTTATTTGTTGCGTTTTTGCGTTGCTCATCTGACACACTGTTGCTTAAGACAACGCAATGTGAGACAATTCGTCACGGTGACACTTACATGCGCCTGCGCGTCCTTCCTCGCTACGTAGACTCTATGAAGTGCCGTTGAGATGATAGCGTCGAAGGAGGGAGGACTTTTCACCGCCGACTTCGGCCTCGAAATGCTGCTGCTGCGGCTGAACAGAAGCCCTAAGCCTACGTTGTACGTTGACCGGTTGATGTCCAATCTTAATCATCTGCGCGCGGTCATCAGTTGAACGAGTCTTTAGAGGCCGCCCCGTCGTCTTCGTCGTTGTTCACACCTGAAGTAGCAGGGGCAAATGATCTTGTTGATTTTGCTGTCGTTGTCGCTAGCGTTTCCGACGGCCACGGAAACTATCGTTTTGCCGACGGGATTTGATGCGTATCTCACTAAAACGAACACATTACTACAAGCTGTTCAAGCGACACTGCTGCCTCGAGATTACGGCCAGCAAGCGACCAGTTCTACGAGTCACAACAATAGAAACAACAACAATAGGTGACACCGCCACCACCCACCATTCGTCGTTGTCTGACCACACAGAGCAAGGAACAGGGCAACAAGGAACAAAGTTGTCACGAATCGACTACAAACGACGATTTCAGCCTATGAAGAGAGGGCGGCGTAGCCCGTAGGGTGGTGTGGTACTGACAGAACTGATTGCTGTTGCTTTTTGTTGACCTATAGTATATTAGTCTTCTTCTCTATTAGATTTCTCCGCTGTTTTCTGCTTTTGTTGCTCGAGACCGGCGACGATCAGTTCTTGTTTTCTTGTTCTTTCTCGACCCTGTTGTTGTGCGACGATCAGTTATTCATCTCTCAGCTAGCGAGAGAGACACATTATGAAAAGATGCACAGTACATCGAGTGGCGGTGGTACTACGTAGGTATTACAAGAGACGAGAGAGAGGCACGGGCGGTAGATAAGCGGTGGGACACGTGCTATTAGTCACAGACGAGTACGGACGTTACACGTTGCCGAATGGAGAATGGCTGGGGAGAACATTTACGCAGTAATTAGAATTCGTGTTGTTGTTGCTGCTGCTGCTGTTGTTGGGTACTTCTTGCACATGGCAAAAATCAAACCAAAGGCATGACAGTCGTCTTAACGTTGGGAAAACTCAGTAAGACACAAGCGAACAGAACACACGTGCATGCATAGTGACATAGACGGCTCTCATCCATCACTGTTCTTACGGATAATCTGGTCAACGCTTTGTTCTGGATAATCTGGTCAAACAACACAACATCCCGTACACGCAGGTTAACATACACATGTATCGGAATTGTGATTCTGCCGGGAGACCTGTAACACGCTTGATTATATGTTTAGTTAACGTGTTTAGTTAGACTAGTAATGACCGTTACACGTACAAACTGAATCGTGTGATCAGACTCAAGTTAATTTCGTAGCAATTCGTCTTCAGCACTGCCACCACCAACACCACCAGCAGCACGCCAGTAACAACGCCTGACTGCAAAGCCCTCCTGCGCACGTCCGTGTTTTCTATCCCACCATTCATTATCATTCGTGACCGTGAACCGAAGAGTTCAGAAGTGTTTCTCTTCGCCACCTGCCTGTTCCTTTCCCGAGACACGACAACGACAACAACAACATCAACACCAACAACAACAACAGCGACGACGACGATTCCTTGGCAAGACGTCGTGAAGACTACCGGTTCTTTCACGACCAACCTAAATGTCTACACGGGCACGGACTCATTGACCAACGACTTTGCACGGCCACGACCACGAGAGCTCTGAGCCGGTAGCGCCTTTTTTTTGTTTAGTTTGCCAGCGGCTGCAGAACAACGATTTCGTCAGTTTGTCATTTTGTGCGATGATCACGACGACGACGGCGCCGCTGTCGTGCTGGTGGAGGTGGTGGTCGTGGCAAAGATCGTAACGGCGGGGCTCTGAGAGGCCAAAGGGCCGAAGGGCACACGAGCTCATCTACCACACAAATGCGTACGGACGCACACCGATACATAGCCAGCCAGCCAGCCAGACCGCCGGCCACTCGGCCACTCACTGAGCCAGACCTATCACCAGTCGAACGAGGGGCACGCTTTCTGATGCTGAGACATGAACAGCGAACGGCACGCTCAACCATCAACGGCCTAGCAGCAGTTGCGGCACCGGTAGCGGTAGCGGCAGCAGCAGTAGCCTCTTTCTCCTCCTCCGCCTTCTCCTAGTTCTCTGTTCCCTTTCCTTGGACGAGACCACCGCATGCAGCGGCAGCGACGGCGGCAGGGCTCGCCGAGACCACTCAGCCAATCAACGGCCTCCTGCGACGACGATCGGCTCTCGGCTCTAGGAACGCGGCCGCCGCTGCTTCTGCTGCTGCTGCTGAGGTGTTGTAGGTAGGCCAGCCTATCATCTAGTGTGGCGTGCGATTCGGTGGGTGGAAGAGTGCACGCGCCCGAAACAGAGAGAGTGATTGAATGTGAGAGTGTGTGTGTGTGTAAGAGAGAGAGAGAGAGGGGAATAGAAAGAGAGCGCGCAACATTACTAGACGCGTAAGCTCGCTGTTGTGGTGAATGTGGAAATGATAGTGGTGGTGGTGGTGATTTTGTTGTTGTTGTTGTTGTTGCAGCTGTTGTTGCTGCAGATGTTGTTATTGTTGCCGTTGTCAGTGTTGTTTGTTGCTTACTCTAAGGGCTAATGATTCCATCATACATACAGAGATACCTAAAAAGCGCATCAGCCCCCGACGGCCATGGTAAATTCCTCGGGGCTAGAGAAGCCAGGTCAAAAAATGATTGTCCACAGACGTACAGAGAGGGTACGTCTCTGGGGCGATTTTAGAAGTCATAATCTAAGGTATAGTCGTAGACTTGGTGATCATGAAAGACGTTCAGACATTCTAGTTGTCGTCGAGTCAAGTATGACTAAACCTCAACAGCTGATTGCGAAGGTCGGCGACTTGTGTGATTCGCGATCTAAACAATAATTCTAGTCTACAGATAACGTCTACATGCTCGTTGTAGAATGCTCGTCTTACAAATTTATAATCGAATGCAGCGGATTGCTGCATTTCCACTCTCTGACAAGAAACAATAAAAATGAAGCCTTGGCTATAGCTGACAAAAGAATTGGAAATGTTTGTAGTTAATTAGGCAGCTAATTGACAATAACACTATCAATACAAGCAGAAACCAGTACCAACGATTTCACAGTGACCATCACACGAGGTCAAGCCCTCGTCGGATCATAATCAATATATATATATATATATAATCGTGTTGACTGCTAGCGTTCAGTTCGTCCACGAGTCGATGTGTCTGTTCTAAGTGAGCGCGCGGAGGCAGGGGACAGTGGAGGGGGGGGGGGTAGAGGTAGAACCATGATCCTTTCTTGGCCACATAGAGCCGTAACCGATGAATGAAACGGGAGCGTCCATCGAACAACGCGTGTCTCATTGTTGTTGTTGTTGCTGTTGTTGTTGCTGTTGTTGTCGTCGACGTCGCCAGAAACAACGTCTATAGCCGTACGTAACGTTGTGGCCGCCCGATGGAGCGTCGTCATTCCGCGACAATCCGGAGCAAAATCTGCGCGAAAGCAAAGACTGACCCACATGTGGGGTGGAGGGGGGTGACAATAAGCTAAGGGTAGCGATGAAACGAGCTGAAGTCGTCCGGTCCACTCTCGGGGCGTCTAAAGCCATCGGCACATCGGACAACGTAAGGTCTACTAAGTACTTCTCGAAAAATACTATTGTATAGAATACTACTGAATACTATAGTAGTAGTCGTAGTCGTGGTAGTATTAGTAGCAAATAGAAAAATACTATTGTATAGAATACTATTGTATACTATAGTAGTAGTAGTCGTAGTCGTGGTAGTATTAGCAACAAGTCGAGCCCGGTGGTGGCGTGGTGGGTGCACGTGCGTGCACCTTGCGACCGGAGGAGACACATAGCTGCAGCACGGGTTCGAGCCACACCGTTGCACATTTGTATTTAAGGGGTCCGTCATACGAAACAAGTTTGCGAAAGCAGTCCCGTGGACGATAAGTGTTGGCTCAGGGCCAGCCCGAGAGAAAGTAAGTAAAGCAACAAGCGGTTCTTTCTTCACCGACGGCGTCTTTGTGCCAAAGCGCTCAGATGACGGCTCGCATCCTCTTCAGTCCTATGGCCTATGTCTCAACGCTGCTACGTTGTTGTCGTCATAGTGTTGATCGGTCTATCGACGGGTGGTCGGTCGAACGCTTCTTGATCGACCGAAACACTTACGTATTATAGTAGTCTTCGGGCGCCCGAAGTCTTCTGTGGCCCCGGAACGGCCCAACAAGCCACGGCCAACGCGTGGAGCCGGTGTCGGTGAGAAACGGTCGGTGTCCGGAGTACGACACAACGTTGTTTTACTTACTTGCGGCTAACGGCTTCAAAGCGGTAGCAAAGGGCTATATCGTGCGATGACAAAGTACCCAGGTAAAAATATGCACGGTAGATGATACATAAGAAGAAAGATGCGCAGTAGCTGAGCGAATCGATACGACAGCCTCTTAACAGCCACACGCGCCAAGACAACCCGCCGGTAACACGACGGCAATCAAGGTTTCTGCCATTCCAACAGTTGCAGCTTCCACGCGGATGCAATAGATATTTCATTTATTATTTAGGCGACGATAGGTAGACGAAGTCAGAAGTCGAAGAATCAGTCAAACAGCAGAAATTCGCTGCGGCTTTTCATCTACGGAATTAAGGGGTATATATATATATATGGAATTTAGAGGCAGAATATATATATATATATATATATATATATATATATATACCAAGCTATAATGTGCAATGCTACGTATTTACTTGGTAGGTTCTCACAGAGGCCTTTTTTTTTAAGGTTCCAATTGCGGCGCATGCCAACAAGCCCTACTTTTTGTTTCTTCGGTTGTTCTAGGGTACCTGATGCAATTGCCCTATCGGAGATAGCAGCGCCGCCATAGGTCACAGCAACAGGCTAGAACCCTTCTCGATACCGCAGCTCTTACAACTTGACTGGAAATAAGTCGCCGTAGAGCAGCTGCCCTCTGCGGCACGTGTCTGCCAGGAAGCTATGCGCCAGGGAGAACGGTTGGCGACTCTATGTGAACAAAGGATCGAAAACCTCATTTCGGGATGCGCCACGGACGCTGATAGGGCTAGGCTGCTCGCCGTCTCCTCCAAAGGAGAGGGCGCATGGCGCCACGCTTCAAATTAAAACTTTGGTAAATCACAAGTCGGTGAGGATCACGGTCGGACTTTGTTTGGTGACAGACCTGGTGTACGCTCACACCTGCGTCTGCGCAGATGTCGTCCGGATGGACGACCCCCACGGGCTGTCCTGTATCGCCAGGACAGGCAGGAGAGCAAGGCACTAGGCCTTAAGTGACGTTACTTCCAGTGGTCTACTGGGAGCGTCCTGGAATCTGTCGGACATGGCAGAAAGGGTGGAAAAATACCTGACGGTTTTACCCTCACCCCGATCGGGAGCGGTTGCATGCTGTTTTGGAAGCCACAGTTACTGACTCATTAACTCATTTAATAGTTAGTGCTTGCGCGGCCCGTGCCGGTCATGCTTCAGTCCTTACCAAGGCAGGCAAGTTGAAAACCACCTCAGTACCAGAACATTGGATTCCCGTAAGGGTTTTCGCCGCCTGCCTTAAAGATACTTTGCGATCCGGGCCTATCTACTTGCGGTTTGCTGAAAAAGGCCAAGGAGCGGCTTATTCTAGCCAGCGGATATAAGAGAGCGGACGATTTCCTCAGAGAGCGCCTGTAGCTGGATTGATCCTGCCCAGTTTAAAACTAGGAGAACTACCAGTTTTCCGACAACGACGATATTAATCTGCAGCAACTTTTGTCGGTTCTAGGAGTAGTAGGATTCATTGCTTGTCGTTGGACGCCGCCGATAAGTAGGAATCACGGCAATATATGGTGCTAACTAACCGTGCTAGTAGTAAGGCCGAGATTATATTGACGTTTGTTTCAGCATGTTCGCAGCCTAAGATCGCAGGTTGTGCATATGGGCATGGACGTGACTCCTGCACCCTGCGCACTGCGTGACGATATATATATATATATATATATGCAACGAAAATATCTATATACATACACATTCATACGTAGGTACAAACACAATCATACATAGATCCATACATTTACATACATAGGTGCACCCCACATACAATGATAGATAAACACACGGATTCACCATGCACGCGCGCGCGGCAGTGTCGCAAGACCGAAAGAAGAGGCATTATTATCATAAGCGTAACAGCGCGTGGTTAGCTATGCCTGGTGACTGAAACGGAAACGTCAAACACGATTGCTACCACTACCACTACTACTACGACTACGATTGGGCTGCAGGACAGCCCAAGCTTGAAATAATTCGAATGTGCCCGCGCCGCCGCGACGATGCGGAGGCGGAGCTAAAGCCGCTTCCGCTGCTGCCGCCGCTGATTCGGCTGCGGCTGCTATTGCTGGGAGAGAGGTCAGAGTTCATCAGCAGTGGTTGCGGCCCCTCAGCAGCTAGAAAAGCGAGCGTCACGGAAAAGTTGTGCGTATGTGACAGCATAACTGTCTGTGCTTTGCACTCGTCCATCTCGTCGTAAATGGGCTGGGCTAGTCAGTGGGTGGTTAGCGTTGGTTGGCGTTCTCGGCCCCTGAGATCGCTTTTAACATTGCTACGATACTTTGACTATTCTTAGATTAACACTAATACTACTAGTACGTCGACTATAACAAATTCATATTTAGACCATATTATTTGACGACGACCACGACTACTACTACTACTAAAGTAAAGCTTTCGGGCTGACCCTCAGCCAAGATTTAACGTCCACGGAACTATTTTTCACATTGCTTCGTATACGGGCCCCCATAAATACAAATGTGCAACGGTGGGGCTCGAACCCGCGCATCTATGTGTCTACTCCGGTTGCGAGGCGCAGACTTAAGCCAGCACGCCACTGGGCTCGACATTAAGACAACTTCTAGTACGAGAACCAGCATGCAGGCTGCCGATACATCATCTTGTTAATTGCTCATCTTGCGCTATTCGCTACCGGCTTCCTATAAGAACTGCTTTGCCAATCGTTTCAGTGTCTATTGTCGTCTCCTATTGCCTCCGCGTTACGGTTTATGTAGCGATGGCAAGGAGCCACCACGGCAGCATGAACCACCACCACCACCATCATCAGTAGCGGCAGAATTGGGGGTTGTCTGTCTGGAATTAAAAACATGGTTCAACGAGGTTGTTTTTAATTATAGACCATCTTCCGTCCCCTACGGGCTTGGAACTCACCGCGTGGTATATCTTCAATGCACCGAGGGCCGGCCGACACGTTGAGATATCTAGGGTTTCCCCAACACTCGGGTTGTCTATCTGGCTGTCTGGCTGTTAGCCCATCTGTCTGTATCTCTTTCTTACTTTGTTTCGGCCAGTTATCTGTCTTCCTGCCTCTACAGATGAGGTTGTCCTATGAAGCCAGCCTTTCTGGTGGGGTTCTGTTTACTGAGGACGCCGGCTGTCTACAACGAAGACGACGGCATTTCTGTCAGTTGCTGCAACACTGACCAGAACGGCGGGAACAACGTCGAATCTGACGTCCTTGGGAGGAAGGGAGGGACATAACGCGGAACAAAGCGTTCGTCAATTTCAATGTCGAAGGCGTTCGTCAACCTCATTGAAGTGACGTTCGTCGACGGGCTACTGAAGGTCTGTGTTGAGCGGAACTCGTTTGACGGTTGCTCGTCTAACTAACGGTGCTTGCCTGCAGTTGCTTGTCTAACTAACGGTTCTAGTGGCTGTCGCTATCGCTGCTGCTGCTGCTGCCGCTGCCGCTGTGGTGGTCGTCGTGACGATCGGTCTTAGCTGAGACGGAGCGAAGGCGGACGTAAGGGCGGAGTTTCTCTGCTCCTCAGTCCCGGCCCACTTCGGGGGTTGGATTCGCCTACACGACGATGACTTTGCTGAGCAAAACTGCCTGACCAATTGACGGACCGTTGCTAGTCTTAGCACTAGTTGAGTTTGTCTAGGTAGTTTATATGCATTTTGTTTGGCCCTTTCTTGTGCTTCTGCGCTTGCCCAGTCTTGCTATTGGCCAATTGTCATGCCGCCGACCTGGCTAACAGTCAAATGAACCCATCGAAACAAAAAGAGAGACTGATCAGTTGCAGCCTAGTACTAAGTAAAGTGCGCGGCACAATTAGCTGGCCGAAAAAGGCATTCTATGCAGTATTTGTCGATTTCAAACCTGCGTCGACGCGGTGCCTAGAACTAAGATCCTGGTAAAGCTCGATGAGTGCGGAGTTCCGTTCAACGCGCTCCGACTAATCAAGGCTATGCTTCAGGAAAACTCAGTGAGTATCGATGACGGAGCGTCCCAGCTCCCCCCGTTCGCCCAAACGACAGGTGTCGCGCAGGGCGATAATCTACGCCCTCTGCTGTTTTTTCTGCTGCTGAATTACTTGCTATCTCGAGTTCAAAGATCTATTTTTCAAAGTATTCTTTAAAACGTAGTTGTATGCAGATGACCTTGTCATTTTGGGAAGAAGTCAAATCTATGTCCAACAGGCATTGGCAAGACTCTCGTACCGGTCTGACCATTAACCTTGATAAAACTGAAGCTATAAAATTCCGTCGGGGAGGTCGAATAGCCGAATCCAACCCACATCGCGAAGGGCCAATCAAAGCGATTGCTACAATCAGCAATGGCCTTGTTTGAGATGAAGCTTGCACCTGTTGCTGCATGCGGAATTAAAGTAATCTGGAAGTACCTTTCTACGTTGTAGCTTGAGATGCTCGATCGTATAAAATCAGCATTTTCCAAACCGACGTTTCAACCTTCCGACTACTCCAGCTTGCTTAGAATTCATTAGCTTATGAGAGCATAAGAATGCAGAGATTGACGCTAAATTGTATGATACGGGTGAAAGGATCAACGACGCATGGAAGAGACTTAACAGGACCAATAAGCTCATAGTAACACGTTTTACGATTCATGGGTTTCACCACATTCTTTGCAGAGCATTAGGTTTTCATGTGCCGTGTGATACCTGTATTTGCAGTAGGTGGGGGAACTATCGCGCCAGGTACCACGCAGCGTCATGCCCAGAAGTGACTTCGTTAAGAAATCTCGCTCTAATGGAGGGGAAGGTCTCGATAGCGTACTATTCTATTATGGAGACATTGGAAAGGAAATTATCCTCGGATTGGAAGCATGTGGATGAATATAAATCAATACGAAACTGAAATGAATATATAAATGCAACTTTTACATTGTACCTACAAAGATGACGATACACGTCATATCGGAAATGTCCATTCGAATGATAGTAATCATAATTAGCTTTTTATTTTGTTTGTATTTATCATAGCCAGTACCCTGGCTGACTGGTAATCTAGACTAGGAAAACTCTGTTCTAGTCACAATTCAACATCTAATATTGTCTGGTCAAGTCGGGTGACTTCCATTAGTGTCCTCATAACAGGTGTCTAAAAGGTGTTTTGATTCTCCGACGTGGTTCTTGGTTATGTGGTTCACGCTGTCAATGGTCTCGTCCATTTCAGGAATTAGTCGACAAAGCATTTTGTCGACCAATTAGCACATTAGCAGCAAGCGTGCCACTGCAGCCTTAATCGCGCAGTGCTAATATACTCGTCTCGGTCGGTCTTTGATATCAATGTACGCGGGTGCCTGAGACAGCCAATTTACTTTAGTAGATGAAACTCGAAAACTAGAAGCGAATTATTAAATTAATGCGAGAAAAATAAATAGTGAAGCTATGTGTTTGCGAGTAGAGCAGGTCTTCTTGCTTCTGCGCATAGCGAACACGAAACCGACAGGTAGTAGACGCAAAAAAGGACGTAACCAATGGTCACAGCACGGGGATCTCTAAAAATGTCCGCTTCTCTGAAGGTCTCTATGGTGGCTCCAACGACATGATACCTTCAATGATATCGGTCATATAGGGTACGTAATTGGACCACATGCACATCACACTCACACCAGTTCAACCTAAAGTTGAGGAACAGCAATCCACTCATATGGACGACTAAGATTCAGTTACAGAAAGCTCTTTTTTATACATTTGTTATCTGCACAGCTCTACATTCGTGTATATATAGCTCCACTGTTTGCGATGACATTTCACTGTGGACTATATTAAGACATAAGAAGTTATTAGTCGGAACTGCAATGACCCCCTTTGTTGTCTTATACCTAAAAGAATAGCGCAAAACTATCCGTCGACCCCGATTACCATTACTAAGCAGCCTCAGACAGGCGAAGCAGAAACATACATTAATCGAGAGAAGAACGCTAGCTGCAGGAGCTATAAGCTAGATAGGGGATTTTTGAAGTATGTTCCATGGCTCCAGCCAGCGAAAACTAGCTTTGTCGTTTACCTACCTCAGATGCTTTGTCGGTAGGTGCCGAATTGCAAAGACCAGAGTCATTCAAATATAGCAATGAGATTCGCTCTCTGTCGATGTTCTTAATCGGGTGCGGCGGACCCACCGTGCAGCATCAGGTCAACGGTGCATTCTTCCACGCACAAATCCGTTGCAAGAACGGTTGCAGAACACCCACCAATGAATGCCATTATCAGTAAGCGCACATACAATACGTACAGAGTAGTGAAGCCCTTCTTTCGTGCGTGCGGCCAACCGACGGGAAAAGGCATATATGTGTAAATGTACGCAGATGGCGAGATAGCTACACTAGACGAACAAATGCTTACAGCTGAGTCTAAACAATATCTTTCCATCTCGTTTTCTTTCTCTGTCTCTCTCGCGCGCGGTTCTTCCTCGGAAGAAGCGAGAAAACCTACTAAAATGAGTACACTTTCGATAACAAAGCAGCAACAACAACAATAACAATGGCAACTTTCAATAACAATACGTTCTATGTTCGACAACGACACCAGCAACGATTCCTAACAGCTCCCAGCGGCAACAATACATACAGTGTCAAATGCCGAGGAGCGTTCCACTACATTCGTATATATATATATATATATATATATATATATATAGAGAGAGAGAGAGAACTTCAAACTGTTACGATCCCCTACTATTAGAGGAGAAGCGACCAGCTGAGGAATCAGGAGGTCATCCGTCCGGGGAGTCTCTACCCCCGGCCGCAGCCGTTCGGAGGGGGTGCGACGAATTCAGCGCGGGTCGGTCGGGGTTTCATCATCCTTGCCGAGCTTTCGAGTAAAGAGTGCGCACCGACGACGCCAATATATGCCGATATATTTTAGACTACCTGCCTGCCTGCCTGTCTGGTTGCCGCGACGAGTTCGAACGCCTATCGAAAGGGCTGGTTGGCTGACGCGTGTGCGTTACTGGTGCCTTAAGCTCACTCGTTTCATTTGCGGGTTTTGACCCGAGTTGCGGCTGCAGCGGCAGCGGCGAAAGCAATAGCGGTGATATGATGATGATGAAATTTCCCCTACCGGATTGCGTCCTCGGCGTCCGTCTCCGTCCGATCTACAAACCGCCGTGAGGTTCGGCAAAATTCGGAGGTCGGCAAGCTGGATAACGAGGAGAGAGAACAGAGAGAGGGAGAGAGAGGGGGGAGAGGACGATAGGCTAACGGATGAACGAGAGGGGAGTCGGTATTGTGTGGGGGGCGGGGAGGGACTCGCATCTTTTCGTGGGGGTCGGGATGTGGGGAGGTTGTTGTTGTTGAGAGAAGTATTGTTGCCAATCGACACGAGTCTTTGCCGATCGCTTCGATTCGATAAGTGAACGTGAACGAATCGAAGCGCACGACCAACCATTCGCCATCCAGTACAATATTAAGATCTACGTTGCGCGTTAAACGGTTACAACTAAGGCTGTCCATAGAGGCGGTGGATGGAACAAGGGCGGGAGGGGGGAAGGAGGAGCAACGAGGCCGTCAAGACAATGCAGTGTCTGGATGATATACGTTGTTCAACACGACAAGTTCCGTAACAGACTGCAAGTCTGTTTCGTCTGTTTTGCGTCGTTATGTCTGCAAGCCGGTCTGGCCACAGTTGTTACGCATGTTGTTGTTGTTGTTGTTGTGATGGTGGTTGTTAATGCTATTGTTATTGTCGTCGTCGTCATTGATGGCGTCGATCCACTAAATTGGCATGCAATGAATGGGTGAAGTGAATGATACAATAAGTGAATGCGTGGCGAACAGCAAAATAAATGGGTCACCAGGTCGCTTTCGTTTGAGTGCACTGGCGCACGGGCGTGTGTATCCTTTTGCCTTGAGTTGCACAGTTAGAATGAGTAGGACATGCACATAGCTGTGTATGCATATGCAACTATACATACATACGAGTATATATGCATACGCAGCGAAATGAAGGCGCAGACGAACGCTGGGTCGACAGACGCTTTGATCACTCGAACGATCAACAAAGCCCATGGTGCAAGAGAGTAAGAGAGAGCGAGAGAAACGAAGATGCTAAATGAATGTTGTCTAAGCGAAGTATCATCCTCCCCTCAGAGCGTCAAAGCTCGATTTCGGCTATGGCTATGACTGTTTTCCACTATTGCTACTATTACTAAAAAAAACATTAGTTTTTTTACTACTATTACTACTACTACTAAAAAAGCAGTAGTAAAAAGAAATACTAATATTTTTTTTTGTAGTAGTAGAGAATACGTAGAAGAACGTATATAATCTAGACACTGCATTTTCTCTACTACTACTACTACTACTAATGAAAGCAGGTCTGCTTCGAAGGAGCCACCAAGGGGAAACTAGCCCGACTCCTGGTCGCCCGTGAATGAAGTAGATGCATTGGAACCAATCGTCAACGAAGGTGACGACAATTACAACGCGTCGAGCCTTTAATTCCCCCTCCTCGAGCAACTTCCCAGCTCCTGACGACCCACCAAACCGACTCGAGGCTCGAACGATGAAAGGCGAAAATGCAAGGTAGTGACTTAACTTTTAGTTTCTTGAGCTTTTTACCAATGGCCTACCACTAACTAAGCCTAGAAGGTTAGTGGCACATAATGGCTACTGATTGATATATTGACTATAAAATGACTGCTTACATAGATTGATTATATCATGGCTACTGACATTTGAAAGGGCGGCTGGTCGCCCACTTTGAGTGGCTCTACGGTAGGAAAAATTTTTGGTCGTGGGACACGCTCGTTTGGTTTAATAACTATTTGTTTGTGTAGCCGAAATGAACACCTGTTCCCGGAATGATGATGTTGATATACAGTGACATATACGGTGATGCTGATGATAATTGTCCACCCCATCTCCATATGCATGGGAATTGGCTAATTATCGCAAAAGGTATTTATTGTACGCGTAGTCAATTTTAGTGTCGCTCCGCGGATCGGAGTTCTGCAACTTCAGCCATTCCAAACAAGTCGGCGTGCTATTCGGTTTGCTATAGATGAAAACAGCTAGAGACATTAGATGTTTGTGAGGGGGCGTGTACACTTTTTGTACCTGTATTCGAAACGCTAGTCCGATTGGAGACGAATTGTTTAACAAACCTGCCGTTTAATGAATAACAAACTTGCTCACTTAATTATTAACAGCAGCAATAACAGCAGACGAGAGACGATCCAACGCAACGGCCTCTACGCCACATCTGTACGTTAGCCAGCCATGCGTGAACTTGGTGCAGTATAACAGGAAATACTCCAATGGTTATTTATCAACAAATCTAATAAATCTACGGCGTACTACGTTTCTCTCTCATAGGTAGAGTCTCCCCACAAACTTTCCTACAGCAAGGGTGCTATATTCCGCGTGACCGCAAAGTAGGATCGCCACGAACAAGCACTGAAGGATCTAAATATTAGCCGAAACAGATCACGGACCTGCAATTGTCAGCTTTTTGATATGGTAACGTAAGTGCTACTACATGCCAGTGTCCACAAGTCACAGTAGTCCATGACATGTATGTAGGAATGTATATATATATATATATATATATATATATATATGAAGAACGCAACAAACAATCAGTTGCTTCAGCAAGTGCAGCGGCAGTAACAACAACAACACCCAGAGCAATAACAACAACAACAGTAAAAACAACAAATACAGTGGTGCTGACAATGACTGTCTAGCAGTCGCCGGAGTAAAAGTGAAAGGATTGTCGTTCCTGTAGCCCCGATCGGCGTTCGTGTCTTAAGGCAACTAGCTGGGAGAGTCGGCCACAAATCGAACGTTTTCCTTCGCCCTCCCTCTCTCGGCCGTACGGCGCGCTTGCTTCCCGCGGCATCTTCTGCTTCGAGCCGAGACGGTGCCGACGCTTGACGAACGAACGCGATGCGACGCGGCGAACTCTCGGCACGCGGCAGATAGAGAGAGAAAAAGGGCGTAATCATGAACACGAGATAGAGAACGGGGATGAAGAGACAGACCTTGGACAGTACATGTGTTCGATGTCGTATGTAATATCGCCTCCGTCTGCGCTCTATTGGCCTGCTACTCGGCTCCGTGCTCTACAGAACGACAGGTCGGGTAGGCCGATACACCTCTCCTCTTTGGACCAAGGTTCTGCGTTTCGGTGGGCCGGCTTTACCCGTTTGCTGCTTCTCGGGTTTGCCTTTGTTTTTTCCTTCTTTGGTTTCTATGAGTCGTTTCAGTGCTTCAAGACGACTACTAAAACGATGATGTTGAAATGACACAATGATGATGATGATGATAACGATGATAACGATGAAAAATGATACAACAAACAACTAAAATCGCACCACTACAACCGACCGATGTCAGGCCGCCGCAATGTTTACACAACAAAAAATCTTTATATACATGTGTTCGACATACATACATACAACATATAGACGCACGCACGTATAGTACGGCTTGACGAAGGGAAGAGACAAGAAGAGGCACGCCTTTGGTGACGATCTGACAACGAGTATGTCGGTGCGTCGCGAAGCCCGATACGAAACGTATCGTATTGGCGGCTCTGCGGTTCGTTCGAATCATGATCGTCATGATCTTACAGTCTACAAGCGACGAACTTGTCACGAGTTTCGTCGACAAGTTCGTCGCCGCAGCGACCGGTATCGATCTCGGTGGAAGTAGGTGGTGGATGAAACTCTAATCGATGACATGAATGATGACAGCGACAAAAAAGACTCACGACGACGACAACAACACTGACTGTGGCTCGCATGTCGGGCCACACGAGCACACATTTAGAGCGCACGGCATCCTGCATACATCGACTAGGATGCTCATAAATCGGCACCTGTATGCATGCGAAACGGCGATCTCATTATTTTGGCGTCACGGCGACGAAGAACGCGAAAAATAACAAGACGAACAAGAAGAAAGAGAATCAGAAGTGTCCATGACAGTACGAAATTTACTGTCGTCAACTCGACGCTGAGCCGATCGGGGACGATCCAAACGAACAGGTAGTGGCGACCGTTGACGTAGATAGATAGCCGTAGATCAAGTAAATCTCTACCTACGCCTAGGTTTGGACAAATATTTGTGCTGTGTCGCCGCTGCCCCCCACGCCAAGAGTGTTTCGTCCGTGACACGCTTTACAGCCGCGCGTGAACGGCAACGTGTTCCACCGACCTGCGTGTATGTACATCATATCGAGCCAGGCGCCTCTCGTAGAAAAGAGATCATAAATCGGAACGTATGCTAAGCAGATCACTCTGCATTCGAAGGTGAGGCCAAGTAAAGTACGGAGTTGTATATATATGTATATTGACTTGCTCGGCATATAAATTTGAAACTTCTAGACAGATGTACAGAACCAATATATATATATATATATATATATATGCACAAAGTCTCACAAATAGTTTTGTACATCTATCTAGACGTTTTAAATGTACGTGTCGACCAAAGCAAATGCACCGTAAACGGAGTGTTAACGTGGCGCTCAACTACGTAACCAAGAAACAGGTTCTTCCAAGAAAGTTGCCGCAAAGGATTCTTAGTTCACTTCTGCATTCCCCCGATTAGAAGTGGTATGAATGCTGCTAGTACCACTTTTTTTAAACCTGCATGATGACTTCCACATTATAGCAAACATGTGTCGCATTTGTCACATTGCCACCGCTGTAGGAGCATCAGGTTTCCTCTACCGTCGATGAACTCCTTGACCTCTCCTATGTTTGTGGTGAAGCTGTATGTGGTGCCACCGAAGGAAAAGGTCGAAAAGGCGAAGGAACAAGGCACCTAGCTATCGAGAACGGTCAACAAGTCAAAGCAAGGAGCTTGAAGAGCAATAATGAAATATATATAAAAGGACCAAAAGTTCTTTGACACCGCACTGGTAGCATGTCAACAAGTGGAATTACCCGTCCGTGATTCAAAAAAGGATAAAGATACGATAACTATTTCCCAATTAACTCTAAATTTAGCTGAAACCACTTTGCCTCCAGTACTCTGCAGTCTCTCGCTCTGGAAGGCGAAATAGAGTGGCGGCCATTTCTTGAACGTTCATCAGAGAGGAGAGCCAGGCATAGTCAATTAAGGCCATTAGTAGTTTTTACTGTTAAATAGGCCCGAGACGACGGCCACCTGTCGTGGATCACTTTGAGATTAGCTTGAGCTAGGCCTTAGCCGTCATATACTGGACCTAACGTCCATGGCGTGCTTTCTCTAGCCGAAACATGTCGCAGTAGGATAGAAGCCAACCAGATCCGACAGATCTTAACGATGAAGATCATCGGCTCCGGTCACAGCCAAAATCGACAGCCCACAGTAGTCTATGTATAGTTCACGATTATCGTGGCAGCGCCCTGTTTCTAGCGCTACAACATTACTACCACTACGAGGATTATCCCAACTACTGCAAAAGCACTACGGCAATAACAATAATCACAACAATAAAACAACAACAACAACAACAACAAAAACAACAACAACAACAACAACAAAACAACAACGACAACAAAAACAATCAACATGACCTATGTATGAAGCACGAGCGATTTCGGTACGCCCGTTGGTCTATTTCTTCTACGTGAGGAGGCACGGACCGTAGGTAACACAACCTACGTTACCACGTCAACACATCTATGGGCCTATTGCTAGGTCAAAACTGCACGACACTTACCTGGTACGCTGGTTAAGTACCCCCGTACGTGGCTTGTTTCGAACATTTGAAGCTGAGATACGGTTGGCGGCGGCAGCGACGACGACGTGCGTCCTGGCCGAACTCCACGGCACGACTGAATGGGAGAACACACCGTGTCCTCTGGAGATCGGGAGATGTGCGAACGCAATGGGCAAACGCAACAAGTAATGAGTGACGAGAGAACGAGGCGCTTCTTCTCGACGACATCATCCGGGTGCGAACTAGGAGGCGGAGGAGGAGGAGGAGGAGAAGCAACTGAACGGTGGCTTCGTGCGTTTTGCATGCGAAGCCAAGGAAGAGCCAAGAAGGAAGGCTTTTCTCCTTGAGAAGAAGTTCACCCTCTCGATGACCGAGGGGCGGGCGGGCGGGCGGTTGGGTGGTTGATGGATGATTAGATGCGTGTCACGCTATCATATGTATAGACATCGGCATAAGTGTATGTACGTTTGTGTCTACACGTACGTGCATAGCCTGCATGAATGTTGGGGTATGTGTAGGGCTCACGCCAGTCGGCATGGTAACGGCATGGTATGCACGTTCCCATGACGAGCCAAGAGCACAGCGGAGGCGGAGTCAAGTCCATCAGCCCATTGGGTAGTTGGTAAGCTGTCATCAGGCGGGTGCTTCAGTCGAAGAGACTCTTACCTGAAATTCACTAGTTTATTTTCAGACACCCGCCTGCAAAAATATTTAAGCACGACTTATGCACGGTGCTGAGGATTCACCCACAAACACACACACTATATATATATACATATACTCGAAAATATATATTTTACATGTTTTTGTTTGTTATTTTATATGCGTTTGCCGCGCAATATGCTTGTTCTTTGTCTGAATGATCAACACTGGTTGTACTATATATATATATATATATATATATATATTGCATGACCAGTTTTTCTATGAGATTGTCCGTGCCTAACTGGCCCATATATGCCGCGACGTCCGATGCAACTAACGATGCCAGACTAACGTTCGCATCATTCATTGTTCAGCTATTGATTTGTGGTTGAAAGCTGCGACAGAGAAGGGATTGGGCTGAACGTGAACAAAACGACTGAACACACTCGACTGAATCTGAAAATGATTTTACTGTCGACAAAATAGCAGAAATGTCAGGAGGTGTCGTGGTGCCCGCCGTGGTATCTCGTAGAAATAGTAAAAGTTGTTGTCCTAGTCATAGTATTACTTGTAGTAGAACTAGAAGTTGTGCTAGGTAGGTTACACATGAAGTTAAAGTGGAGCCATATGAACCCTCCCGGAACGGACCGGCAGAGTCGTCTGGTTGGAGGTTGACTAACTAGGTTGACCGGTCACAGGTCGTCGTTGTCTCGGTTTCGGTCAGAGATGAGTACTTCGACACGACAACGCTTGCTGGCTCTCTACAATATACAATACTCCCCTGTTCACACAAAGCGCGGCCACCATGCTACGCCGCCGGGCGGAGGTCGAGCGTCAGAATGAGCGCGTCGTGGAGCCCATCTTCAGCACGCCGGGCGGAGAACACACAGAGCCAAACGAGCAGCACCTATATGTCGTGTTAGTAGTTCACGAGCAGTTGCGCGTGTGGTAAGAGTGGCTGAAGTTGTGGGGGTAGAGAGGTAGAGAGAAAGCGACAGAGAGAGATTGTCTATTTTGGTACTTGCTCGAGGCTGGTTCCGTTCCACCGTTTGGCACTCGGAGTGCTGTCTCTCAGGAGGATTTAAGTATGTGTCGACGGGCGAGTGGGCGCCAGTGAGGGACCAGTGAGTACATTTGGGGGTGTCTTTGAGCCTTCGAGCAGCAGGGCGGGCACAGACCGCCGGGAAGAGAGAGAGTCTCGGCGAGTGAAGCAGGCTAGCGCGCCGCCGCTAGGCTGCTAGTTGAGTGGAGGATAGACGAGGCGGACGTTGCGGGGGGCAAACACGCGGACTGAACGATTTGCAGTTCCTAAGTGAACGCGCTCGCGTTTTCGCGCAGCAATGCCAGTCAACAGATTGTGTAAATGTGTGCGGTTGCAGTTGGTGTCCGAGTCGCTGGTGGATGGGAGCAAGAACAGGAGTCCGAGGTTGCCGGTCACAGGCCCTCTCGATAGTCTAGCGTAGGTCGTGGGGCAGTTTGGGAGGGGGAATTGTAGACGCAGCTCCAGGATTTTCGGACCAGCTTGTTGTTAAGGATGAGCGAGACGATGTGGAGCGACAAAGGAGTCACGAGGAGTGGTAACGGAGAAGACGAGAGATGGCACACGGAACGCGGACGGGGGGAGGCTTCATTTTAATCAGCTAATTTTAGCCGACACCGATTGGCCACCGTTCTGGCCGTTGCAGAGGTGGCTTGGCTCGACGCTCGCACCCATTGGGCTAACCCATCTAACTTGGCCCCTCAACGACGGTATGGTTTTAGCCATTCCTCCACCGCCACAACCACCAACATCACCTCCACCTTCTCGTGCGATCCTCTCGTGGGGGTAACCGGCACTGCCCTCCCTGCTGTTGCGCCCGCTGATTTCGGCCACGGCTGAAGGATTTTGCCACGCCATTCTCACCCCTCGGCGTTTCTTGTCGGTCGGTCGACCAGCTCTGAGACTTGCCATTTCCGGCCATACCACGATTCTGGCCTTCACAGTACCCTAACTCATATTGGAGTCCATAGCGATATGCCTCTCAAAGCGGCTACCGTGCAAGAATTTAGGCCCATCGTGTTCTGTAGGTGCGTCACGAAAGCGCGAAAGAAGGAGTGTTATTGTATACACACGCATATATCATCAAGAGATGAAAACGTACTTTGTTCTTCTAGATTGCGCTTGCTTTATTTACAACGGCGGTTTACTTCTACTTAAGGTTTGAAAAGTTTCTAAACAAATTTTGTAGAAATATCGATATATAATCGGAGATACATACGTAATATATAGTTTTTAATATAGCTTTATTTTTCAACTTAGTAAATAATAATAAATACCTTCAGAGATAGCCAGAGTGGTAATTTATAAGCGTGCCCATATACAGAAAATGAAACTACACAACATTAATATTGCCAACCTCTTGAACAACTACAAGCATGGTCTATTTCATAAATAGTAAACCTTAATTTATCTCAGGTCTACAACAAGTCGTGCCCGGTGCCGCGGTGGGATACGTCTGCGCCTCGCGACCGGAGGAAACACATAGGTGCGCGGGTTCGAGCTCCCCCGTTGCACATTTGTATTTATAGCGGTACGTCTATGAAGCAATGCGAAAAACAGTACCATGGACGTTAAATATCGGCTGAGAGTCCGCCCAGAAAGTATCTTTTTTTAAGTCTACAACAAACCACGGAAGGCGAAAGAAAACCGCCATCTACCAATACTAAGTGCAATCTTTTTTTTTGCATGTACGAATACAAGCACACATATAGCACTTTATGCAGTCGAGATAGAGCTCGCAGAGCTGCAATGTTCATGTGTTCATCGATACGTTTATATGGTCCTTAATCATGTACATAAACGTGCATGCATATTCATAACTTCAAGGTGTGTGATTAAGGAGGTGTCGTGCACGCGTTTGTCTACACACCGTTCCCTAATTTGGCCCGCAGACTTATTTAATTTACGTGATTTCGTTCGACATCCGGCGTTCGGATCTAGCAGATAGGCGGCGATGTAATACCTATCTGTCTGTGCGACGATCATTTCGTCGCCGACAGGACAGCGTAGGAGAGATGCTTAGTGACAATGACGTTTGACTCACGAGTTTAATCGCGGCGCTACACATACACTCTCAGACCAATAACGCTAAACAAATGTTATTGTTAGTTTCCCACGTGATTATTAGGCATCCGCGGCTTCACTATTAATGTGTTTAATATTTAAAGATTTCAATGAAGGTTATATTAAATAAAAAGTGCTTTTGAAGAGTATATATATATATATATATCTTGCAAAATGGCATGCGGTTGGAATGTAATGGATATGCCATTTTTTTGCACTTGAGTGGACTTCCTTGACCGTGGCTTTTTCAGACTCTATTTTAATTACCTCCTTATGAAAGCAGATCATGTTCAAGATAGTATCCTTGAGCCAATCGATTTTGCAGAAAACCAAACACCCAGAACTAGTTACCGATGCCTGGTTATCACATTATGATAAACTTGTAAAAATAAACTGTAAAATATAACGTAGACCCAATTATCATGTTGGTCCGCAACCTGAGTTACTAACCTAATCGACGTCAAATGAAATATAGGTAATGGGTTTCCATATCTGAGACTAACTGTTACTCGATTGGCGTTGCAACATTATTTTTCTGTCTTAACTAAGATCGTTTAACTTAAAACGCTTTACTTCAAGGGCAAATTCAAGAAGACAATTCTACCCCATTTATAACACAGAACAACTGTACCACACCCTCGCCAGGGTTTGTACCAGGGCTAATAAGCCCTCTCTCGCAAGAAGGGCTACCTGCCAACCAAAATACTGACGGAAAACGTCATAGTGCAGAAACGGGCAAATTGAAACAAAGTAAAAAAGGGAGCTCAAAAAACGGTATAGAACCCAGGAAGCCAGGATCTTTGCCTTAGAAATCTTATAAGATGTAGAGCGCTTCTAGAATGGGAAATAGCGGAACGCAAAAAGCTCGGCGAAATGACATAGATGACGAACCACGGGGAAAGACGGAAAGACTTACAAAATGATCAAAGGGATAGGCGGCAGCCTCTAAAAGTGACACTGCCAGACACCCAAGGGAGGTCCCCGAGACTCAACGGACGACATTCCGCCTATGACAATCAAGACGTTCTTCGAGGAACACCCGGCAGTGGTAGCCACGGTATGCACCAATGTGATGGTAAGCTGGAAAATGTCTAGAGACTGGGGGAGGATCAAGGTGGTGCTGATTCCCTAAATAAACGGAAGGTGCACACCCATATGTCACTCGAACACCCAAGGAAAAGGGCATGAGACAATCATAGAAGACAGACTAAAAGCGTTTACCAGACAAGATGGCCTTCTATCGGCCCACTAACTCGGATTTCGCAAGAACAGATCAATTATTACAGCAACACAACGAATAACAGTCATATATAGAACGGGTCCCTGTATGCAAACGGGAGCTTCCTGTGGCAGTCCTTCTGAATATCAGGAACGCGTTTAACAGTCCACCGTGGAAAGGGATTTGAGACACCCTGGTGAGAAAAACGACCTCCCCCCTCCTTGTAAGGGCCGTCGCCGGGTACCTGAAGAACAGAAAAGTTTTTAACGGCGCAGTGAAGATAGCCATGACGGCAGGAGTTATACAGGGGTCAATTCTCCTGCTCTGGAACATATATTTAATGACATCCTGAGGCGTTAAGATCCCGCACAGGGAGTGGTAGATGTTTGCGTACGCTGATCACCTAGTCGGCACTACTCAACCAAAGACAGCAAGAGAGCTACAACTAAAGAAAAACATGGCTTTACGGTCGGAGCTTTCCCTTTTGCATAGGCAAAGCTCCTTCCGAAACCTGTGTGTATAATTATGATCTATTAACACCCGGTTTAGGTACATTATAAACAAGTGCACCAGTCACAATTAGCGGTTCTTCCACATGACCGGATCTTCTCTCATCTTGCAAGTTCAGCTATTGACTATACTGCCGGACATGCTGCGGCGTTATATCCACAACACCCCTGAGGATCGTGGAATCCTTGCGTGCTGCATAACACATGATGAAACCCCTGGGCTGCAAGCGCCGTACCGTAGATGTCTATTTTTATATTCGGCTGCTCGCCAGGTTGTACTTCTCATTGCTACAGTCGTGTATATTCCATGTCGATGCCCTTTCATTTTTTCCTCACTTCATAGAGTAGGCCAGAAACGCCGTCGTCCTAGGTAAACTCCATCGAAGTTGTGATTCTTGTGTCAAGAGAGTCCCCCCTCAAAAATATGAACTATTCTATTTCTACAAGAATTAGGTAACACCAAAACCCGTTTTACGTTACAAATCTTTATCTAGTAACTGTATATCTGCCTCTCCTAATTTCTCCCATATAAGTAATATACCAAATGTTTCTATTAGTTCTATTTTAATATCAAAAATGGCGGACGCGGTATGTATTGGCAACATTTGCGGGTTTTTAATTGCTGCTGCCGCCCCAATGGCTTTTCCAACTCCGCTTTCACTATGCTCTCGGAAACTGCTACTTTTCGACGTTATAGAGACCCCCAAATAGGCGAATTTATTTACAAAATTTACTACATTTCCCCTGGCTCGAAGAACGTCGTCTTTTGCCAATCGACTTCCTCTTCGAAATTTTACTGCTACTGTCTTTTGCCAGTTAATACTAAGACCCATCTCGTCCATATAATCAATTAACCGTTCCAGTTTCTGCTTCCCCCAAAATGGACTCCTGCCTTATGTCATCCTAATGTCGTCTGCATACATTAAAGTACTTGCCCACTCTCGGGTCCACCCCTGCCAGGTTAGGTAGCACTCCCAATAGTACCAAAAAAAGCAATGGGCTGAGTCCGTCACCTTCGGCCACTTTTTTCGTCTGCCTTACCCTTCCTACAATGCTTATACCGTTGTCGCTGAATAGCCAAGAATGGTCCCCAAGAGTTTTAATATACGATATAGAACTCCCTCCAAGGCTAACTTCTCTATAGCCCTACTTCGTGGCGCTAGGGTAAAGATTTAAGATCTATAAATATTGCGTATAACGGACTTCCTGACTTCTTGATACTGCGCTTCTGGTTTTGAGGAAGTACTCAAGTCTATCTGATATTACCCTTGAGAAAAACATTTTAGGGACAACTCTTAAGTGTTACTCCCCTTCAAGATCTCAAATCTGTTTCTATGCCTTTTCCGTTCGGTATGACAATCAGGGTATTCTCCATCCTCGCTTTGGGCATTTCCACGGATTTCAAGCATTCCTCAAATAAAGCTTTCCAGCGTGGTGTGAGTGCTAACGTTTGCTATTTTAATTGCCCTGACAACGTCTTCGAACTACCCATCCCTGTGCGAACTCTGTTGCTTTGTCCCAAGGCCCATTGTATAATATAAGTTCTTTCGGGGTGACGTGTGCTCCCTGCAGCACACTAGCAAATTGTCTAATCAGTCGTCCAGTCTCTACTGGGCACTGTGTGTATTAAGCGGATGGCATCGACGATGACTCCGAGCACACTCTTTAGGATTGCAAGGGATTAGAGTAAGCAAGGGCATCCGTCTTAGCGCTGCTGAGATTGAAATGGGACAGAGAAGAAGAAAAACGACAAATCGGAACACCAGACCCATACATACACACACATACACACCACACACCACAGCATCAGCATGGAAGCTGGGCGACGAAATAGCAACTGCAGTGGTGAAAGAGAAAACCGAGTTCGGCAGGCGCTGGAAATTACGGATTGCGCTTTTGACATCAGTAGATGACGTGGCTTGTAATTGAACGAATTCGAAGGTGTTATGACTAGCGTGTCGGACCTCTAGGAGAACTCGCAAGTGTCCTCGGCCACATGATCCGTTAGGACCTAATGGCATAAAACAGTACTATGGGCCATTAGGATCCCTCGTAATGGCCCACAATATTGTTGTATGGTTGTATTGACCCTTAGTGAGTGAGACTTAAGAGGGGAGGTGAATTTAGTGGGTCGAGGTCCTGGCGAACCAACTTTAAACCGTTCCTACACGACTCGAGAGGGGGAACATGCCCCATTCGTAGCAACAATGCGTAACAGCACTCACGCTTTTCCACAAAAGAAGAACGATTTACGAGAGATACTTTACAAGGTCCTTTACTAAGTGGCCTACGAATTTGGCAGTGCTTGTTTTGGATGCTACTTAACTGTTCCAGATAAACTTTTTGTATCTGTACACTCTGGCGTCCTACTAGACAAGAATCTCAGAGGCACTAGCCCAACATGAAGTCTACGGCTGTGCTATAGAAAAGAATATCACGCAGTCAAAGTGCAAAATCGAACCGTTCAGCACACCAGCCTTTCTTTTATTAAATGGTGTAATTACCACTTATTTGAAATGCCACAGGCATGCCATGCTCCCTATCTTCAAAATGCCCCGCATTTATTTGTTAAAATCAGCCTCGATAAACTTCGACGATGACCAGACTTGATGTGCTTGCCTAAGTGTCCTCCAATTTGATGGTACCTAGACGATTGCTTCATCGCAGGGCAGGTTTACTCAGAGTAGCAGAGCATTTTTTAGCACATCGTCAATTTGCAACAGGTCAGTAGACTTTCAGTTTCATACACTGCCGTGAGGTGCTTCTTGCCGAATCCTGGTGGAACCTCCTAACATGAATCCGATTGCTGCGATACGCTTCCTGGCTGCTCTGTGGTTTTGAAGAGCAACAAGTGCTCGAGTTTCTTTCCCTTCCAATAATGCCCGCATGTCTTACCCGACGCACCACAGCGGACCAACTTCAGCCAACCGCTGTGGTATGCCACGTGTTTCGGAACATTGTCAAACCCTGCGGCTTTCTGTCCCCCAAAGATCCCTCAAGATCAAGGCCAGATTCTAGAAGGTCTGAGTGCCAAGTAAGAGCGATGTCGAAAACGCTAGTTCTAGCGTCTGCCCTCGCGGCCACACCGATGCTCTGTTTAACAACCTACAAACTACGCGGATACGTGTTAGGCTTAGACGGAAGAGTTGGCTGCCCATGGAGAGCAACGTATGTAATGTCGCCGGCAAGACTGTGGATTCCTGCGGCAGACACAGTCTACCTTCGTCGAGGAGCGCTTGAAGGAACCATTTTTCTTTGATGTGGGAACTTGGAGAAAATCGTTCTAAGTCATGTTGTAGGCCGATGATGCGAGAGTTTGCGTTCAGGTCGCGCTCGTTAAAAAAAGCTACAGCTAATGATTGGCGCAAGGCGGGTACGGCTGTTACGGTTATATTGTAACGAAGTTACTGTGTACGCATCATAGCGCAATTCAAATAAGTTCTAACCGACCACGTCCAACGGCTACAGCGCCCGAGCCAGAATCTCAACGTACACAACGTTCACCGAATGATGCATGTCTCAACCAAACAAGGCATGTCTCAACCAGCCAGCCGAGAACAGCCACAGCCTTTCGCGCCGAAACCCCAACGTCCTCCGCCGTCCAAACGAACATCGGCCGACATCGGGAGAGGGTCGACCTATGATCGGCAGTCCAAGTCAAACAGTCACTTAACCTGTATTCCTATACGAAACAAACACAAACCGCTGTACATTTCGACCGATTGGAGAGCGGCTTCTGACACCTTTTGGGGTGTCAGCACGCCGCGGTACCTCGTGAACCAATAAATAGACCGAGCAGCATGGCTTAATAACCATCCGTTGCTCGGCCGTGCTTTGCGTTAGACCCAATGCTACGTGTCGTCATTCATCGTTCCTGAGTCCCTCGGGCTGCAGTACCCGTCCGGATGAGTCTACATCCCCCGAGCGGACCAGCGTAACACAACAACGTTACATTTGGTGGAGATGCCTCGATCTCTCTCTACCGCCGGACGGCGAACCAGCCGAGGCGACAACGGACGATGCCAGTGAACAACGTTACATTTGGTGGAGATGCCTCGATCTTTCTCTACCACCGGACGGCGAACCAACCGAGGCGACAACGGACGATGCCAGTGAGCAACGTTACATTTGGTGGAGATGCGACGATCTCTCTCTATCAACGGACGGCGAACCAACCGAGGCGACAATGGACGACGACGAAACAGCACACGAAACGCGACCAAGAGAATCAACACCAGTCCACAGACCTAGACCCCCGCCCAGCCACGTCAACCGTTCCAGACTCACGACCAACCACGTCAACCTTTCCAGACTCACGTCCAGCCACGTCTACCGTTCCAGGCTCCCGTCCAGCCAGCTTAACAGATCCAGACTCGCATCCAGCTGCCTCTACCGCCGACCGCCACTTCAGCCATCATGGACAACTAAAGATTTCCAGACGAGCGACAGTTCTATCTGCCCAGCTGGGCATGACGACACGACGCACGGATCACATCGGACGACGACCAACCTCCCACTCCACGACTACGTAGACCGTCTCATCATCAACACCGAAGAAGTAAGAGACCTGGCGATTTCATTAGCGGACCGCGCCAATGCAACGAACAAGGACCGCTACAACCAGAAGAGACGTGAACCGACATTTAAGGTGAGCGACTTAGTGCTCATATACACTCCAGTGCGCCGAGTCGGTGAATCCGACAAGCGATCAACCCCGACCTACCCGACCACGAACGACAGAGTTCAAGACATAGTACCATCGTTCGACCTTACCCGGTTTAAAAGCGTACAAGCCGCCCGGGTAAGTTGCGCAGAACAAGACCGAAATACGACCATGACCAGCGTTCATCCTTGCCCAGTTTAAAAGCGTACAATTCGCCCTGGTAAGTTGCGCAAAACAAGACCGAAATAGGACCATGAACAGCGTTCATTCTTGCCCGGTTTAAAAGCGTACTAATCGCCCGGGTAAGTTGCGCAGAGATAGACATAGTTGAACCATTTGCCGTCCGCCCAGCGCCATTTGCTTGTGAAACTACTTGGAACATCGCCTGGAGGAGTGTAAAGACTGAAAGCGAGAGTTCCACCGCGCGGGAGTGCACGCCCGTGCCGACTCCACACCATTACTCCGCCCAGGCGAGAGATGTCTCAAGTGACAGCAAGCCTGCATTCAACCCAAACTGTCCGAGCGACACATCGGACGACAGCGACCTTCCGGCGATCAACAACATGTATGAATTGCCGACCTGTACAGACCAATCTTCAACCTCAACAAACTGACCTGTCAACTAACACACGCCAGACCTCCACTGTTGGCTCGGGACGAGCCAATTCAGAGGGGGGGGGCAGTGTAACGAAGTTACTGTGTACGCATCATAGCGCAATTCAAATAAGTTCTAACCGACCACGTCCAACGGCTACAGCGCCCGAGCCAGAATCTCAACGTACACAACGTTCACCGAATGATGCATGTCTCAACCAAACAAGACATGTCTCAACCAGCCAGCCGAGAACAGCCACAGCCTTTCGCGCCGAAACCCCAACGTCCTCCGCCGTCCAAACGAACATCGGCCGACATCGGGAGAGGGTCGACCTATGATCGGCAGTCCAAGTCAAACAGTCACTTAACCTGTATTCCTATACGAAACAAACACAAACCGCTGTACATTTCGACCGATTGGAGAGCGGCTTCTGACACCTTTTGGGGTGTCAGCACGCCGCGGTACCTCGTGAACCAATAAATAGACCGAGCAGCATGGCTTAATACCCATCCGTTGCTCGGCCGTGCTTTGCATTAGACCGTATGCTGCGTGTCGTCATTCATTGTTCCTGAGTCCCTCGGGCTGCAGTACCCGTCCGGATGAGTCTACATCCCCAAGCTGACTTAGCGTAACACAACAACGTTACAATATCATTGCGAGCATGACCGGCTAGTGAATAAATCGAGTCAGAGTTAGCGGCGTTTATGACACCAATATGTAAGTCAGTGTTTCCGAAATGTGCTCAAAAAAAGAATTAATAAAAGTAATAGTTGCTAAATAAATACAGGTATAAGTATATATTGCAATCAGAACCAGAATCATTGAGGTAGTGAATTTAGAAAAATATGTATATATAAACCACACACAAACGTTTGCTTACAAATAGGTACTGTAAAATATTTACATTTACATACTGAATACCTTCAAGTGCGTTCATGGATCTAAAAACATATAGGCAAATAAAAAACCCGCGTGCACTTTTCGCTTAGCGTGAGTCATTAATGTTCATCATACGTCATCATATGTCTCTAATCTCGCCTAAAGCAAACCGTCAAGTATATTGCTTTGCTTTAGAATTGGTATTTTATTGGAGACATATCACAGAGGCGCTATTTAAACTAGTATGTTACGTTGAGCGCATCGCAAAAAAGTACGTGGGTTAGATTTGATAAACGCAACGTTTTATAGCTGACTCAATAGTTGCGACGCGTGAAGTGCGTGCATTACTGTATGACATGTATATTAACATTGAACAACATTCGACTATATTGTCGCGCAAGTAGATTGTGCCAGAAAATGGCTGACAGATTTTCGAGGAGTACAATTGATTCCTGCGACCGTATGCCTAAGACAATCACTTCTTGCTCTTAATCAGAACAGAGCATGCCAATCATCGGTTAAGCTAGGGACCAATTGTGCACCGTCTTTGAAATTGCGACAACATTGTCTCGCTGTGTGTAGGTCAAAAGGCGTTGTCAAGCCCGGTGGCGTGTTGGATTGCGTGCGTCTTGCGAGAGGAGGAGACTCATTGGTGCACGAGTTCAATACCCGCGGTTGCACATTTGTATTTATGGGCTCCGTCTTACGAAGCAATGCGAGAGCCTATCGGTAGATGTTAACTGTTGGCTGAAAGTCAACCCTAAAGAGTTTCATTATCAAGAGGAGTTACAGAAAGGCGCTTTCTGCTCTCCTGCCCTCCTTTGTTTGCGGCTTCTAGCTGTCAGCAACATACTGCAGGAGACATCGTAAATAGGCAAGGCCCGCCTAATATGTCAAATGCTAGTAGGGTGCGGATGTGTGCTTGTCCGAGGTCTGCAATATTGTGACGATGTTTTTGTTACGCTAAGTCACTGGGGATGTAGCTCAGCCGGGCGGCGACTACAGCACGAGAGACTCAGGGCAATGAGTGATAACTCACAGCGTAAGGTTTGACTCGCAAGGTACCCGGGCGGAGAATGTGTGGTTAGCCCGGTCTATTTATTGGCTCCAGTGACGCCGTAGCGTTCGTATATTATAGTAATAATGTTAACAGGTTGACTCGAATCTATGACGTTGTTAATCGGTCGGGTGATACACTTCTCTCGACGGTGCACGTTGTCCTTGCTGGTGATGATGACGGTGGCGATACTCTGGATGTGGCGCGGTCCGTGGACGATGGTGCACGTGTCCTATTGTCATCAGCACGCAGCCTAGTGGTCCCCTTGATCGTCACGTTGCACGTTGTATTGGATGCCCGCTTGGCTTACTGACGTCGTCAGTTGTCGGTGCTGTAGGTCTTTGACGTTTGAGTTGGCTTGGGTGGTTGGTCGGTCTGCTGACGTCATAATTGGCTGTTGGCGTCTCAGTGACTGGCAATTCAGTGACTACGCTGTGGTTGGCTTCTGTTACTGCGCTGTGGTAGGCCTCGCTACAATATTGTTAAGCTTGTTTTCTTATGCGGGGTCAAGCACATAACTTGGGCACGATGCGTCATGATAGGCGATGCCAGAGAGTCAATGCGGTGTCAGACCAGTGTCATGCATCTCTGCAAAAGAACTGGGGCTCCAGCCCATCGTCTCTGAATGGGTCATTGGAATATTTAATGCACGCTATCTTCAATTAGAGCAAAATTTACAAACGTGTCGCTTATAATGCGCGAGATTCCACAACGAGAGCTACGACTCTGACATCAACAGAATCTTTCCTGAATGGAATGCTAACTTTGTCGGATGGGAAGCCAATCTCCTACTCTTGGAAGAAACACCGCTAAGATTCTGGCTTCCTTAGTGGGGTTGCTGTAAAGAGCGTTTGCACTGTACCGGTGCTTCTATACCTTAGAAATGCTGTTTTTGGAGTTTTGAGTCTTCCGGAACTTGTCCACGCGAGCTTTTGGGACCCTCGTGAACCAGGGCCACATTTTTGCAAAAAGTAGGATGCTTCCACCGGCCGCATGCTTTTAACCAAAATCGACCTTGTTAGATAATTTGTACATGAAGTTTTTTTTCACCGGCGAGCTCAGCATTAGCTGTGGAATCTGAGAAGACTTTAGTGGCTCCTCTTAAACCACCCATCAGTTGCAGCGAAGTTCTCGAGGCTATTGTCCAAGCGAAAAGGAAGAAAGCTTTCGGTCCCGACCTTGTCTAAAACGAACACCTTAAAAACACTCCTCATATTTGACCTATTCTCCTTGCAGTCTTTAACAGGTGTCTAGATGACGGCCGCGTCGCGAAAACATGGCGGGAACGTTCACTTAAGGTCATCCCAAAGTGATCCTACTGATGTCCTGTCCAATCCTGGCGGAACATTGCAAAGAAAAGTTGCATTTATAAGATTCTGGCATCGATGCTTTCGCATTTCGATATTGCTCCATCACCGCAACATAATGCTGCAAGAGCAACATGAATTCCGTACAAGGAGTCGTACACAAAAGTAAAGTAAAGTTTTCGGGCTGACCCTCAGCCAAAATTTAACGTCTACGGGACTACTTTTCGCATTGCTTCATAGACGGACCCCCATAAATACAAATGTGCAACGGTGGGGCTCGAACCTGCGCACCTATGTGTCTCCTCCGGTTGCGAGGCGCAGACGAATGCACCACGCCACCAGGTTCGAAAGTTGGACACAAAAGCGTCCCCGAAACTATTATCCGAATGAATGAAAGTCTAGAACGTTATAAATCGGGGGGAATGCTTCTAAAAGCCTTATTTGTTGATCTGAAGTCCGCTTTTGACACTGCTTCGCGTAATGCTGTACCCCAGAATCTCGCTAATGCTTGAGGCGTGGGCCTCAAGACACTAACTCTAATCGCCAGGATTATCTAAGCAAACCCGATAATTCTCGACGACGCGATTTGTGAGCATGAGCCCATTATCCAGACCACCGGTTATGCTCAGGATGACAATCTTAGCCACCTGCTTTTTTCTGTTTACCTCTGGCCGCCACAACGGACGGTCGCATCTTCGCTCGCTACCGGACAATCGATATTGTTCACCTAACAATATCCGCTAAATTGACCGGAAAAGTGCACAGACCATCGTGCCAGCAAGGTGTCGACCCCTTGCAGCCCATCAGCCACCGCTGCCGTCAAAGTCGTCGAATTTTTCGCGACGGTTTTGTGGAACCGTGCATCGGCAGCAAACCGGCCATTAAGTCGGAATCTGCCGAGGTGAAAACCCAGTGTTTTACGTGTTGTGCAGTGTTGTGTGTGTGTGTGAAGTTAGTGCCCGGTGTGTCAATGTATCATCAGATAGGCAGATTCGGCAATTTTGGTCACCACCACCAGCAGAAACAATTGCCTTGTTTCTGTCTATGGCGATTGCTAATGTATATGTTAGCAAAATCCCCTTCTCAGCGAGAGGACCCTTCTCAGCGACCTGCTGACTATATTTTACAAAGAACACGATACCGTCGGCATCATATTGTACGCTAGCATACTGTCATGTTCAGTCGTGAAAAGTTGAAATCGCAGCGAAGCATACGCATAGATGGAAAACGATTGTCTCTAGATTCATGCCGAGAAAACAAAGCCATCATATTTAGATCCGGAGAATCACTTGCTCGTTCCGATCGCTTGAGATTTAGTACTAATCGTGACTAATTTATATGGTGCTTAGAGCAGACCTGCGCTGTATTATGCCGTGGACTTCGTTCGAATTTCTCACTCACACGAACTGTAACGCTCGAGTGAAGATGGCAGAGTTAAATGTGCATTTTCGGCATTTTTATTTCTGGCAAAAAAGGAATGCAATCCAAGTCGTAACTGAGATATGTAAAGTATTGACAGTGGCAATTAGAACAGTTCAAAAGTGGCTTGTCTGATTTAGGAACGGCGACTTCAACGTTGATGCTCGAGGCCGGCCCGGACGTCATGTAATATCGCCAAATCAACAGCAATGGTCGAAAGAAACCCACACCTGTCGCTGCGTGAGATCGTGGTAGTTGAACAAAGTGGGCAATACGGCATTCAATAAAAGCTTTTCGTTGTAACGACATGTCTTCAAAAATGAGTAAAAAATCGGAACGAACTTATGCATAAATCGGTTCCGATTTTTCACTGGGTGCAAATAGTAAATGATAATGATTAGGTTTTAATATTTTGTAGACGACTGAGAGCAGAATTAAATATAAACCGCTTGTTAAATAATAATTTGACATAAGGAAATACATGTCGAAATATGATCATATACTATAGATAAAGACTATTTTTTTCTGAAAAAAAAGGGGAAACTGTCTATTTAGACTATAAAATAAGATTAATCTAATTAATAAGAGAGGCAAATCCGGACGTTTTTGTTTACCGCTGCTTTATTGTGCAAATTGACGCGTGTTCCTCATTTTATCTGTCCCATATATTCAACTATGAATCTCTCTTATTTTTTCTCCAATTTTCCACTCTTTCTCCAACTCATCGAGCTTCAAAAATACAGTTCTCTTGATAGAGTAGAGACTACTGGGACCGCAGGAAAGGGGGATGAAGGGCTCAAACCCGACTCGCAGCAATATAAAAAAAAAACGCGTCGAGGGGGAAGAGGAAGAGGGACAAGGTTGAACAGCAGACAAAATCTAAAAATTGAATATTTAAATATACGAGGAGGACGAAAACATAAAAAATGGGAAATGCTATACAGAATAACGAACAAGGATTAGTCTGGGTGTGCTAGCTGTGACTCAGACACATTTGCTTCAAGTAGAAGCTCACCGTTACATAAAGGTGTAAGGTGAATGGGTGTAAACAGAAAAGTGCCACAAAACAGATTCGTAAGAGTTGGAGTGCTGATAGGAAAAAGTCAACATGTAAAGGTTGTGAAGCCAAGTGAAAGAAGCGACCTAAAAGCAGTGGAAACAGGAAAAGGGCCAGGCTACTTAGGAATTATAGTTGAATACAAACCACCCGGCAATGCAAAAAAAACAAAAACAAGATATTCTATGAATCAATTAAAAGGCTTGTTAAAGAGAACATAAAAACCATAACTATATTTTCAATGGGGATTTCAATGCACATCTGTTTTACTTTCAATCAGAGATTTCAATGCGCATCTGTTTTACTTTGATAAAGATACCGACGAGACCGGTAGGGATTTAGAAAACTTGTGTAGATATTGACGAAGATAAACAACACAAAGTGGAGAGAGACCACAATTTAATAACTTTTAGCGGTCAGAATAGGCACCCGAGATTAAAGAGAAAACAGAACAAAACAACAAAAATAATAGACAAGAGAAACTTTGCAAAAGGGCTAGAATAGTGGAAGGAAACTGGGGTATGACTACCGTATGAAAAAAAATGTATTAGAATGGCAAAACAAATCTCAATTGCCAGTTTGGCACCGAGCCACACGATCAACTCCTAGTAATGCAAGCCAACGCCATAAGACTAGACAAACTTAAAGATTTAAAAACATAACAAACAATAGCGAAGGGAGAGGCTGATACGTTTCTGGGAATACATAAAACAGCAGAATGAAATAGCTAGAGATAACGAAAGAGAAAAGGAAAACGAATAATGATACACCAATGTACGCATACCTGGCGAGTGAATTCAACAAGATTCTTGCTCAAGAAGAGACCCCTTAAAAATGGTTAGCAGGGAGAGTCGCCTTACCTACCTATCATACCAAAACTAGGGGCGGAAAACACGAAATTCAATCGCAGACCAATAACGGTAACAAGCGTTGTATACAGGATATTTGCTGCCATCCTTAGGAACAGGCTACAGGATGAGCTGGAAGGGATGAAATTAAAAGAAACATGGAAGACTCGTTTTAGAATAGGCAGCAGAATAGACGATAGTCTTTTCGTGCTAACGGAAAGTATCGATTGGGCCAGATCTAGAAAACTAGTTGCAACATTCCTAGATATCCGACGGGCCTACGATATGGTCGATAAAAACACTCTTTGGAACAAGATGATAAAGGTGGATTAGGACCGGAATAGGTTAGTATATTTAAATAAATATATGACAGGAGCTACATCTTTGCAAGAATCGCTCCTTGCTCGGTGTCTCTGTTTTTACGGTATATTGAGGAGGTAACACGACAAGTGTATGAATCGAATCTGGGCTTTAAAATTGTATGCACTAGAGGTGATGAAATAGTACTCCTCCGAACGTGTGTCCTGTTGTTTGCAGACGGCATGGTGATTTTAGCGAAATGTGTCAATCAAATGCAAAAAATGTTAAAAATATGAGGAGAAACGGCGGAAAAGATTGGACAGAAATTCACCGAAAAGAAATGCGCAAATGTAATATTTACCGGGGATACCAGGAAGATGCCGCTAAAGATACAGGGAAAATAAATCGCATATAAACACGCATACAAATACGTTGGAGTCATCATAGAAAACAGTCCGGATATTTTTAAAGCTGAGCATGCAATAAGAAAAAAACGAGCTGAAAATGGACAAAGTATTGTAAGGAAGAAGGCTTTGTGGAGTTGCACATGTTTAATCCAACAGTGACATACGCTAACGCTATTGCGAGTATAAACGCAAGCATGGTAAGCAGACTGGTCACAATACAGCGTGCAGTTGGCCGGCATGTTATGCAATGTAGGCATACATGTGCAGCACAGTTTATCGAAGGGGAATTCGGAGTCTCCAGCCTCTGGGCAAGGGAAGCACAATGATATGTAAGCCGTCTGAAAAACATAGCTGCAAGTAAGGAAGAACAAAACTGGGCGACAACGGACCGAAAAAATATAGGCAAATGGGATAGACGGCTAAAGTTCCTTGAACGCAAATTTAAGTGCAATATGATGGATTTTGAAGAACACGGGGTGATAACAATTAAACAGATAATCAAAGAGGTGAAGAGGAAAGTTGACGAAACAGCCGAAGAAATCTGGAGAGAGGACAAGGAGGGAAAGCCATCCTTGCAATTGTAGAGGCAACAAAAAAAGAAGTACGGCCGAATATATTATATATTCGCTATGCTCGTATGCTCAACACCCGACTGCTGGCGGCCAGATACTCGGAAACTGAAAGTGTTTAGTGATGAGCGTGTGATATAGAAGAAGAATCCATAGAACATATCGTACTAAAGTGAGACGAGCTAGGAGGAGTGAGAACAGTGGCCTTATCCGAGGCATTACGTTTCGGTGATACATCATTATGGCAAGAGATAAATGAAACCTAACGCAGGCTAGGGAAATGGCATAGATTGTAAGGAGCCATGGGGAAACACCCCCTTAACCAAACTATTGTGTAATTAGGTAGTAATATAACCATCGTGATAATCCAATTAATAGTATAAATGCACTGCAGACGAGGATGTTTGTAAAAATACACATACTGAAACTGTAGTAATAATATAAAACTATACGACCCCTAGCAGCACGCTGTATGGCATACTGCAGAGGAAGCGCATCTGATTCAAAAGATATTCCACAAGGAATGATAAATAATACTCATATATATATATATATGAGTAAAATATTTGAGAAACTACATATATATATATATATATATATATATAAGAAAGTAATACAGCAGCAAACGATTTGCCAGCAGTAAATAACGCCTCCAGTAGTATCAATCATTCGATAGTATATCATCAGCGAGTACAGCATCCGCGAGGGGGTGGCCGTATACTTCATTCGCAATGGAAGAATGTAATAACTAAATAAAATAATAAAGAAATGCAAAATGTTCTGGTTAGCAAGGTAACGCCGTAACCCATCAGGCTCTCCGTCAGATGCGGACCCTGCGTGCCGCACTGTAGTTAAACACACCTGGGAGGGGGGCATTTTTGGAGCCGCTAGACTCTGCTTATGCTCGACAGATCCGTTTGTTTTCGTAAGTCACATTGCCCACGAGAAAAGCATGCCCCAGCTCCAGAAGGTATCAATCACCCCTGAACCTGGAACTAACTATCAGTCAAAAACTTGTTTGGGCTGAGCAGCAAGCATCAAGCCGTAATGGCCACATCGAGACGACTCCCCGGAACATCGAGCGTCATTGCCACCGATTACCGATGGTCAACTCATTGCAGTATTGGCACTGGCTCATTCTCTCTGCCACTCTCAACTGTCGGTCGGGGACGGGGCATCTCCGGTCAACGCGGCTATCCTCGCCGAATATATTCCTCCATGAATAAAAAAAATCCTTTCGGGGTTGACTCTCAGCCAAGATTGAACGTCCATGGGACTGCTTTTTGCATTGCTTCATAGACAGACCTCTATAAATACAAATGTGCAACGGTGGGGCTCGAACCCGCGCACCTATGTGTCTCCTCCGGTCGCGAGGCGCAGACGTATGCCACCACGCCACCGGGCTCGACTTGTTCCTCCATGAATGAAACTGAACTCCATGGCACGGACAATCGTTCGTTCATCTAGCGTTTGAGACTCTAGGAGGTCCCACTGACTGTGAAACTGCTTCACAAAGTGTGTTGAAAACAGAGGCGCACAGAAGCGCCGGGGCAACAGCCTTACCAAATCAAGTTGCAAAATCAAGAATGACTGTGACCTGCTTGAACAACTGAGCGGCCACCACGCGGTTGAGGTCGTCAAAACAAATACATTAAATAAGCATACGTTTATGGAGTTTAAAGCTGCAAGTTCACGCTGTTCTAAGAGGCCGTCTTCTAAATACCATATGGCCATCAAATTACCAATACGAGAGACATCTGAATAATTTTGTCCGGGACATAATTTACCAAATCACGGTTAAGAACGTAAATTAACATGCCGCAAACCCAGTAACACAGAAGAATTATCACCGAATTATCGGCAAAATAGCAAGTTAGTGCACAAAGAATATACTAACTGCTTTTTAACCGAGAAGGCGTTCATATCGCAGCAGACCATTGTACTAGAATCCACGACACATTGTTGAAGGTCGTCAACCACTTACCCCGGTGTCACTATGATTTCCTTAACTCGCCTTTAGCAGACACGTTGAGCCCATATTTGTTTACGGAGGACTTCACTCTGGACGGATTACGGTTTAGTACTACCGTGTATATATTTCCGGAAGGACCATAACCTGTACTTCACGACCAAGTACTATACCGAGGTCTCCGCTCAGAGAGATGGAATACGCCAGCCCAGAGAAACTGTTTTGGACACCTTTGTGTGCCAAGACACATGCTACAGTTAGCACCATCATTTATGCCTTAGTGACGAATACTATGACGACAATTATTGTGTGTGTAGGTTTTGTGGAGACTCCCACATCAATCCATAGCGTGTTTTTGGGTCGGTTGGCGGCAATGCTGAAACAAACTGAGGACATGGCGCCAAATAGAAGATGCCGCCACCCCAATAGAGAGGACGCGGGAAGTCACTAAATGCGCGGGCAAATCTGTGATAAAAAAGGAGCCATGCGAATAAATGAGGGAGTAGTCGTTGCGAGTCAGCCAGGGGACGTGTGTTGTTTGAGATAGAGAATGGCGAACTAGGAAACGGTTGACGGTCAGCCATGGGGGGTAGTGGTGAACACTACACTTATCTGTCGCGTGGATCCATCGTCATTGCATAGCTATCTGCACGAAATGGTAGCTATTCTCGGGATCTGTGTACAGCCGTTGATTTCACTTTCCGCTTGCTCCGCTGGCTACCCGTGTATATAGAATGATCACATGAAGAAAAAAGGTCACAATGCAGGGTATCATATCATCGTATGTCAAGTATGTCAATCAAGGCAACCACCAGAAACGATCCCTGGGCCACTTGCAGTAATTGACTCGACCCTTTGGTGTTCTTGCGTTGCAAGTAGATTTACTTTCTTAAATTTCTTTAGCTCTGTCTGTTTTGAAAAAATCATCTGCCAGAGCTTTTCAGGAAGCTAATGTCGGCCGTCAGTAATGATTTTATCAATTATACCTCTGCAGAGCCCACGAGGAAAGGATATTGAAATCTCTATCCTTATAAAAGCATTCATGTGGAAAGTGGTTGTTGAGTCCATCATGTGCCTAGTTATGGGGATAAAACAGCTTTAAGCTACCTTCCACTGAAAGTGTCTTGAACAACTCGAAATACCGCAATATCTTAACTCCATCTTAAACTGTCAATAATATTTCCTGATAATTGTATGATATTAGTATTGCCTAGGTAACTTAGACAAACAAAAGTGTTCTTCCGAATACTTTGGGGCCTAGCGATTTATCGCAAAGGGTGCAAAGTATTTCTTACACTAGATACATCGTTTTTCTGTAGCAGTGTGTTGCTCCACCCAGACCGGCTTACCTAGATTGTTATGCAGTAAGAAAATGCAGGCGTACCATGGCATCATCAAATCAGGGTTGGTCATCACATAATGGTCACGGAATCACAATAATATTGTAACGTTGTTGTGTTACGCTGGTCCGCTCGGGGGATGTAGACTCAGCCGGACAGGTACTGCAGCACGAGGAACTCAGGAACGAAGAATGACAACACGTAGCATATGGTCTAGTGCATGACCGAGCAACGAGTGTGTTTTTAGCCAGGCTGCTCGGTCTATTTATTGACTCACAAGACACCGCGGCGTGCTGACACCCAAAAGAGTCTCAGAACCCGCTCTCAAATCGGTCGAAATTTACAGTGGTTTGTGTTTGTTTCGTATACGAATACAGGTTAATTTAGGTCTGAGTTAGATTGCCGATCATAGGTCGACCCTCTCCAGGTGTCGACCGATGATCGTTTTGGACGGCGGATGTCGTTGGTGTTTCGGCGCGAAAGGCTGTGATTGGTTGAGATATGTGTCGGTCGGTCAACGTTGGACGCTGTGGCCGCTGGTCGTGGTCCGTTGAAGTAGATTTGAATTGCGCCGTTATGCACATACGGTGTTGTGGGTGGCTGGTCTATCGTCGTACTGGCCAGAGGAAGTGAAACTTCGTCACAATATTGTTAGTTTAACCAGATAACCACTTCTAAAAGCTCTTTTATGGTGCTGTTAAACAAGGTTTTTGAGACCATTAGCTGGTTGCATCATGCATTCCCGAAACCTCCCAGATAAAAAAAAGCACAGTCTTTCGCAAGCTCTTCAGGGAAAGAGCTCGCGTGCAGGGGGACGTATTCTGAAACGCAGATAATATGCGCAAGAAGTTGGGATCACACTTCAAAGCTAGAGTGAGGACAAACCCTGTGAGTGGTATCTATTTTTGCTCCGGCGACGCATTTTTGAGTGATTTCCTCCATTCTTAGGATTATTATTATTTTCTAGGGCCTAGATTAAAGGTCAAATAAACTTAAATACAAAAACAGCGTTTATCCGATTTAAAGAATGAACGATCTTGTTTTAATCGCGCAAATTCCAGACAAGAATGCGTCTTTCAGAATGAGTATCAATAAATAGCAATAAATTCAATTTATTTATGTGAATAGCCGCGCAGAAAGAAGACAGATTATATACAGGTGGAAATCTGACCGTGTCGAGGAGTGTAGAAAGTAGAAAAACACTAAAATAGCATACGAAAAATAATAACAATAATAGAAAAGCACGAACGTTGCAGAAAGAAGACAATAAGACACAATTCTACCATTCACTGTTACTTTATTTCAACTTTAAGAAGGTAATCTTACCTCTCCTTTCTTGCTCCCTCTCTCTTTCTCGTTTACGCCCTTCGTTGGAATTGTTTATGAAAAAATGTTTCAATAACAACATCAAACATCTGGAAGACAAATGACCAACTGCAGGTCGTGCACGCGTGCACTCAGGTCCGGCAAAACCTTTCATTGAAGAGGTTCACCCCTCTTCAAGTCTATCGTCGGATAGCTCAAAAATGTTGGATACATCACAGGTGCCGCGCGTGCAGTAACTTGTATATACGTCCCACAAGATATAGGATCGCAAGGCGGTCGGTCTCGTACCAACAACACCCACTTAAGAAGTTTATTGACGCTAACGACGCATAATGTATAAAACACCCATATATATATATATATATATATATATATATATATATATATATATATATATATATATGTATATATATATATATATATATATATATATATGTATATATATATATATATATATGTATATATATGTTGTCTTGAATTTGAACTCTTTTCTATCAAAAACTGTTGAGTACGATGCAATTTACGCACACACACCGAACATTTTTGTGATACGCAAGTGACCTGAATTCTAAAGATGATTCCAACCCCTCCGCTCCGTCACCGTTGCATGCGTTAGCATGCTGGCTACTCGACAACGGTAATGGTAGTCGTAGTAGCAGTCCCCAACTAGACAGTTACAGAGGCATACTAACCATAATTGTATGCAAAAATAAACGTTTATTAAAATATATACATATGAAAAACCTTCATTCAGTAACTTCAGAACCTATAGGTGAGGCCCCGGTGAGCGTCCAAGCCGATAACGTCCATGATTCCATGGTCAAGGCCGGACCGACGAAAGAAGTCTTGTCTCTGCCTACTGTCGTTCTCCTTCGGCCCGCTAGCCTCAGAGAAATAACGTAATTCACCATCTACTCATGGAGTCTTAAGACACTACTAGTTCGTCCCTTTCCTCCGTCTCCTTGTTTAAACCAGCGTTACCAAAAAATAGCTTTGGTGTTGCAGCACACTCTGCTTCAGGTTCAGTAGGTTGTCATCTTTAAACGCACTGCTACGAAGAGTACTGCGAATTTATAGTAGCTACATGCACAGACAGTTATGTGGTAGAATCGCACCTAATCTGAACCTGCAGGCCTAGCTTTTTTTTAGCACTGACGCAAGCATTTCGCTAAAAACGCTATTGTTTTCATTAAAGTGCTACAGATGTGCAGCTCAAGAAACGTCTGCTTTGGATTACTCTCTGTCTAATTCTTTCTATTTCTACCACCGTCAACAAACGTGCCGTCACGCGGAATACCTTCGTTTTGCTTGTTTTTGGTAACATCGAGTCACAGACTTGGCAGCTGTTGGAGTGCGCCTATACCAATGCCGTCTTCTTGTACCTACGCTGAAACAAGAATCACCCCCTACATCATATTAGTTATCATCGCTATTACGATAGCCGGTGTAGGCTATTCGCGCGAATACTGATCACACCACAAATACTTGTAACTCAGGCGAAACTGCCGGCCTACCTTGTATTGTCGTGACTCTACGAGTTCGTCTCAAGTGGCTAAAGCAGTCGGGCTTCCAGCGCCAGTTACGGCGATAACTAAGTTCCTGCTACCGAATCATCCGTCGTTGTAGAGACAACTTTTACCCAACCACCTTGTTGCGCAGTGTCCTCCCATGAAATGTTGAGTTGGCTTATCCGTCTCTCGGTTACTCATGCGGCAGTGTTCACAGTGACTTTTGTCACGAGCATTCATGGCAACAGATAGCCAGCGAATAATAACATAGGCGCTTAAAATGTGCGCTGATAATAATAATGACTGCTTATAGGCTCTATTGAAGTATTGCGTGCCCCATTCAGGCAGTAGAAAAATCAGTAGACTGTTCCAATAAATTGTAATGCAAGCATGATTGTTTATCGTTGTTGTCAGCGTGTATGTGTCCTACATAATAGAAGGCAAGTCTTCTAACGGCAATCACAATAGAAGCAATCGTCGCAATCTAAACGAACAATGAAGGCGCAACCAACACCACCACGCCTGGCAGTAACTTGGGGTTCGATTTTCGAACCTGAGGAACATGCACACCAAAACATGGAAAACTACTAAGAGAAATCTTAACTGTAAACTTTGAGCCAAAGCATATTACAGCCGTAATAAGTCTGCGACCGGCAAACGATTACGAGAACGTTTCGGTCGTACATATGCACGAACTATGTCCAACAGGCGCGCCTGCCCAGGCTGCGCGACGTGCCTGAACGTGGGTTCACCATACAAGCAGAAGTGCGCCGCCATCAAGTGTGAGACGCCAGCGGGAGTCAACTGACCACGACTCACGGCCATAATTCGGTACCCTCGAGTGCCGTCCGCTAGACAATCCTGCAGAGCCCGCCGATCAGAAGCCTAAACGAGTTCGGGTTTTCGGCTAAGGCTGGCCGACGAAAGCAGTGTGCGTGGGTGCGACGGAATGGCCATCTGTGACACGTAACGGTCGATGCTTTTGAACTGCCACTTCCACTGCGGATTGTAGAGGAAGGGCCGATGATCAAAGCGATTGTCGTCGGGACTGTAGCTTTCCGCGTGATACGCCGGCGTCAACACGGTCGTCTTGTGCCGGTTGATCGAGTACATCTTGAAGAAGTGCTTCACCTGAAATAAGCGTGTCACCAGAAAAGCATCAAAGACAGACAGATCATCAGTCATCACAGCACGTCGCCACCTTACCGTACATTCCATGCAGTCGAGCTTCATAGGTCATCCTGATTAGAGTTGGAGTTCGTTCAATTTTAGTTGCGTAACCCCGGCTAACTAGATTGACGAACGATGCTTCTATAGCTCTCTTGATCTGTCAACATGCAGCTTGAGCCTTCTCTTAATTCGTTCTAGCAAAGTTAAAAACATATGCGTTCAGTGTTCCCGACCTGCAACTCTATTCCCTACCTACACGATTACTGATTATTTTGAGCAATCAGCCTATTTACGGAAAGTCACATTCTGTTCAGTGTGATGATTTATGCATTGGTAAACAACGGTTATACCATAATTCACCGATGCAAATTCAAATTGTTGAATTGCGTTCCTTGCGTTCTGTTTTGCATCTATTCTATTCAACCACCAACTATGAAGGCTGCAGTACGTGTCCGCCACCCACTTACAAGCTACTATACATTATGCGTAAAGCATACCCGCGTGACATGTTCATGCACGGAATAAATTTCAACAATTCGACAAAACAATGCTATTGTTTTCATTATAGTGTTGCATATTTGCAGTTCAAGGAACGCCTGCTATGTTACACTCTGTCTATCTCTCTCGATTTCGACCACCGTCAACAGTTGCAGTCAGGCAGTACATCTTCATTTTGCTTGTTTTTGGTAATATCGATAAGGACTATATTTATCCAATAATATTTATCCAAACGGGTAATCAAATAGCGACACAATACGATTATGGTTCTACAATTTGAACAATGTGAGACAGGGTGAGTGACTGCTACTACTACTACTACAAATACGTCCCGACAAATCAAATCGAAGCAAAGTCAATGGAAACTGTAACGCTTAGGCGTTTCTCTACTCTAGAAGCATGTAGTGTACTGACGCACCGTCTACAACTGGTCGCGCTGACTGATTGCCGGATTCTATTAGGTTTGAGACAGTAAGTGAGTGACAGCAGTAAGCTCGAGTTTGTGTCGAGAACTGTGAAAAGTGTCCTGACGAAAAAAGCCGGGCTTTCACCGGGCTATTTGTGTTGTCGTCGTCGTCGTCGACAATAATGTTACCTTTCGGGCGACATCGGCAGGCCGCGCCGACGGTTCCTCGGCGGTGATACGAAGATACATCGCTAGCGGTCCACAGCAGAATTGCTTTCGAAGGCTGCCGTAAGTTGACAGCTCGGCGTACGTCATACCCATGTCGACCTCATCCGTCTGCACTATCTCGCCCTGGCGCAATGGTGTCAACTCGGCCGTCGGCGGCGCAGTCAGTATACCTAGTTGTGGACAGTGAACAACGTCGTGCAACAATAGAAAATAACAGAACAACAAAAAAAATGAGCTTGCGTCATACATGATCTGCTCGAGCGCAGTGAAAAGGGCGATGATAAAACAACAATATATATATATATATATATATATATATATATATTTTTTTTTTTTTTTTTTTATGGGACCGTCTTCTGCGGACAGCAAATTTATTTAAGTTCAATAATTTTTCATTGAGCTTGAAATTTCCATTATTACATAAATTCAAACAGTTATAACTTTTCCAGAAAAGGCTATCGCCCGTATATATATATATATATATATATATATATATATAAATATATACATATACATATACAGGGTGTTGCAGAACATTTTCATAATAGAATATACAAATTGTAGAGCTCGTTAAAGCAAATATTTTTTCCAATGGAACATGGTCTCTGAGAAGTCTTGTTTCGGAGTGAGAGCGAAATTACTACAATTTGTGACACTAGTGTTTTTGCCCGACATAGGAGCATAAAATGTGCTGTTGCGAGACAACCAGTCCTCCTATACAGAAACTAAACACACTGTCGTGTTTGTGAGAAAATTCTGCTTCTTCCGAATATACAAGGCCGGTCAGAAGATGCGACACAGTCGTTTAGAAAAGAATTCGTCAAAAATGAAGTTTTTTATTAGCTTTCACGCCAAATACTTCAGAATCATAACCCTACGACCACCCACGTGTTCAAATCTAACATATTTAGCAAATGCGCATTTCATGACGATCATTTTGGTACCAAACTTACGGCTATGCGAGCTGTGGTTGCAGAGTAATTACGATTTTTCGGTGGGATGTCCAGATTAAGTGCATGAAAAATGACTGTGTGGCGACGTTCACTACAGCCGACGTGTCGCGCGACAGCCGCAGCGCGTCATTTTCATGCACTTAATCTCGACATGTTCGCCGAAAAATCGTAATTACTCTGCAACCACAGCTCGCATTGCCGTAAGTTTGGTACCAAAATGATCGTCATGAAATGCGCATTTGCTGAATATGTTAGCTTTGAACACGTGGGTGGTCGTAGGGTTATGATTCTGAAGTATTTGGCGTGAAAACTAATAAAAAACTTCATTTTTGACGAATTCTCTTCTAAACGACCGTGTCGCATCTTCTGACCGGTCTTGTATATTCTTCGGAAGAAGCAGAATTTTCTCACGAACCCGACAGTGTGTTTAGTTTCTGTATAGGAGGACTGGTTGTCTCGCAACAGCACATTTTATGCTCCTATGTCGGGCAAAAACACTAGTGTCACAAATTGTAGTAATTTCGCTCTCACTCCGAAACAAGACTTCTCAGAGACCATGTTCCATTGGAAAAAATATTTGCTTTAATGAGCTCTACAATTTGTATATTCTATTATGAAAAATTTCTGCAACACCCTATATATATATATATATATATTAGTCTTAACTGCTTTCGCTAAGACGGAGACAAGTGACGAGGTCTAAAAACGTTCGACGGCTTACAAGTTTTCATTAACCTACCGTCAAGGGCAGACAACTCAAAGTGACTAGCGGCGAAGCGCAGAAAAACCCTGAGATCGGTTTTCGATATGCTCCCGATAGGATTGATGTCTCCACTCGAGCAGTCGTACTTGGTCAGATAGCCTCGAAGCGCCTCATCCATATTGCCGGTGGCCAGCACCAGTAAGCCGCCTGGCCGCTCGCTAACCCACAGCCATAGCTGAGCGAACAAGTAACTGAGCAACATGCGCACCCGAGCCTGGACGTTCTGCAGCGCAAGATCTTCGCGTGTTGTGCCTCCGTGGACTTGAAACTTTGGAGCCCGGCCGCCCATCACGGACACGAAAATTGCTAGCGGGCGCAGGAAAACACGTATATACAAATATGCAATATGTTATTGACTAATACAATTATACTGCATATATTTAGTTAATGTATCCTTTCTATTTTTTTTTAATCAATTTGCGTTGTCTTGATACGCTTCTGGGACTAAATCAATTTTAAACTAGAAACAGTTAACGTAGTCTACATTAAATAGTGTGCCTCTAACACGGGCAGAATATATATATATATATATATATTGCTTGCGCTTGCATCGTTTAGTCTTATCCCTCGTCTGCGCCCGATATAATATATTGCGCTTACATCGTTTAGTGTTAAACCTCATAATTCAGAAAACGGCAACTTACAGATCAACGCTTTTACTGCTGTGTCTATGAGAAAACTTTGATGGTTTGAGCCGATCTGCGTGGCTAAGTTCTGGGCTGCATTTTTCGTCGACGCTGACGAGTTCTCAGTACCCATATAGCAAGTGAATAGCAATCGCTGACAAATGTCACGTCCGCCGGCTGTTTGCGGAGGTACGTACTTTGGATCACCGATCACAGTGCGTAAGTCTGACAACACCTGTGCAAAGAAGAAGAAGAAGAAGTGGGTACCATGAACATGTTTCCAGAAAACGAGTAAGTTCACTTATGGGCAAGGTCGCTTTTATTTTTCATCAGAGGCACGCTGATGAAAAATAAGGGCGACCACTAAATCAGTAACAATAGAATTTATAGCAGTAACAGCAGCAATCGTCTGTAGTGTACAAAAACGCCGCTGAGTGAAAGATTCACAGATGATGCTATTCCGTGGAATACGCGTTCAATACCAAAAGCAGGAAGACCGTTGGGCGTATATGAACAAACAAACGAATCCGATTCGTAATGAACAGTCACAATAGCGGTGAACATAATGTCGAAGGAATGGCTCCGGCAGCAGATCGCAGCAAAGCTAGTGAAGCAATCTCAACTCGGTTTGATTCCTTTGATTTTGTTTAGTATTAAAAAACAAATTCAAGCAATGACAAAGCAATTTGAAGTTCTTACCTCTTGGCTACCCGCTTTGATGGACGCATCGACAAGTGTGCACATTGAATACACAATGGTGGCAACCGAAGCCGAATCCACGCCGCCACTAAGAGGCAGAAAGAATCCGCCCTGGCCAGACCGCCTTTACGACCAACACAAACATATTCACCACATTGTGAGACAACACAAACATATTACCCATCTTGTGAGAAAAGTGCGTACAACTGCGGGAGTATGGTTCCAGCTCCTAAACGTACCACCATAGCGAACACAATACTGTACAAAATGCTACAATTTATACGACGCGTTGATATTAGTGAAGGGTATTTGTAAACTTCTGCCGATAATTCTGCGAAATTGCTCCAGGAAGGCTGGTTTGCTCTTGGAGGGATTATTACAAGAGAAGGCGGCAATTACTAGATCTTGTTATGTAAATAACCGGCATGTCGGTGCTCACATGTTGTCACACAACCTGCTCTCGCCGATTGAAAACAATGTTATCTAAATTAAGCCAAGTACTTTGATTTTAGTTGGCTAAGAAGAGCTACAGCCGTCTTTCGGGCATATCTAACCTTACAGCAAGGCACATTCAACTGATGTAGTAGTAGTAGTAGTATTCAAACTCATTTCTAACTCTTAGATGCTACGAGAGCGTATGCAAAGTAATAGTATCTAATAATAATAATAATCTGCCATCGCGACAACGGTACTCGGATAACCAGAAAAAAAGCCTATAGCCGTAGTAATCTCAAAATGGCCACTGACGATAACACACGAAAAAAAAACAAGTGTCGATTTGAAAACATTGTGCACATCTTATCAGCACGAGCACCAGTCGTAGTAGGAACAGTAGTCACAGTACCTTAGGTAGTCCCATAGCCAGCAGGCGGGACCGCTTGCAATCTCTTCTTCGGGAGATATGATGGGCCACCGAACAGGCGCGTTTGCCACCCCACCAATGGCTGACACGAGGTAGATGTCCGCCATTACGTGCGGATACGGCGTGGACTGGGCGCTCGTCCAGCCGCGCGATCGGAACGTCGCTCGCCGAGCACGCACGTCTTCAATGAAGAACTTGGCTGTCACAACCTCCACCTGACGGTCAGTCAGGTAATCAAGATTGATGATGAAGACGGTATGAATATGAATGAGCAACCCAATGCTAATTCATAATATGCAGATTTTGTCAAAGTTATCGGCCGCTTTTGTAACATGCATATTAAAAAATGTGCATGACGCGCGGTGTGCTGACGGAAACATATCAGGAGGACGAAACATATGAGTGGTCACGTAATGTTGGTATACGTAGCAGAACGGCCGTGTTGTTGCAGGTAGGTCGTGTCCCGCTTTGGCCGTGTTCAATATAGCTAAACTTTCAACTGAGTAAATAACTGCAAAACTTTCGCACATAAAAAGCGATTATACTTAGAGCATATATGCAGTTATGGACAGAGCTGCGATAGGGAGGTCGTTATTAAACTACAGTGTCATACAAGCCGAAACGAAACAGTCTGTGACGGCTGATCTAATACTATATACACATAAAACACAGTCAATAAAACGTGTCAGTAAGCTTGCGTACCTCCTCCAGCGCGAATTGGCGACCTATTGCGAGAAACTGCCCGTTCATAGAAATGTTCGATAGTCCCTGGTAATACACTCGTTCACCGTCGCAGCCTCGTAGATTAGAAAACACATATACGCAAGCGGATTTGAGGGAAGCTGAAGACACCAAATCGCGAATCAGGTAACTCTTCCGCAGCTCATGGTAAGATCCAGACGAGTTGAAGATTATCTCTGCTCCGGCCAAGCACGCTCCAATATTCATGCTACGCCACAGACAACACCGATGAAAACCACCATCACAAAGATAAACCATAAGAACAACCGAACATCAATTGTTAATAGCCAGCATAAACCTACACTAGCAAAAAACATACGTGAAAGTATAATATAAGACCACAATAGGTATTTTAAAATGAATTACTGCCTACATAAAATTCTATATAATTTATAGCCTAATCAAACTTATATGCTAACTACATACTAGGTTCTAATGGAAACCACATACTTTCGAGCTTCTAATATATTCGCTGTGTCAGATAGCAGTCATCAAATACCGAATAAGATATTCTGATATAAATGCAGAGTAATAATGGCTTTCATTTGGCGTGATGTTTTTGTTGTGACATTGTACCCCCTTTTTATAAAACAGAAATTATATTTCAATGCGAAAGTTCCCTGATCGTCGAGCCTTTCTTAAGAAATGCAGCTCGTTATTGTTTTTAGCAGAATAGGAAGAATATGGAAATATAGAAATCGGTTGTTTTAATCAAATAATCTAAAATCAATAATGATATGTGCGCTGGTGCACTGTCGTGATAGAGGATCCAAGAGTTATTTGCCCAGAGTTCAAGCCCCTTGCGTCCGACGTTCGCCGACAGTCTTCTGACGCATAAAATATCGACCAAGACTGTCACCACTAGACCATAAGATATCTCCAATTCCTTAGATAGCTCCTTGAAAGTAATCCGACAATTGCGGAATAAGATGTCACTTTTCAACGTATTTTTCTGCAGCAAATATGCCGGACAGTCCTCTTCGTTTGGGATGCTGTTTAGTATCGTACATTGCGTGTCTTTACAAGATTACCCGGCAAACGCTTTAGGTTGTACTGTGTCATCGGTTCCAGGATACTAACTTACATTCCTTGGCAATATACATTGTGCACAAATGGGCGAGCTTACTGACCTGCTTGGATTCCAGAGCTCCTCACAGATTTCATAGCCAATTATTGTGTCTTTGGTTTCCAGCAGGACATCACCAAACGGGACCCGAACCTGTTCTGTAATCCGGGCGATCATTGGAGGAAGAGGATACTGCTCAATAGACTTGGCATGCCTCCACGGTGTGAACCAGCGTGATTCCCTATGTGTTCAAACAGTGATATAGCAATACTTCGCTAGTGAACAAGGTAAAACCAGATATCTATGGATATGAATCTATTTTGGAGAGATTCTTGGTTAATGCATTTATCTGTTCGGCGACAGTCATAAAAGCTCAAGTACTACCACTACTATCACATTTTCCATTTTCACTAATGAGTGATAAGTGTACACTTAATTACTGTACCATATCTGGTAGTTAGTTTATAGTGTACTGTGATAACTGTACATAATTTGCAAAATATGAAACAATATAAAGTCGACCTATACCGACCTATAATTTCCATCGTCGCACAAAGTCATCTTTGGCCGAATCAGTAGAATTTTCTTGTTTAGGAAAACCACACGCACATTATAGAGGACGCCTTGTCGGGACACCGCCATACCCACGTCGCATATGATATCCTAAAAAACAAGCATAGTATTTAGTTTAAATGGCATTGGCGTCAATATAAACACACTTTGGTAGCACTGACCACCAATAACTAGACGATCAACTGTTATCTAATTTAACAAACACGTAATCAGCGGGTGTTCTTATGTAGACATAAGTATACATACATACATACGTGCATACATAAGCAATTTAATGAGTCACATTTTGTACATATAAATGCGCTGCAAAAAATGCAACACTAAATTGATTTGATGTCAACAAACATGAATGAACCACATGATATTTGAACAACTCGCGCAACATGTTTAATAATTACTATACTTTAGTCATAAGACAGTTAAGTCTTATGACTAAAGTATAGTAATTACGATGGTTCAGTTGCACAGAGAGATAACCAGTAGAAGGAAGGAACCTACAAACGTAGTAGGGTCCTCGAGAAGCTTGGCAAGCACCTCCCATGAATGGAGCTCGGTGTCCGATTCAAAGTAGTGGTCAGCACACCCATATCCCCTGAAAACAAGTGCTACACGGGTTAGATGACCCCGACTTGCCTTTGCATACGAAGTATTATCGTTCCCACGAAAGGACACATATGTAATCTTTAATAATCGTGTTTTCATTTATAGCAATTCTTTGTACAATCTGCACAACAAAATAATGCAAACAATGATGGAAATAAATCGTAATAGTGGAACATTCAATATATATATATATATATATATATATATATATATATGTATTTGTGTCCTTGCTTGATGGTAGCCCCCGCCCTTATGGACCCGGTGCGAGCGGTATATACTTAAGGTTCTTTGCAACGTTAAGACGGTAGGGTCCACAAGATTCCTCTTCGTGACGCCGAGCCCCAAGAGCATACTCGCAGTCCCATACACCACTCATAGAGATAGTGATAGATCCAATTCTGCGAGGCTTTTGCGGGTCGGGGAGCGCCGCTCTTAGGAACTCGGCGTTAGTAGTGCGTTGATCCTGAGCTTTAGTAGCTTTAAATACTCCTTACCAGATAGGTAGGGCACACCCTTAATCCAGTAATGTACAATGGGCATTTCGTGTTTTTTTTTTTAATGTGCCCCATCGAACTTGTTGTGTAGTTGTTGAGACCAGTAATCGGTCTCTTGTGTAGCGGTCACTATGGAGGTTCCTAAGCGCTCGCAAAGAAGTCTTGTTTTCGCAAGGTCTTTTTGAGGTGGTTAGCATCCATTGGACCCCAGGGTGAATAGAGTGTTGTAGTGCTGTCAGACGGGAGAGGCGGAGTCTGGGGATAAATGTTTCGAGGCAGGGCATGTCCAGACCGCCGTGTGCTGGGTGCGTGTACAGGTAGGCGTTCGGCATGGAGTTTTCGAGCTTAAGCCATTTCGACTAAACAACCTTTCTGATCTCTTTATCTAGGTCGCTAAGAAGTGCGTGAGATGGTCTGGAAGCGTATATATATATATATATATATATATATATATATATATATATATATATATATATATATATATATATATATATATATATATATATAGGGAATCAAGCAAGTTTTTTCTGAATCGAAATGATAACCGCAACTGCCAATATTTAATAACCACCAATCATGGCGTATGTCTCATTCTTTGCTGTGACAAACACAATAGAGTGACTCAATATGAAAGAGTTTTCGAAAACAGTATTTTGCTCTATTTTAATGACAAGCTTCAGAACGACTTGCTTTGTATATATATTTTTTTTGATACACTAACATGTTATACTGTCACGCACATAAATCAAATTGGAAAAACTGCACAACCGCTATAAAAAACGATGCTTCCTTATTTCTTCGTCTAATTAAATAGAAAAATAACAAGTTGATTATACGTGCACGTGTACCACATAGTGCTAAGCTATGCTTGCTGTATAAGATCGCAGTAATCAAATGCCAAATTTGCTTAAAATGTGTAACAATAAGCGTTTTCATTCGGCGCGACATTTTTTTTATTTTACACTTTCCTTCTTACATTTTACACGTACCTTTTATAATAATAGGATTCGATTTTGGTAGCCACCTCGTGACAGCACCATATTAAGACCACTAGTAGATTGTAAATACATTTCTTAAGAAATGCAGCGTATTATGCTTTTCAGCAGAATTCGCGCGTGCTACAACCGTATATACAGTACAACAAATATATATATAGAAATATTTGTTGTACGGTATGTCTCCATTGTACCATATTCGTGTAGTGCGCATAAATAATGTTGTATATAGAATAAGCTCTTTCCTTGTGTATAATACAAGGAGAAAAGACGTAAAACCCAAACGGTAAATGTTATCAGTGTTTTCACAGAGACTTACGGTATTTCAAGTTCCGGCCCGCTTCTGTACCTGGAGCCGGCTGCTTTCGCGCGGCGAATACCTGCAAAAGAAGTCGCAGATGAAAAATGTATACACAATACAATCAGTAGAAATCGGAACAGTAATCTAGGATATTCAGCCAAAGGGATACAAATAATGACGTTGTATTGCCTACGTAAAATATCAGAGAAAATTATAATTTTCAACTTTTCTGATAGTAGCAATTTACTGCCGACGGGCCCAGCGATTTCACAAGTACTTTACTGAACTACTTCTGAAATTTATTAACGGAACCGAAATTTGATTTCACCAGAACAACGCCAATTCTATATGAGCCATCCCAACCTCTGAAAGTTTAACAATTTTAACTAGGAACACACTGAGCATACACAAATGATTCACAACCCAAAAAGGCATGCTTTTGAAATCAGTACGCAATAAGATAAAATCGATCTTCGATTCCAGCGACTTGTGACTAATGACTTGGGAGGCGTCGTTAAAATAGAAGGCGACAATTTCTACTGTTGAATGAATCAGAAAAAAAACGCAAACCTAATATGTTATGTTAATGCGGTTACTGTATTGTTGTCATTCTTTTACTGTTACCATAAAAGCCGGCAAAATGTACTTTAACAGTCGATTCGGAAAACGGCTCTGAGTAAGAATATATACATTAAATGAGATATAATATAAAGTGCTTAGTAAGTCAAGATCACTTCAATGTCAAGTGCAAAAATAGAATGCACTTAGCCGATGTAGAATCTGACTGCATCAAATAACCGACTGGCGCAGATATGTTTCGGAAGTTGTAAATGTAGCTTTCTTGCATCTGCCCTTATTTACCGATAACAAAAGGCGGTATGAGCATCCGCAGAAACTAGACATAAGCGAGCCCTTATGTTAGACTAAAGTATATACTTCCTTGCGTACTTATAAAAATACATACGCCCACGAAATAGATACTCTGCGGAAGTTACCTCCCTTTCGATTTGCAGGTTCACGTGCAAGTCGGTGTAGATAATTCAAATTAGTTATTAAATGATTACACATATCGTAGATGCCCGTTAAGATTACAACTTTAAAGTTTAACATCGGGGCCTTAATATAGGACGACAAATATATATATATATATACTCAATGGTAAGGTACAGATTACAATAGACCCAAAAATAAACGTGAATATGCGCGCGCGCAGGTTTGAACAAATATATGTTTACATAATGTATGTGTGTTGTATTTAGTCATTAAGCATTCATTTACCATTCGGATTATATATATATATATATATATATATTATAAAACCGCCCTATTAAACGGCTAGTTTTTCATATGCACCAAGAAGTCACGAAGACTAAAAATGAACCCTTAAACGTACAGTAGTGCTCGATATAGTATCCGGGAGAAAACATATTTACTATTATCTCATTAACAAATATATGTTTACATAATGTATGTATGTTGTATTTAGTCATTAAGCAATCATTTACCTTTCGGATTATATATATATATATATATATATATATATATATATATTATAAAACCGCCCTATTAAACGGCTAGTTTTTCATATGTATCAAGAAGTCACCAAGACTAAAAATGAACCCTTAAACTTACAGTAGTGCTCGATATAGTATCCGGGAGAAAATATGTTTACTATTATCTCATGGGACACCGTATCACATTATCACTAGCTGTCGACCAAATGAAAGACAAAAAAGACTCTTGCATGTCGTCACCGTTGAGCATATGAATTCTCGAATGCACGCGCCACTATGAATTAGACAGATAAGACCAGGCACCTAGAAGGCGTTTGACTTGAGTCGGGCCCTGAATAATATTAATGAAAATCCATGTTAAATCAAATCCGTGCTAGGCGACGTTTTCGAACGACTGTTTTTATAAAGCAAAACTGATCTCGTATCATCCTATATCCCATATTGTGTGAATGCATCCACCAATCGTACTGTATGATTGTGTCTACTAATCATATTTGCTGATTGTATCCATCAATCGTATTTTATGATTGTACCTACCAATCGTATTTTATTATTGTACTTATAAATCGTATTGCATTGTCTAATCGTGTCTACCAATCGTATTGCATTGTCTAATTATGTCTACCAAGCGTATTGCATTGTGTCTGATTGTGTCTACAAATCGCATTGTATTGAATGATTGTGTCTACGAATCGCAACAATTGCATCTCTCATTGTGAATTTACATTCATAAAGAAGGGCAAATGTCTCTGTCAGATGTGTTGACAGTGATCTTGGCCATCTTGCCTCTACGTCCTCTTCGTGTCAATGCTACTGTATGAATACTCACTCTCCAAGATACGCCGATAATTTCCTGTAAAGTCGAGCGCCCACTGGTTGAGCGTACAGCCAGAAACACACAGAACCGTCGCCATGTGTGCGCCGATGTGGAAGTTCGACTTCGAACAGAGTGAGAGAGAATTTCAGGAGGACTTCAGCACCACCCCCAGCAACAGCACCTCCACCACCACGACAACCACTAGCAGGTCTTCTTCTTATGCGCCGGCACACTTCAGATCGAACACTTCAGTTCGACATTGACAGACTAGCCAACAATGCGAACACTTCTGCACGCCGCTCCTTGAGCACGTTGTTGTATGAAGTCATACTCAACGCGCGAATATAGACTACGAATGCTCACACAACGACCGCGAACAACGGTTCAGTCTGCACACCCACATACACACAGAGATATACTCTGTGAGAGAGAGAGAGAGAGAGAGAGCAGGAAAGAGAAAGGGAGATTGGAGGTTAGACAGGCTGTTGTTGCCGCCTCTACAACGAATAGTGAAGTAGAAACAGTAGTTTTTGATCGTTGGATAGAGACAACGACATACAGCGAGGACATATGACATATAACATATAACGAAGACATATGACATATAACATATAACGAAGACATATGACATATAACAAGACATATAACAACCACATAACATATAACAAGACATAACAGGTACATATGACGAATAGCCTGCTATCGCCACGGCCACAGACGGTCAACTGGCGGCACACATATGATCATCGACCGCCGCGCCGAATCGAACAGCCGGCAAAGATCCAAGTTGTTTAATTAGTAACAACCACAACAGCAGTAACCACAACAATCACAACAATAACAACAACAACCATAACAATATCAGCAACAACCACAACAGCAATAACAACAACAACAACCACAACAATATCAGCAACAACCACAACAATTATAGGAACAAAACAATGAGCTCTTCTCGAACCCCCAATGCTCTTGTCCCACACTCCCCCCCCCCCGTTTCACCCTCTGTCAATAGTCAAACCCAACAATTCACCACCACCACCACCACCACTATCTCCAATCACCATACGACTCACCATACGACTCCTCACCACCGCACACTAAGAAGAGATCCAGGTTTAGTCTATCCTAGCCTGCTAGTCGAATTATATAATAGTCCTCACTCGATGCTAAGTTTAGAGTCGTCTAGAGCTGCTAGAGAGTGCTGCCGCAATTAGTCGTTAGGTGACCGAGCGCCACTATCACTTTTGAATCTAGGCTATCATTGATTGATATATTATTATTATTATTGATATTCTGCTGGTTATCAGTTTCGAGCAGAATCGATCAAAGCAGACCAGATGGGGCGACCGCGCAGCAGCCGAAAGCATCTTTGGAGGGGGGAGGCAACAACAAACAAGGCGGCAAATAGCAGCAGACGACAATCATGCGGGTAGTGATGGCCTCGACTTTTATACGTGAATTTCATATATATATATATATATATATATATATATATATATATATATATATATATATATATATATATATATATATATATATATATATATATAGCATTTCCATCATCATCTTACTTATTATCCATGACAAGGCAACAACGTCCAATACGAGACATCGCAAATGTTCATGATCTTTATAAAGGCTCTAACATCATCATCTTACGCCGTTTGCTGGCCCTAATGTAACTAACGCACACACCAGCGAGCAACAGTAATATGTCATTTTGTTAATGTTCATGTATGTGTTTATTAACTACTGGGCGAAACTTCTGGCTCACCCCCATGATAAATTTGGTTTGTCGTTGTTGTTGTTGTCATAATTGTGGCGCCATTCTGAAAACTGAACTTTAAAACTAAAAAGTAGCTATAAAACACGACCTATATGCTTCTTTAGAACCCGCGATCTTTCACTTCTAATCTATTGAAGTCAAATTAGACATCTGGCTTCATTAATGGACATATCGCAAAACAAACCCGTTTTATTCTAAAATAAATGTATGTTTATATTGTTTGTCTTCGTGATTAAATGAATGTATTGAAATTATTGAAAAATTAATATAAATAAAAAAAAACATTAAATTAACTTACTTCTGTTTTCCCTCTGCGTGCTCTAATAACGGCCACCGTGCGATTTGGCATTGATCTAAGAAAGTAATCAATGCATTTCTATTAAATATGATTATATTAAAATCGTTGATCTGAAGTTCATTTGAATTTAAAACTTGGCTACGCCATAGGCCCTACGTTAGAAGATTTTCTCGGCGAACGGTGGATTGGTTCATATTCACTTGACGAGCTACAGACTGATAATAACAGTTTTTTAATGCAATCAACAGTTACTTATTTTGATTTACTCGGATAGCCGGGGTGCACAAAACAGGACGTGTACCATATTTAAGCTCAAGCAAGGCGACGATTTAGCCGTGGCTTCATCTGACGCGATATCTATTTCACAGAACTCGTTCCGTTGCTGGCATTATCATTAAGTTATGTCACTGGCAAGAAAGACACCTTACTATTATAGACAGAGGCTCGGTAATGTGCTGTCACACCTGCGAATAGAACGGCAGAACGGCCATTAAACCCAAATCACCATATCCGAGCGTTATCCAGCTCACTGACTGGTATCATCCTTCTGGCCGAATTCTTTAAACAAATGCAATTGCCTTCGAATAGTGTGGTGATTTTTATTCTCACATCACTATAGCATCTGATACGAGTATTTAAATTTAAATATATGTATGACACGTCCAACCGTAAAAGTGCCACAAGTGTGGGTCGTTTGGGCGAGGGCATCTTCAACGGGGAATGGGTATCAGTTGTACCTCCACCTCCACCTCCTCCATCACCACAACCACTCTACCACGACCACACGGCCGAGCCACCACAGAGTGTACCACAAAAAAAAGAGGCGCCAAAATATTGGCGCCAAAACAGGTTGCACCAGTTGAAGTTGGCGCCTGGACCTCGGACGCAGCCAACTCAACGGAACGTCTTTGCCGCCGACTCAGAGGCCAGAGGCAGCTGTAACAGCGACTCGACGGAGGTTTGGAGTAGCGACTTCGGTTTACTTCGGTTTAGCGGTCAGTCGTTTGTTCGCCGAGTAAGCGAAGTTCTGTGAGTTCCGAAGCTCGCTGACTCGCTGGCTGGCTGGCTGACTGAAGCTGTGAAGTCGACACAGCTCGAAGCGAATTGAATCCGCATCCGAAGAGCACCAGCAAATAACAGAGAAAACCGGCAGCACGATGGCCGACACGGGCAAATTCAATCCGAGGGATTACGCTCAAGCAAAAGGTATGTACGAACAGCAGAACTACTATGAGCACTTGTTCAGTATACAGAGATACAGTACGATATGCGTGGTTTCTTTGGGTAGTGTGCGTGGTGTGTATAAACATAGCAAAAGAAGTTCGCCGCCTCGTAGAGTAGCGTTTCACACGCCTTGATACGAGAGTAACGGTCGCACACATCGTACATAAAACAATCGATATTTGGCATCGATTCGCAACTCTTCTTTGATGTATGTTCGTGCGGCCAGTCTAGGAGATTGCTCTCAGCATGGCTTATCGTCAGAGTCAGCATCACTAGACGCCTGAAGTTTTCGAAGCAAGGCTTATAATTTGTCTTCATAGAGGAGTTTTGTCAGGGTCATTTAAATCACAACAGTAATTTAAATGACCCATAAAATGTATTCCATATATCCCAAAACTATACAACATTTGCACGGCTATACAATGTCAGTATGTAGTTAGTGTAGCTTGGTGGAGGCCCTCTTTTAGAAATAGTGCCGAATGTCTGGAACCACATTGAAATTACGGTTTTTCTCTTCACGACATTTTGAGGACTGAACATTACTTGGGAATTGATCGGTATTGAGTCGGCTGAATGATGAGGGTACTGCAAAACTGTCACATTTGTTTTTGCCGGAAACCGTCTCCGTTTCGCTCGGCTATTTGAGGCATCTCACTCGAATCCTAGACAATTATGCTGGTGACAATTCTATTCAGTTGTGCACGGCTCAGATACACAAGCAAGCCGGCGTAAACAAAATACGTTCTACACTGGGTCCAGTTGCGGCTGTCTTCGTCGTGGCCGGCGGATGGCGTGTCTGACAGTTGCACAGAAATATCAATACTAATTTATTGCTAGGACATATGACGCACGCGGTATTCACATCTTAGACGAAATGTCCTCGATTGAATGCGCCACACATCGACCGTTAATCAAGCAACCATATTAGTTCTGCAATTTCTGATTCCGCACTCAATTATCCTATAGTATCCTATGTGGAAAATGACTCTCCGCCATGTCGTTATCTTCGCTCGGTTCTCTTCAGATTGTTCGTCTTCTTAGCCTACGCTTATTTATAATAAAGCCAACTAAATGACATGGTCATGAGATTCCTTCAAAAACGACCAGTTGCCGATCACAGGCGCCTTGCCTTCAAATGAAAATGATTAATAACTTTGCTATATATATATATATATATATAAGCCAAAACTACCGACGATAAGACCGTTTGAATGATTACGTGCATAGTTATCACGTAGTCAGGCTTCTTTGTACCTATTTGCTGGCTTGTCGATTGTGGAGAGAGAGAGAGAGATACACAACACAGATATATGCCGCATTTCTAATTCGTCTCCGCTTTCGTCGTCAATGTTGCAGAGCGTATCACGAGCTTTCTGACAGACTTCACGACCCGCAATGACCGCGGCAAGAAGGTGCGCGTCTATGCCGACCAGCTGCGCGAGATCGCCCACCGCGAGCAGGTGTCGCTGACGATCAACCTCGACGACATCAACGAGTTCGACGCGGAGCTGAGCGAGGCGATCATTGACAACGCGCACCGCTACGAGCGGATCCTGTCCGACGCCGTGTTCGACCTGCTGCCGCAGATGAAGACGCGCGACACGCTGCCCAAGGACACGCTCGACATCTACATCGAGCACCGCATCATGCTCGAGGCACGCCAGCGTCAGCCGGGCGACGCGCCGCGCGACCCGCGCAACCACTACCCACCCGAGCTGCTGAAGCGGTTCGAGGTGGCGTTCAAGCTGCCCGCCGACTACAAGCTGGTGTCGGTACGCGAGCTGAAGGCGCACCTCATCGGCAAGCTCGTCGGCGTCAAGGGCGTCGTGACGCGCTGCACCGAGGTGAAGCCGCTGATGGCGGTGGCGACGTACATCTGCGACCAGTGCGGCGCCGAGACGTACCAGCCCATCAACTCGACCCAGTTCCAGCCGATCGACGTGTGCCCGTCGCAGGACTGCCGCACGAACAAGAGCGGCGGCAAGCTGTCGCTGCAGACGCGCGGCTCGAAGTTCGTCAAGTTCCAGGAGATCCGCATCCAGGAGCACAGCGATCAGGTGCCGGTTGGCGACGTGCCCCGCACGACCGTCGTGTACGCGCGCGGCGAGGTGACGCGCCTCTGCCAGCCGGGAGACCACGTGGCGATCACGGGCGTCTACCTGCCGATGCTGAAGGCCGGCTTTCGGCAGATGCTTTCCGGCCTTCTGTCCGACACGTACATCTCGGCGCACAACATCACGCGCATGAACAAGCTCGAAGCTGCCGAGATCGACGATCAGCCGCTGACCGACGAGGAGATGGAGGCCATCCAGATGGAGGACCTGTTCGACAAGCTGGCCGGCTCGATCGCGCCCGAAATCTACGGCCACGTCGACGTGAAGAAGGCCCTGCTTCTGCAGCTGGTGGGCGGGGTCGATAAGCGGCCCACCGAGGGCATGCACATTCGCGGTACGATCAACGTGTGCCTCATGGGCGATCCCGGAGTGGCGAAATCGCAGCTGCTCGGCTACGTTACGCGGCTGTGCCCACGCAGCCAGTACACGACGGGCCGGGGCTCGTCAGGCGTCGGTCTGACGGCGTGCGTGATGAAGGATCCCCTGACGGGCGAGATGACGCTTGAGGGCGGCGCGCTCGTTCTCGCCGACGGCGGTATCTGCGCTATCGACGAGTTCGACAAGATGAACGAGTCGGACCGCACAGCCATCCACGAGGTCATGGAGCAGCAGACGATCTCGATTGCCAAGGCTGGCATTATGACGACGCTCAACGCCCGGGTGTCGATTCTGGCCGCAGCCAACCCACTGTACGGCCGCTACAATCCGAAGCGAACTATCGAGCAGAACGTCAACCTGCCCGCCGCTCTGCTCTCGCGTTTCGATCTGCTCTTTTTGATTCAGGACAAGATTGATCGTGAGTCTGATAAGCGACTCGCGGCGCACATCACGTTTGTGCACAAGAACTGCAGCGAGCCTCCGCTGGACTTTACGCCGCTCGACATGAAGCTGCTGCGGCGCTATATCGCGACGTGCCAGAAGATCCAGCCGTACGTGCCCGAGGAGCTGACCGACTATATTGTACGCGGGTACGTGGAGGTGCGCAAAGAGGCTCGCGGTGGGGGCGCCGATTCGACGTTCATGTCGCCGAGGACGCTGCTGGCCATTCTGCGTCTGGCTACAGGACTCGCACGTCTGCGCACGAGCGACCGAGTCGAGAAGGAGGACGTTGACGAGGCACTGCGTCTCATGGAGTCCTCGAAGGCGTCGCTGTATGAGCGGGTCGAGGGACCTGGCGCGAAGCGCGTCCAGACGCCGGTGGATCGTGTCTATCAGATCATTCAGGAGTTCGCCTCCTCGTCGGGCTCGAGTTCGGCCAAGGTGACCGAGCTGCTCGATCTCTGCATTTCGAAGGGTATCAAGCAGAGCGACTTTGACAAAGCGATCAAGGAGTACGAGGAACTGAACGTGTGGCAGCTTAACCAGAATGGAACTCGACTCACCTTCGTTTAACGAGGCGAGTGTGATCGTTCGGCGCCTTTTACGAAGCCGTGCCAATTACGCGGCCTGCTCACCCGACCCATTATAGAGTATCACATGAATAATAGCAGAAAGTCACGGAACGAATATGTGCGTGATGTGGATTGATCAGTTGACTGTGGATAACCTTCTGTTAGGTAAATGACCCTCCTCTAAGTGCCGGACGTGCTCAAATGTATACTCTAGGGGACACTCCGCACTCTTGAAGAGGTTTTGATTGTGTATGAATCATCCTAAATAAAACTGTATATGATGAAATGGTTTATAAAGGTGATATCTTTATTGACTCTATGAACACTAGTTGCAAATCGTACACGATGCACGGGCCATGGGCCTGAGGATAAATCTAGTATAATAGTGTTTTGTTTCCAATGCAGATTAATTTAATTGGGAACAGCTGCGTTTATCGGATGTCCGTTCATGATTCTGCCTTACCCGTGCCTTTCCAGTTATCCTTTTCGACACTCGACCCCATAATGTTTCTACAGTGAGATCTGTTAAGCGCGATCTAAGGCTGTCTCTATTAGCATGATAACATACTTGACTTCCTCTTTCTGCCTGCTGTCTTTTCTTCGTTTAGTGAAATAAAAATGTCTACAGACCTTGTTTGCTTTGTATGCTTGTCGATTTGTACTCGGTAGCTAGCGGCGTGCAAGCTGGCTTAAAAAATCGAAAATCCATTTTTTGCTAGCAGATGACGTAAATGGTTGGATATTGCTGTCAAGTTCTTCCGAGACGTATTTAATAGCCTTCTGGAGATCTAACCTTTCTTCATCGTTGCAAATTATCACGCAGAGCTTGAGATCAGCCAGGATTTTGTAGATGATCCGCAAATATTTCAAGATGGGCGTCAAAAGCGAGCACAAGTGTTATGTATAACGGGAAGTTTAGGCATAAGCAACCTTGCTGCTAGGTTGCGGCGTGGTCTAGGGGACTAGTGCTTGACTCATGGTTGTCATCTACCGGGGTGTCGCCGGTTCGATCCCTGTGGTTGATCGAATTTTCTTTAAACGATGCTCATTGAGAATAGATGATAAACCATACCTGCCCTCGGTGCATTGAAGATATACCTCGGATGAGGGTGGTCTAGAACTAAAAACAACTTCCTTAAAAATGCTTTTAATTCTAACCTTGTTGTTAGGCTTGACATAGGTGGCCGGTTTATTATGAGATAATTAATACATTCGACATATTGCTTCTTCGTTACCTAGTTTGAGACTAGGAACGGGAAAAATTGAACAAAATTGCATGGAGGCAGACTGCCGAGTTTCTCATCGGACTCCAGGACTGAAGGACCATTTCAGTATTCGGCCCCATCATCTTTTTTCGACTAATTACGCTATAAATCCCCAGAAGTGAGGCCATAAAGTAAACTATAATATTTTCGATTATGTGACGTTTAATTGAATCATGTGCTACCAAGATGTTGTTCTTTCGGAGTTTTTTTTCTTCCTTGTATAACGGAGCTTACCGATTGAAGGATATGTAGCTCGGTCTCATATTGAAAAAAAACGCACAACCTCCAGCGTTTATGTCAGTAAGCTTTTAAATTATTTCACGAAAGCCGAGATATAGTCAGCAAAAGAGGCGGCAACCAGAGTCTTCACTCGTGAAAGGGCAAACTCTTCGCGCTAGACTTAATACTGCAAACTGCGTTCACTGTGCACCCTGCGTAAAGCATGAGCTCAAACGAAGCAGCGATTCGAGGGAGATTGTATTGTTGTTTAGCTAAAGCTCAACCCACTGGACATTGACACACTCAACTGGCAAACATCCTGAGATCAATCCTGAGTTTCGACTGCACATAGCAGCATTTTACTAATGCAAACAGTGATGACTACAACCTAAACGCTCTCATTGAGACGCGCTACTTAACGTGGGTCATCGCAGGTTCTGCAGCTCTGCGCCGTCTACCTACCTAGGTTGCTGCTTTCGGACTAAAAGTAGAGTACGCAAAGACAATTAACATTGACTACAGTTCAGCTTGGAGTATTTTTGCAAGATACTCAATTTAGTCTAACCTAGTCTAGTCGTAAGAGTTTTTAAGCCGAATTTTATATCCCTTTTGGTGGTGAGAAACCGGTGCACATGCTAGTTCTTGTTTCCGCTGTAGGTAAATAGCAGATCTTGCCATTGAATCAACCCAATTTAGAACAAGAAAACTGACACACTATTGTTAGTTCTTTTTTCTCTTAGTGATCCTAAGACAAGACTCACATGTGCTGACAGGGCTGCTACGAATGCACGTAACTGTGCGCAATAATTAGTAATTGGCAAATTGGGTAATTAAATATCTAGCTCAGCTTGACTTAAATCAATAGTTACTTGTTAAGCAGTGTATTACACCTATTTTACTGATTCTGGGACTGTAAACACGCCGATGAACATAGCTTAGATAAGTTGGTCTACCTAACGACGTGGGGGGGGGGGGGAGGGAGTGCTATGCAGAGGCACCCTACAATAGAGACATAATGTTCGACGAAAGATCACACTAAACCATAATGTCTAAATGTAGACGACAGAATAAAACCGAAATAATTTATTTGAGTCACGTCATCGTCGTTGCTTGAGTAACTGAGCCCAAGATGATAAATGTGTGTAGGCTAAAACGATATCTTGTTAATTATATAGCAATATAGACACACACACACACTTCATGCATCTATTAGAATGTCCTAGTTGTTTTTTTTAGCTTAAAAGCGTTGTATATGATAATATATACACAGTCAGTAAAACATGTTGGCTCTTTTGGTATGACTCATCACATTTTTACCGTATGGTAGTCACCTTAGAGCCCGCTTTTGCTTTAATCGTTTCGACCGTAACTGCCAATAGAAATACTGGCAGCACTCTCTGATAAGATGACAGGACCAGCCGATAACCGTCGGTGTTAATTAACTTATCTGCTATTAACGTTTATGACCGATACTGGCATTGTCGTCACAGATATTACGATCGTGTAGTGACTGCGTTAGCTCTCTAGCTTGTCGCAAGATAACCACTGCGAGGCCCACTGCAGCTATTGTATATAAATAAATATACATATATATATATATATATATATATATATATATATATATATATATATATATATATATATATATATAATATCCGAGAAGGTGCCGGCACCTCGCACCAGGCCTCGGGTGAGTCTAGGACCATTTTCCAGGTGACCACCGGCAAGCTGAGTTCGCTTGACGAAGTGGTCAAAGTTCTTCATATTTGAAGTCGTACGGGCTTTGATTTACGGCTGGCAGGCCCAGCAAGGGCCCTACTGGGGCAGCAAGGGCCGGACCGCTTCATCGAGCACACTGCCATTCCTTAGCTGGTGTCGCCCGGGCCATCTTTTGTCGCTGCTTTGTACGAGCGAAGAAGCGCTCCGAAGTGAGAGTCAGGCTGCTGTTTCAACTCTTGCGGATTTCCAACCTCGATGACCGAGCCCTGATCCATCACGATGACACGGTCGAACTTCTCGATCGACGTGACACGATGCTATGTGCCAAAGGAAACGACATTACAACAAGCATTCAACGAGACATACAAACAAACAGATATGCAATTAGACAGCTGTCAAGCAGAGATAACCTACTCAGCAGCTAGTCTCGGGTAGGCGAGAGTTTGCACCCACATGTTCGAATAGTTGCGAGTTTTAAGTGGTTTTCAGCTCTACTCTCTGTCACGCTCTAGTCTGGGCTGTCTATTCTGTGGCGTTCATCTACAATCTATCAGCGCCAATGCCACGCGCTCAATGACGCATCTCATATGGTTGTTTCTTTCTTGTTTAATCTTTTTAAAACTCCGTTTCATGCCAGCGAATTGTTGTCATCCCTCCGGGCTAAAATCCGTGTGAGTACAGATAGTGTATTTCATGGCTTTGCACTGCTCATTAAACCATGGTTTGCGTGTAGTGGGTGCGTGTAACGATTTCCGTGCGCATGAAATCTGGATTGCCGACCGAATAGCTCTTTCAGTGCTATTGATATCGTCTGTTGTCTGAATGAGCTGTATGTAGTGCTTGCTGTAATATCTAGGGGTTTAGGGAGCGGCTGAGAGTGTGTGCTGAGGATGCATTGGGCTTGTTGATTCGGTGCAAATTGAACGTTATTTTATAGTGTTTTCGGTGCGCTGAGGGCATTGATTGCATCTCTCTTTTAACAGGTTGCAATTAAAGTTGCCCCCTATAACAATGTGCTTCTTTGTATTTTTATAATAGCTCATTGCGTCTCCAACATCATGTATTACATCAGCGGGTTGCCTATCTGGTGGACTGTAGATGCATACCGGGTAATATTCTTCTTAGTTCTAGCACTATTTCTGTTGCTGTACCTTTGAGTAAGTGTGAGCGCTCTGCCGTTCTGATGGCAATAGCCACACCCCAGTTGGGTCGGTCTCTCTCTCTCTTGAGACTTACAATACAATCAGCGTCAATATTGCGCGCGGCCACCTGGCTCATGCGGATCGCCATCGCTACTTTTCCTCTACCATGTTTGAACGTGCTCTGCTGTAGACCCCGAATGCCATCGAGCTGTTGAAGTCCACATTTTTATTTTGTATGCATCCCGGGAAAATTCAATCTAATTTGCCTTCGCACTGATTCGTAAGGCGGACTCCATAAATACAAATGTGCAACGCTGGAAATCGAACCCGTGCACCTATGTATCTTCTCCTGTCGCAAGGCGCACGCGAATGCACCACGCCATCCGCCATTCAGCATAGTTACCCACGAGGTCATTACATATCCATTTAGAGCTTCTCCTACTACTACTTATGTAGCGCTATCCCATAGCCGGTCTTATTCTCCAAAAGCATATTTACTGCATTCTGTTCGAATAAACGTGACATGTTGTTTATTGTCGATCTGCAAAAACATTTTTCGGTAAGGCTTCAATGTCTTGTTATTCCTATTAGAATTAGATGCTCGTCAAATGTAATTCGAATTTCTGTTGCATTCATTATGCTACAAGTCCTTCAACTGGATTTTGTTTCTCCTTTTATAAACAACAACAAGCATAATGACAGCACGGAATAATATGGTACAATGTATGCATTGTGACAAGCATGTTCCCCTTTTTTAGAGAGCATGCTTGTCTCAAATAAACAAATTGGACTAGATTATGCTTCTTTACCACCAGCCTTTGTTAATTATGTGACGATAACGGTACAGTACGAAAATTGGCCTATTGAAACGACTTGAAAGCAGAGACACACTACGACCTTTCTAATGTAAAGCGTCAAGCTTTTCCTGGTGATACATATCGAATAGCTAAAGTAATAGCAGTAGCGTTAACACAACGAAAAAGTACTCACGGCAATAGCGATCACCGTGGCATCTCGCCACACGTCGTGGACTATCTCGAGCATTTTGTCCTCGAGAGATGCGTCAAGCGATGACGTTGCCTCGTCTAAAACAAGCACCTTCGACGGTCGCAGAATCGCTCGTGCCAAGCAGAACAACTGCTTCTGGCCGGAGCTCAGATTCGAGCCCTCTTCGGAAATTTCGGCATCTGTGTGTTTCAGATAAAAAGAAATAAAGAAAAAAAAAAAATATATATATATATATATATATATATATATATATGCAGACAATACTAATGGTTGAAAGATTCGATGCAGACAATACGAATGGTTGAAAAAGAGTTTCACTGATTTGAGCTTAGTGCACAAGTAAGTAACGTGCAAGAAATAGCTATGAGTAAAATGTCAAACCTAAGATGAAGGTCCTACATTATTGCGCCTGATAATGTAATTTTTGTTATGAATAAATAACATATGACAATTCAGTGACCTTTGTATGATTACTATAATTAATATAGTACTGTATTTAAACTAAACCTTTAGTCGTCTCGAATAGTGTAAAATATGTCGCTCACATCGTCTGAACAGCGACTCGATCTGCCGCTAATAAACTGCCTGGCCAAAGTTTCCTTTGTACGCGGGTGTTTCTATTCCGCGACAGAGGACTTTACTCCAACTAACCAACTAGTTTAGAAAATGAAACAAACTGTCCGTTTAACCAACTAGCTTAAGAAGATTAAACAAAACTGTCCGTTATTGTCTCCTAGAAATTGGGTCTTCTTCGGAAAATGCAGAAGTGCTCGTCTAGAGACCAAAATCCTACACTTTGCAATAAGTGATTTCACTGTGACATTAAGCAAAAAAAAATCAAGAGTGTATAAATTAGCTTAATTAATAAAATGGCTACTTTACTTAGAAATGTATATGCTTAGCTTTTCTGAGAGTCGTCCGAGAATCGCAAACTAATTTTGTAGCTATTTTTGACGACTCTTTTCCGTCATTGGTCTATTTTAGGGCCAGTCTGCGAAACTAACTGATGTCCCTTTGAGTTAGTAAGCGACATTCTCCGCCGTATATTTTCTCGCATACTCCTAGATGGTCAGTTTACTCAAAGTGTATGGTTGTCGTTCACTTGATATAACTTAATATCACTAGTATCAAAACCAAATAAGCTTAGGATCGTTCCATTGATTCGTACCCAGACCGCCGGCGTCCAGCTACAATAGGCTTGATATTGGCCTGGTCAAGTGCGCTCCAAGAGTCATTCCTCGGAGTGCCGGCCTTCGGGGTCCAGATTAAACCTCACCGATCCTTCGAATAAAATCGGGTCTTGGGGAATCATTGAGAGGCGTGACCGTACATCGTGTCCGCACTCGTTGGCCAGATCAATGCCGTCGATGCGAATCCTGCCACTGGTCAATGGCACCATCTGAAAGAGGCCCATAACCAACGACGACTTGCCCGATCCGGATCGGCCGCAGATGCCCACCTGCAGAAGAGTGTGGTGCACTTCGTTACCATATAGTACAGCCAGTGGCAGAGAAACGCTTATAGGCTACTCAAACGCAGACTCTTTCGCTGAGTCGGCTTTCTGTGCCGCAACAAACATCTCTTACTTTAACAATGGTGTCTTTCTATCGCTTTCTGACGAACGCGTATGCGAATTTCGAATGCAGAACGATTACTGAATGTGTATAGAAGAAGTTAGCCACCACACATTCGGCATGTGTCGAGGCGGAAAAAGACGAACTATAAACTATATGACTCTCTTCTCTACGAGTAGCAACGAACACTCGTCGAGAGAGAGTCATATAGTTTATAGTTCGTCGTATAACACTCGTAACGAGCACTCAAATTGCGTAATCCATGGGCTGGTTGGTACCTTTTCTCCGGGCTTGATAATGATTGTGACGTCGTTAAGGACGGGCCTGTCCGAGGTGTCGTACTTGAGGGTGATATTCTCAAACTCCACGCTGCCTGCAGAAGGCCATACGACGTCGTTCCAACTAAGAGCGCCTCGAACGTCGCCAACGGAGGTTGGCCCTTGTGGACCGGAGCGTCTAGAGCGTGCCTTCTGATCTTCTTCGGACGGCAATTCTACATAGCTTTCGATTCGCTCCACCGAACTCATGTACATCTCGACCTGTGTCATATTCTTCACGACCCAGTTGAGGTACTGCGGCACCAGCAGTGTGTACGTCATCGTGAGACCTGCAATGAGTGAGTGCACGACCGTTGTCCATCGTATTGTTAAACTGCAAATTGCGCCGCTAAACTGAACGTCAACGCAAGCCTGCCATTTCGCCATCCCGGCGACGCGAGGGCATACTTCGGCGTTCGTCACACTTCTGAAGGTCCGAGGGCAGAAAAACTATTAGTCTGTGAACATTGTAGCGACTGCCTTGAGGACAACAGCAACAATTAAAGGTAGTTTGGCAAGTCCTAGTTACAACGACTGATCAAGCATGATCAACCAACGCCTAACTGCATTTGCCTTTTGATCTAGCGGCTGGATCTATCGTATGGCCGGCGTAATGTTAGCTCGGCTCCTCAATAAGTGGAGCTCAACTTGTAAATAGCTGACGTATGAAAACAACGAGAAAATAATACTCTAACGTCTAGACGAGAGAAAAGACTCGCCGAGAGACGTTTGAATTAATTATTTAATTTATAGTGCAAATTTTTAGAACGAGTGGGCCAAGATTTGATTAGAAGTTTTGCCTCGTTGCCAAGAACGTAGTCATGCAGAAAAAATTGCGTGTTCGATAATTTCTGTTCTCTGCTCTCTTCGATGGCAAGACGGTGTACCGTGTAAGGGCACAATTGGATTTGAAGTGGACTGGCTTTCATTTTGACCCCGAGCTCATCATGATGGTATTTGGTATGCAGTAATGTCGAATGCTCACTTTAAGATAAAAGTTTGCATTTTCACATTATTTTAATACCACTAGCTGTTGAAAGCTCATTGGCTCAGAGGGATTTCCGCCATACGAACACTGCTCAAACATGGCAGGATATGCTCGTTGCTGTAGTTTTCCCGCCTATATTTGTAGACAACTCAAACGTTAACCCTGCCAATCATGGTTCACAATGATGACGAAGCAAGAAATCTAGACTAGTGAGCTCATGATGAGCTCGCTTCATTTCAACTCGTCTCAAAAGCAAAACAGAACTGACCCATCAGGCATGTTGCCGACCCATGTTTTCGAATTGCACCAATTGGCTCTCTCCTCTTTCTCTCTCTCTATATATAAATATATGTATATATATATATATATATATTATATATAGAGTGGCAGGCCGTACCGACATTCGAGGGCGTGATGTAGCCGGCCAGTGCGGCCAGTATGTTAGTTCCAATGACGAGAAACAGAATGGCGGCGCCAAGATAGTCGAGCGATACGCCCAGCCAGCAATTGGCCGAATTAATCATAACGATGGCGCGATTGTTGGCGTCGATGAGTTCGTGCAGGTTCTCGATGAAGTTCTGCTGGCGACAGAACGCGCGAATGGTGTGCAGTCCGTTCAGCGTCTCGCTGAACTGAGAGACGATCGGCGAACGCGTGACGCACTCCAGCCGTTGCAGCTCTCTGCCAAGCGAATGTCGACACAACGTGTTAGCATTTTAATGGCGAGGGTATCTAGAGCAACTACTTCACTGCCGATATTTACGCCATAGCGATATTGCAATACCTATGCGTAGTATTCCCACAATACCTTGAGGTGGCGCGAAAAAAATGCTGCAGGTACCAGTAGACACCAAAGCTGATGCCAATGAAGACCAGGCTAACAGGCGTCACAATGACGTTCACCAGCACCACCGAGAGGCAAATCAGAGTGAACCTCACGAGTACCGGACAGCCGACGGGAAGCTTGCGATCCACGACGTTGAGGTCCGCAGCGAACCGATTCAACACTCGACCGGCAGGGTTCTGGTCGAGAAACGACTGTGGTGACGCAACCACACTAACAAACAATAAAGGACATATATATATATATATATATATATATATACTTTTTTGTTATTCGTTCGTATAAATACACTTTGGCAGTGTGGCCTAGGAAGCTAGTGCACTAATCATCTACCCGGGTGTCGCCGGTTCGATCGCTGCTATTAATCGAATTTTCTTTAAGCGATGCTTATTGAGAATAGATGATAAACCATCCCGCTGAGAGTAAGTGGCCATGCTGCCATAGGGAGTGTTGGAGAACCGTGGATATCTCTGCACGCCTATCAAACATATGCTGCTGCTCTAAGCGTCCCTGATATTAAACGCATGGTTACTAAATATATGTCAAGTAACTAACAAAATCATATATATATATATAAGTGTATAGAACCTCATACAACCTTTCAAGCATGTTATCGTGGAGCGGCTTCGTGGCGGCGACTGTCGTTAGCTGTGCAACGAGGTTTGCGATGAACGCGAACACGACGTTCGCGAACGAAATGCCCGCATACTGCATCAGGTAGAGCCAGTTCTCGTGTAGTACTTCTTCGGGCGTTAGCGTCGCCACCCGGTCGCGATTGAAGTGCGACCACGCCGATAGGCAGAAATCGCTCAGCATCTTGCTGGCCTGCATCGCTCCGAAGAAGAACACGGACAGCGCCACGGCCCACAGACCACAGGCCTTCGCGTAGCTGAGGTAGACCCGCGACGAGATGCAGCCCTCGCAGCTTTCCTCGACCTCGACGAGACGCCCCCTGTCGCTCTGCTTTCGGCCGGCGGAGGAGGCGGCGCCCCTGCCGCCGCCGCTGCTGCCGCCGCCGCCGCCCACTGCGCCCAACTCCTTGACAGCCACAAGGCTGCCTAGAAGCCCGCTCGTATCTATAGCCCCGGTTAGCGCCCGAAGAAGTACAATACATTAAGTATTTTTCAGTGTGTACCTGCTATCGTGCCAGTTCTACGTCAGTCTATCGTTCAACTTCGAACTACATAGTTACAAACTGCAACTTGTACTGTGTGCCGCAACACGTGGTGGCAGCACATTGTCGTCGTCACAGTAGCGGCGGCAACGTAATAACAAACGACTGCTTGCTTATTTGCACGCAATTAGTGATATATGAACGATGGCATTATTTAAATCAAAAACGAAGGGAAAGACTTGGAAGAACGTACGTACATGAAAAGGCATGGCAATAGGAGTGGAAAACTTCAGGAAAATAAGAGCCAATTCAATTACAAGAAGATCTCTACCAGACCGGTAGACTTCTTGCCTTACACAAGTGCTGACATATGGGTCATAACATGCTGGGTTATATGTGCCTCTGAATACTTGTGCAGAATTGGAAAGACACTCAATCTAACCAACGTGCAATGATGGGACGCACACGATCCAACATTGCCGTTGTAGGGGGAACTATTGTCGATATTGTTGTTAGTTTATTCTTAATTAGTAATAGATTCACGCAATCATTACGAGTTGTGCCGTTTAAGCACATCAGGTTAGACAACGAGCTGACGTTCATACATTTCGTTAAGTGATTCCAGTCGATATCGATTCACCACAGTATTCACATGCAGATTTGTGCTTTAAGAAACATTTTCTCTTGAGACAGAAATGACGGTGGTTATTTTGCAGATTATTCTAAACGATAGGGTTATTTTGCAGATCACTTGTCGTTGTTTTGTTGCAGAACTTCTTTGCACCTGCTGTTCATCGCTGAATATCGCGGACATAATATTGATGGCCTACAAAGTGACATATGAACGATTGTACTATACTACCAATTCGTGGCCAATAAACATAAAATTTTTCTCCAGACTTTTTGACGACTAGCACGAAACTCGTGGTGGGCGACAACACGCCCGTCCCACCAAACACAGAGCAAGATCTTGCGCGATTAGTCCCTTTAGCGTCTGTGGAGGTTGGCCTGGGACGGCAAAAATTTTCTATAGTTCACATGGCCGTAAAAGACTGACTTTTCGTCACAAGTTGTGGCCGACAAGCCAAGAAAAGCATTTTGCTAGACGCTTCATCTGTTGCGTTTGTTTAAAGTATGAAACACTCATTGGTTCAAGTTTCACACGAAACAATGGACGCGAAAGCGAGTGAGGATAATTGTGTTAATAACTCATTCAGTTGTAGTCACTCGGAAGTACTGTTCCACAATTTCGCGCAAGTGCTCTTCCTTGAGCGTATTAGGACTTTTTATCAGAACGGGTTTTATCCAGAAGACTTAAGTTGCCGAAACGGAACTTAGCGAACTAATTGTAGCACCTTTTTTTAGAAAATGCTGTCCTCGCCATATCTGCTCCAAATATTTCGGACTATTTTTGCAGCAGTAAGACCCTTTTAACTCATACATAATCGCTGCCCTGTAATTATAATTTTTACTGTCCGTTTTGACAGAATTCATAGAGCAAAAACAACGATCACTTTTACGAAACCCTTGAAAATTCTGCATCCTTCTGCAGTTACGTAGTTATCTGCTTTGTAAACATAGCTGACTTTTCAGAGGCGCAACGGCATTTAAAAACACATCTAAAAATTACAATTACAGACAATCCTTATATATATCTAAATATTTTTCCTTATACTATCTGACGGATGCTATGCAATAGGCCATGTCACAAGGGCGTGAAGCTATTTACACAAATCGGCACCGCAAAGAAAGCGGTCGACGGTGTCTTATAGACGAGCAGATGAAGAACACCAATAAATTCGAAAAAAAGTTTGCCTTTTTACGTATTAGATTACATTGCCATAAAATGGCTTTTCACGTGCCTTTAGATGAAAGCACGGCTTCGTATGGAAACTGGGCATCCTTCATGTATGACTTAACAATATGTAATCTTATACGTGAACCATGCGTGTTTATTTTACCGTGAATGACGGTAAGATCTGGTTGACCTGCCGCAGCATAAGTGCGCCTCCTAACCGGTGAGAGTGAGGCTTCGAAGGGCGGCGTTTGACAATCTGTGGGCATAGACGAGCGCCTTTCTGAAACTTCAGACAGCAATAAACAAAAATCTTATGTATGTATGCGTAGTTATATTAACAATTACCGAACGTTATTTACAGAAAACGCCAATCGTTGCCAGCCGGCCGATCTAGGACATAATGTAACGGGCACTTATCAAATTCTAAGGTATCGCAAGAATGATGTGTAAGACTGTACGTTATAAGCGCCTATATTGGTTGAGAGAGACAGCGTAGCGACCGTTGCTAGTAGCGGCGGACTTCGCGGAGAAAGCGCTACGGGGGCAGTAACAGCGGGGGTTTGAATCTGGAGTCGATATAACGGACGACACTACAGTGAGTGAAGACAGTTAGTGTTAGGTCGCGGTCGAGGAAGTAACACAGTGTGCTAAGAGAGGCCGGAGAGGCAGTGCTGTACCGAAGTAGCAAAGGTGTCGGATGGAATAAAACCTCAGCCGTGGTGGTTAATATCCGTGTCTTCCTCCTAGTAACCCAGTTTAGGCCCTGACAGTTCAGAAGTGGGGTTTTTGAGAGGCAACACGGACCAAATTGATCGAGAGGCAACGAAGGTGTCGAGTCCACGGCGAAGAGCAGCAAGATGGAATAGTGCTAAACAGGACTGAGTGTGGTGCTGCAGACAGAGTTGCTGTTTAGGTTGTTGCTGCTGCGGTGAGGTAAAGTCGTCGCGAGTGAAGATCGACCGAGTGTTCGTGGATTAGTCGTCGCGTGTCGTGGAAGAGGCGAGCGTGCACGCAGTGTTGCAGTGGCAGCAAGAAGTTAAGGTTAGCGAGCAAGACGCGGTGCCGGTACAGAAATGGCTACGAACGCCGGCGGGACGCCGATAACTATGGAGATGCTGGCCGAAATGATGAGTTCGATGAAGGCGATGGCAGATGCTACGCAGGCTATGGTGACCCAGTTGACGACAAAGAAAGGGACCGAACCGAGCGTGGCAATGCGGATCGAGACGGCCAGCGACGTCAGTGGCCAAGTGGAGACGTTCCCAGAAAGCGATGGCATCGCACCGGAGGAATGGATCCGGCTGTTTGAGATCGCGAAGGAGACCGGCGGATGGTCATGGAGTGAGACCCGTCGGGTGATCATCAACAAGCTTGTCGGTGATGCACGTATTTGGCACTCAACGCATGGACATGGCTGCGAGTCCTACGAAGCGTGGAAGGAAGCGTTTCTCGCCGCGTTTACTCGCGAGTTGTATAGAAACCGCCTGGTGGACCAACTGGCCTCGTGTACGCAACAACGACTGGAGTCGTTGGGTTGCTTCGCACGCAGAGTGGAAGCACTGGCGCTAAAACTATCATTGTCGACCGGCGAAATCAAGGCTAGGATGTTGGCCGGACTGCGCCCAGAATTCGAAGTTGTGATACAGGGTACTGCTGCTCGTCAGCATAGCAGCGTGTCCGCATTGATTCATGACATAGAAGACGCGATGGAATTGCAGACCCGGCGTCAGACTATGATCGTTGGCGGCGAGGCTAGAGTGGGCGGTGCCGCAGGTGGAGGGGCCAGACCTACACCGGTCTGTTATCGATGCCGGCAGACGGGACACCGCAGAGACAGGTGCCCGATGATGACACAACAACAGCAGCAACGGATGAGAGCGTCGAGGCAGTTTAACATCGGCATGCAGCACAGGGGAACCGCCGGAGGTGGCGTGCGACAGCAGCAGCCTCAGCAAGAACGACAACAACAGCGACTGGGCCCATTGAGTGGCGGCCCGACCGTAAACGCTTATCGTGAGAGTGGCAGAGCAGATTGAGATGCTCTGGTACGCTGTTTCCGATGCAACCAACGCGGCCATTATGCGATAAATTGTACTACTGCCGATGTGAGTCAAGTGAACAGCGGTCGACAACGTGAAGTGACGCTGCGTCCTCGTAGTGTTAACTTCGTCCGAGTACAGGCTACCGGCAGTGAAGCATGCGCTGTTGTGGTGGAAGATGAGACTGGGTCGCCGTGTGAGGTTGATCATTTGCAGGCGCGATTGCTACAGCTGTTCAAAGAAGTGACCATTGCCAAAGAAGAAGCACAGAGAGAGCGCAGCCGTGCTGAGACGGCCCAGCAGGCTGCTACACAGGTAGAGAAGGAAATCGACAAAATTCGCCTTTTCTATGAAGATCAAGCGCAGGAGGCCCGATCTCAACATCAGGAGGCTATTGAGGAGATGAAGTCGGGGTATGTGGCACAGATCGGCGAACTAAGCAGTCGCTTCAAGAGTACAATTCGCGCCTTAAGAGCGAGATGTTCCTCGTGCTAGACAAGTCCCACCAGCTAAACGTTGTCGTGACCAATACCGAAATAGCCTCGCCGAAAACCCATCTTGAACGAGAGAAGCCCGACTGTGAGCGCGGCAAAGAAATGGACAAGCGACTTCGAAAGCAGTTTGCCACACTCGAGCGATCTGTCGGCGTGCCGAACCACATTCGAACAGCTGCCGAACTACTTGCATTGCGCGAGGGGAGCAATGAAAGAGACATCGTCATCCAGAACGAGCGCATTTACATGCGGAAACGAATTGTTGCGATGTTGCATAAAAAGAGGAGATTCCCCGGAACTGCGTTACCCTGCTGGAAATGCAACTCAAAACGAAAAAAAAAGACGACGTTGACGAAGAGGATAATACGATCGATGCAGGTGACAAGGATAGCAAGATTGAACCCGCAGCGAACTTGCAGGAAGCCGGAACGTTATGTTAATATGCTATTAATTACCTTACAATTAATTATTGCTAACCTTAGAAGAAACGGTTGTCTAGTGTCGGAAATAATCATGTTTATAGGTATTTTCGTTATTTCGCGCAACATTGCCAACAAAGAGAGAGAGAGAGATTGAAACCTTGCATGAATAAATAAATGTGTACGCTTGATGATAGGTTATCGTCGCTGAGGGCAGCGACTGTAGCAGAATGGCCGAATGTAATACCGTACGTTATAAGCGCCTATACAGGTTGAGAGAGACAGCTTAGCGACCGTTGCTAGTAGCGGCGGACTTTGCGGAGAAAGCGTTACGGCGGCAGCAACAGCGGGGGTTTGAATCTGGAGTCGATATAACGGAAGACACTACAGTGAGTGAAGACAGTTAGTGTTAGGTCGCGGTCGAGGAAGTAACACAGTGTGCTGAGAGAGGCCGGAGAGGCGGTGCTGTACCGAAGTAGCAAAGGTGTCGGATGGAATAAAACCTCAGCCGTGGTGGTCAATATCCGTGTCTTCCTCCTAGTAACCCAGTTTAGGCCCTGACAGATGGAACACCTTACGAAAGCCATATAATTTTCGCGACTAGCTTGGCGTTTTCTCACGGGAAACTAGTCACAAGGTCCAACAAGCTTTTTGGTAACGACGCCGTACATTACTGGATAACTGGTACAACCTTTTCAAATAAACACTGGAGATCTTACCACGCCCCGCCAGACCTCATCCGGCCGAATTGACAACGCAATTGGGCAAGTGTGTTTGTCGACAATGTGACTACATTGACACAAATGAGGTGCTCCGAGTCGTGGACCTCCTGCTATGTGAGTCGTCAACGAGAAGTGCACCCGTACGCCTATAACGAGGCGCCTGATCTTCTTTCGCAGATACGGCATTTAGATTGTGTCGTTGGGAGCTTCGTTGAGGGGACGTTTTTGCACGTCATCGCGCAAAAGGGCACGCCAGTTACGTTGTCAGGCCAACCTTTGCACTAGGCCTCAAGGCTCTCCTAAAGGTGGGTCGAGCGATGGTAGACCCCCGTTGCATCTAGGAGGATGACTGCACTGATCCCTGCGCTTAGCATTGAGGAGACAATGGCAGGACCGTTTAGGGTCAATAAATCCCGGTGCGTCCTTTGGAAAAGCATAGTAAACTTGTTGCCATGCACCAGGTGGCAAAGATGAGCTCAGTAGAAACTCAAGGCTGGACAGTGTGAACTCGCTGAGCGTTTGCAAGCCGTCGGCTCGAGTCGGCGGGGACGCTTTAGAGGGGAGACGAAAGATCCAGATCATCCTTAACGGCCATTTCGCAGCCCCGCAGGAGGTATCGAAGTTCTTGTAGATCGGGGAGGCCTCATGAGTATAACCAATGAAGTATATCTCGCATTTGATTTGAATTCCAAACCGGAAGTTATCTCTTCAATGTCATCGGCTACTGTGCGAACACTTTTTCCTAATATACTACCGTCAAGATACCAGGGATTTAACGAGTCCCGAAGGAATCTACTAAATCTCTGATGCCAGAACTGAGGCGCGGATATCTGACGTAATAGGCAGTTGGTGAGGGGCGTGAGATGCAACGATCTTCATGAGGTCATTCCGTCTTATAATGTTGAAAGCGTTTCTAAAATCGAGTTTTACAAGAACCCCAGGGGTTCACGCAAGTAGAGAAAGGCATTGCTGTTTACGTGAGTGATCTACTACCTCGGTCCCAGTCGGCGTCGCGGATCCAAGTTTGTGTGCACCAGTGGATTCAGAATAATGGTTCTGTGAGGTTGCATCTAATCTTAGCCCCAACCTACGCAAGCCTACGCAACGCAGACAAACACGCAATGGGGCGTACTAATTCGTAATGCTTCTGGAAGGCAACTGATCTTGGGCCAAAAGTCAACGGTTGTTGCGCCCCAAAAAAAGAATGTATACAACCTATCGCGGAAATCAGGCAGGTGGGGACGGATCCAAGGAAGGGAGTGTCCTTTATATATATATATATATATACTTGCATTTGCGGTTTTGATCACGTTCGGTAGTAGCCCACTCTATCATTAGCCATCCATTTAAAAAATCACGAAGAATAATCGATTTCCATAACACATCATTACGATGCCTCATAAATACCATATTGCTGTCCATCATATGTCGCGCAGGCGACGTGGCCAAGACTTCCCTGGTCGAATTCAGTCATTCTCGTCGGTAGGATGAACGTTCTCTCGAGATTCCGCTCCATCGACTCCGTTAACGACAGTCTTCGTCTGATTCGGACCCGCGGTCGCAGCGGCTCCCGATGACTAACTGGCAACGGGCCCGAGTTGCCCTCTGCATCGAGCATATCGATCAATTCCGGGTGATGCGTACGCACGTCCTATAGCAAAAGAGGAACGATAATAGCTGGTACCCTGACAGCAAAACCTAAGCCAAGGCTACCTTAACTAACGGATTAGACACTGACTGCAGTAGTATTTTAACGAGTTGTGTTTTATGAGGAGTATGTTAACGAGAGTGTATATATATATATATATATATATATATATATATATATATATATGTTCAATCAATCCAATTTTCTATCCCAATTCATGTTTTTATGGGAATGCGTGATGCATACGTTGCGTGCCTGGCAGCTATAACTGTCGCACTCGTGGTGCAACCTTTAAACCTACCAACCCCGCGTTTACCCTCCCTACCTAGGTTCAGAATTGCGTGCAATTTCTTCGACTATAGCTGCATGTCTAATCTAAGCGAGGCTAGTTCCTTCGCATACTTCTATGCCGATTCAGTAATCGTTATTAGACCAACCAAGCCCCTCTCCCACAATGCCAAATACGTCGGCTACGTTCTTGATTTTTATACCTCCCCCGGAACAGCCAAGGCCGTCAGAACTATCGGAAACTGGGCAGGACCTGTCAAATTGATCCATACGACATCAAACGGCACCTGGTGGCCGCGGACATTCCTATGCGAAACATTTTCGCTCCCCCTTTCTATGAAGGCAAAAGTGGTTTTCTCACCAAGCTCGACCATACGCCAGAGACGAGCTTTATTATATATATATATATATATATATATATAGGGAGAGAGAGAGGTAAAGCAAGAAAGATATATCTAGAGAGAGAGAGGCCTCATCAAAAGAACGCGTGTATGATGAATGATTTTTTGCACCAAGCTCGACCATACCCCAGAGTTTTAGACGAGCTTATCCTTATATATATATATATATATATATATATATATATATAGATTGAGGGAGAGAGATAAAAATAAAGCAAGAACGATATATATATATATATATATATTTATAGAGAGAGAGAGAGAGAGAGATAGAGCGAGAGAGAGAGAGAGAGGCCTCATCAAAAGGACGCGTGTGTTAATTCGCACCGAGTACGTTCCCTGTGCGCCGATGCGATTCTTATGCAGCACGACGAGATGGTGTGCGTAGGGCAGGAGGTCTCGCTTCTGCGTCACCATGACAACGGTTCGCCGCTTGTCGACCAGCTGCTTGAGGATGGCCTGCTCGAACACGACACGGCCGACGTGGGCGTCGAGCGCACTCACTGGATCGTCGAGGACGACGAGTCTCGCCTCGGAGTAGATCGCGCGCGCTATGGCGATTCGCTGTCGCTGGCCGCCGGACAGGTTGGCGCCTCGTTCGCCAATCTCTGTCAGATCGCCGCCCGGTAGCGTTTCGAGGTCGGCGTTCAGCGCGCACGCATCGATCACCTTCCAGTAGCGGCGTTCGTCGAACTCGGCCCCGAAAAGAATGTTGTTCCTCAGCGACGTATTGACCAGCCACGGTCTCTGCGGCACGTACGCGACGAAGCTGATCTTTTTGCTAGAACGTCGGTCATGAGGACGACGACAACATCTAGGTAAGTCTATGATCGCCAGTTCAGTCAGCATGTATGGCGCCGTTTTTAGGATCATGATGTTTGCTTTTTACTATTATTTAGTTCAATTATCGTACGCGTTTCGTGTTCGGGTCTTATTATTATTTTTGTTTGCCAACAATAATTAATAGAAAAAAATATATATATGGTTTGGGTCTTATGTCTACCCCAAGTGCGATTTAAAAGTTCATGAGCTGTGATGCCTGTATTTATAACAATGCCGTATATATATATATATATATATATATATATATATTTACTAAACACCGTTATGCAATATGAAGAATGTTGACACACTCACAAGAGCGGGCAGACACGGGCGATAACCTTTTCTGCAAAATTACCTGAATAGTTATAATTGTTTGAATTTATGTAATAATGGAAATTTCAAGCTCAATGAAGAGTTACTGAACTTAAATAAATTTGCCGTCCGGAGAAGACGGTCCCATAAAAAAAATATATATATATATTTATATTCTGGTTACACTTACTCTGTCCACTCTATGCGTCCTTTGGCAAACTCAAGCTCGCCTAGTATCGCGCTGAGCAGCGTAGTTTTGCCGGACCCACAAGGTCCGGCGATGACAGTAAGCTTGCTGGCAGGCAGACACAGCTGGAGGTCTCCAAGAACTTCGACACCTTTCGTCCACTCGAGGCAACCGTCCGTGATGGAAACAAACGAGCGCCCCGCTGCCGCTCGAGCACCACCAAGGGCTAGGATATCCTCACTCTCATGATCGCCGATGATCTGCAACGGATCACAGTCAACCTCGCTGTAATCGTACTCTCTCGGTGGCGCACACAGTTAATTAATCGGAAGTCAACGATTTCTCGACCACTGTTTACGTCTACGAAAATGGCGAAGATCTTGACTAAAAAACTAAGCTTAGTTATTGTCTACATTGAGACATAAGAACAACGCTGCCTAGTGCGCATGTTTGCCTTACAGCGCCTTTTGAGCTAAACACGCAATCTAAGTCACACGGCCGATGGTACAACAGTGGTACATTTCCGAAAAAAATGCAGCATTTCGAAATGCTGCGTCAGCAGAATGAAAACAATATCCTTAGAAAAAAATCTGCTCCATATATAGAGACGCCCCGCTAAAGCAAACTATTGTGTAATTAGGTAGTAATATAACCATCGTGATAATCCAATTAATATTATGAATGCACGACAGACGAGGATATTTGTTAAAATACATATAATTATACCATAGCAATAATATACAACTATATACGAAGCCAGCAGCACGCTGTATGACATACTACACAGCGAGCGCATCTGATTCAAAAGATATTCCATAAGGAATGGTAAATAAAACTCATATATATATATAGAAGAGCAAACTGTAACTAAGTAGAAAAATAAAGTGCTATGCCGGTGCGAATGATGGAAATAACAACATTATTAAGATGTCGAGGAACTCGGCCAAATCCGACTGAGATTCAATTAAATGAACCCCAAAAGTGTTCACACAAGCTCCTTGAGGTGACACACTGCGCGGGATTTCCTACACAATCTCTATAGCGCGTACAAGTTCGGGGCGAGTACTACTAAGTGTAATAGGCATGCTAAACTGACCTACAGGACGCGTCCTACAAGCATGACCATAAAGTCTAATAGTGTCATGAAAAGGTCCTTGAAAACGGTGGCATGTTACTCCCTCCCTATCCGATGGGCTGAGGCGTAACAGTCAGCGGACGATGAAACTCTAAAAACGCACCCTACCATTGTTTCACAATAATAATAATATTCTTTTGGAAACAGGGTTTTATTCTTATGATTATGAACATGCATCACAACACTAATATATTAATTATATAACATCATTGTTATTGCTCTAGTGTCGCTGACCACTCAACATCATCTTGGCGTTGCCTCTCTGGAGCTCCAATGACACCCTCTGTCGGAGGAACGCGGCTGATCTTAGCTCCGCTGTAGCCTCAAAGAGCTTCTTCCCAAGCTCTTTCGTCAGTTTGAGTGCATCCTTGCCCCAAACGCCAGGTGACTCGAGACCAAATGCCATTACCACATGGTTCTCAAGAAGATGCGCGTATAGGCGCCGTTTGTGCATCTTCCGTTGGTGAATGATGTGGCCGACGCCCGCGCTGGCGAGTGCACGATATCCGAGGACGTACGTGTCAGAGACAGTGACGTCCTACGCCAGCAGCCGATTACGGTTCCAGTCTCGGCTGGCCATCCGGTCGACGCCTGTCGTCCCTCTGCAATCCACCAGGCTCCAGCGTGACGCGGTAGCCTGCTTGCCTTAAAGCGCGCCCGAGGACGCGCGCCATCGTGGCGGCCCTGCGTAAGTCCCGCCAGCTTAGTGCAGCTAAGCCGGTGCAGGCCGCGCTCATCCATTGTTCCACCGCATGGACATTCTTCTTCCTCAAACATGGCAATGCCAAGTCTAAGACCACTAGCATCACGGAACTTGTCGTCGGCCAGCTTACTGCCTACGAGCTCGGAGGGAAACACGTCGAGCCACGCTCCAGCAGCGTCGGATGAGACCGCTTTTAGTCTAGTATTGTCTACATCTAACTCGCAGGTCGACAAAAGAGTTAACTGGGTAGCCTGAGTGACAATTTGGTCTCACCCGTTCGGTTTAGTGACCTGTTCCTCAGAAGGACGACCAGACTGACGCGCGTCCCAGAGCCGAACGGCGTCTTGTTGATGGCTGATGGATCCCCCGGCAGTAATGGCCACTGCAGATTTGTTATTTATTTAAAATTATTTGCAGCTATGCGACGAGGCCAGGAAGGCGGGCAAAGCAAGACCCGTGGCCGAGCGAATGCCCATTCCACACAGCCGGACCGGTAGGCTTGCCTGCGTCCATGCCTTTGCCTCGAACGTCAGGTCAAGGATGTTTTTCATGCTCTCCTCACCTGGTCGTCAAGATCCAAAGTTTCTGACTGCAGAAGGAAGGCAGGTGAAGACCGTAGTACGTACAAGACCTTTTACACTCCCACTGCGTGTCGGAGCAGAAAGTAGGCTTGGTGTCTCCCGAGATGTCCCTGCCGCTGGTAAAGCCGGGAGAGTTGTTCTCCCTTCTCGGCCAGTATCGGTCCAATCATGTCGGGGAACACCGCCGTACCCAGCAGGTCCAGCTCACACCGGTCCTTTACAAGAATGCCCGGAGCTTGCTGTTGAATTTCGCGATTACCTGCTGTGTTTTCTTCGTCTTCGAAACCCTGAAGGAAAAGCTCGCATTTAGAGGGGTTGAGCTGCAGCCCGCTCCATTGCTCAAATGTTCTAAATCTTTGATGTCGTTGAGTAACACCGACGGATCGTTGTCAAGGAGGGTCCCATCGTCAAGGTAGAACAGACGGACCCTGCATTTAATCTGGTTGACGTACTGATGCAGAAGCAGGCTAAACGCAAGTGGAGCCGCTACGTCCCCCTGCTGACAACCGGCTGATAACGTGATTTCAGTCTCACCAAACATAAGGGGAATCGGCCTGCTATACGCCTAGTGCATCATTGGATAGAGGGCTGGGGCGTGCTTGGAAACTTCTGCCAATAGGTGCCCCCGTTTGTTTAAGTTGAAGCTGCGAGCTGTATGAACAGTTAGTTCCGCCCTATTATCAGTGGCGTACCCCATCTGCCTTGGCTGCAGGTAGTTTTTCACTTTGACCTGGGGAAGCAGGGTCTTTGTGGCCAATCTCAGCAGAGTGCATCCAACGGCTATGGGTCGGTATCCCCCGGTTTTCTTTTTCAGGGCGATGAGCCATTCTTCATATATGACGCTTCTCACAGCCTCCGGAAGTTGCCCGTTACGTATGATGTCGAATACCTTGGCAAGTGTTTCCAGCACATCGTTGTGGTCTCCGTTGGCAGGAAGAAGGCATTTCATGGTCGGTACGCACCAGATAGAAAGGTACGAAATGCCTTGGCGACATCTTCGCTCGAGCACGACCCGACCGCAGGCAAGCCGATGGGGGACGGTGGAACCACGTCCCCTGCAGGAGCAGATGGGTGCTTTGCCATCATCTCACAAATCGACTCCTCCGTTACGGATGCAATCGTGTCGTCAGAAGACAAGATTCTAATGGCGCTTCGCACATTAAAATCCATGTAGAGCTTGTGAGCAGCAATCTGAGCACGGGCTTTATCCGTCACTGTACGTTTGCTTCGACCCTCGGCTTCTACGCGATTGAGATCTGCACCTCCGAAGAGAGCCACCTTTTCCTTGACTACGCTGGCCAGACCATGGTCTCTTTGAGTTTCTTTGTCAACGTGGAGGACTTTTGGGGCGAGAGTGAGCAGCGCGGTCCAGCTAGATTCGTCATTATTTTTCACAACATCTTTAAGCAGACGGTGGAAAAGCTTGCGCAAAGGGATTCTGGCTCCCTTTGGAATCCTGCGCAGCACCTTGCGTGTCATCTTAGCGTAGTAACTTGGCAAGTAACCGGTGAAGAGGAGAGGAAGAAGAGGGCGGCAGGTGTTGGCTAGGTGGCGGTCCTCCATTTGCTGGCGGTTGGCTGGTGGAGTGAGAAGAAGGTTCTACTAGCGGAGCACGACTAAACTCGGCTATTTTCTTCTTATGAGCCCTTCCTGCGTGAATTTGGATACCCCTCTTCGTAGGGAAGCACTTGGAACACCACGGGCATTAGAACTCATTAGCCATTGCAATTGCTTCTCATGTGAAACAGAACTGTTACTGGTTTGCTGTGGCTGTCAAATTCTTGCCTTTCCAAAGAAACCCGCCGTTTTCATTGTCGGCGTGATGGAATAACTGTAGGCGCCACTTTGTAGATTTGATGTTCTAATAATAATAATAAAGTTAAGGTAGGGGGGAAGTACAGAATGTCGAGCTTGTAGGTTAGGGAAGAAGTCAAATGAACATATTGCAAAAAAATGTACAGCTTTGGGGGAACAGAAATATAGACCTGTCGGAGGCCCTAGCTTTAGCACCGAATGTTAGAAAGAACCAAGTTCAAGTTTTAAGAAAGAGGTTGTCTCATTGGAATACAAATACTCAGTCGGTAATGGAGGATACATTGATGATATGGATGCGTAGGTAATATATATGCTGCCGCTCTAAGCGCCCCTGATATAAAAGGGTGTCATGTGTGTTTAAGTATACATGTCAAATGAATAAATCAGTAGATCAATAATAATATTTTTTAACAAGGGTTTTATATTATCAATGTGTACATGTATCACAACTACTAATATATAAGTTACAATACTGTTTATGTTGTTTTTATTGCTTGGGCGTAGGTGACCATTCAACATCAATGTCATCAACATCATGTTGTCCCTCTGTAGTTCCAATGACACCTTCTGTCGGAGGAACGCCGTCGATCCTGGCTCCGCTATGGTCTCAAAAAGCTTCTTCCCAAGCTCTTTCTCACTTTAAGTGCATCTTTGGCCCCAAACGCCAGATGTAATCTGCTTGACGTACTGGTGCAGAAGCAAGCTAAACGCAAGAGAGACGGCTACGTCTTCTTGCAGACAGCCGGCTGATGGATGACCTGATTTCAACCTCATTGAACATAAGGGGAGTCGGCCTGCTATATGCCGGGTGCGTTATTGAATAAAGACCGGGACATGTCTCTGTCAAGAGGTGCTTTCGTTTGTTTAAAGTAAAAGCATTAATAACAATAATAATCGACACGACACGTTCGAAGCTCACAACTGTATGCTGATAACACAAATACGAATTAAATATATATATATATATATATATTGTTTGCGGCCCGCACAGGGACACAGAACATCTGCGAGTGCGCTCTTGGGGCTCGGCGTCACGAAGAGGAATCCTATGGATCTTACCGTCTTAACGTTGCAAGAAACCTTGAGAATATACCGCTTGCACCGAGTCCATAAGAGCGGGGGCTACCATCAAGCCAGGACACGGACAGCTGATTGTTAACCTCACGTGACACCTTTTTACCACAATTTTTATTAAGGCTAGCACTGCCGAGTGTGCAAACGTATTGTGTGTGATTAATAAATCATCACAATAATAATAAATGTTATTATTATATTACTACTATTATAATCATCATCATCATCGTAGCGAGCGTCAAATGCATACACACGCCTACCTTCGACGGTGAGGGTGGATTGTACTCCTTGCGGATTTCGCAAGGACTCCACGGAGCGCCGGTCTCGATCTCCGGCCGGCTGAGGAACTCCTCAAGACGGCGCGTCGATACGGCCGCCGAGATCAGCACGGGGATGGCGAACGGCACGATGAACAGCGGCAGCGTGAGCTGGTTGAACAGCGACAGCGAGGCGAATACGGCGCCGGCTTCGAGCGGCGCCCCGCCCATCCACGTGTACAGGCCGAAGCAGACCAACGGTACGAGCACGGACGACAGCATTGTCAGGAAGGCTACGCGTGGCCACACACGGGCGCGCACAATACGTGACAACCCAAGCGTGCCACCACGAACAGATGCAAGAAGAAAGCGACGACGACGACCACGACAATGAGAAGAAGGTGCAATGAGAAAGCATTAGTATTATAGTATAGTATAGTGCTACGGCACTTGGCCTGAGAGGACTTGGCGCGTCGTCGAACATGTTGTGTTGGCATTGGCGTCTTCTACCAGCCGTATTTATACACCGGGACACGCGTGCAACTACTTTGACAGAGTTATATAATATAGAAAACACGCTGTCATTTAAGGCTGTATCATGTAATAATAAGAAAACGACGAGACGGGCTGAAAATAGTCCATAGATTAGAAGACAGAAGGCTTTGTAGAGCTGCAATAGAAGAAAACGACGACAAGAAGAAGATGAAGATGTAAAAAGGCAAACATGGCATATGTATTGCGTCCTATTCGAGCCAGCCATGGTTCTTGGCCTGAGAGACAGTACGTCGAACATGTGATGGCCTTTCCACCAAACGTGTTTATACACCGCGACACGCGTACAAATACTTAAGAGAGTTGCAATAGAAACCACGTCAGATAGAGTTTTAAAGCTGAGCATGTAATAAGAAAAGAACGAGAGCATGAAATCAGACAAAAGGCTTTGTAAGCAAGAAGGTTTTGTAGAGCTGCAACATATTCATGGTGACTAAGGAGCCGTGGAAAAGCAGCATGCTTGTGCCAACAGCGACATACGCTAACGCTACTGTGAATTTAGACGCAAGCATGGTAAACAGACTGGATTTGATCCAACGTGCAGTTGGCCGGCACGCAATGCAATGTAGGTGGTACACAGATGCAGCACAGTGTATCGAAGGGGAGTTCGGAGTCTCCAGCTTGTTCGCTGACTGCGAGGACGGTATGCTCAACACCCGACTGCTGGTGACCAGCCACTAGAAAATTAAAAGCGTTTCGGTGTAGAGCGTATGATGTAGAAGACGAATCCACAGAACACATCGTGCTGAGGTGCGACGAGCTAGGAGGAAAGCGAATAGTGTCCTTGACCGAGGCATTAGGCTTCGGTGACAAACCAATATGGTAAGAGATAAATTAAACCAAATGCAGGCTAGGAGAATGGCATAGATTGTAAGGAACCATGGAAAAACGCCTCGCTAAACCAAACTGTTGTGTAAAATTAGGCAGTATATGAGCATTATGATAACCCAGCTAACAGTATGAATGCACTACAGACGAAGATGCTTGTAAAAATACATATAATATTACCATGGTCATTATATAAAACAATACAAAGCCAGCAGCACGCTATGTACTGGATACTGCACAGCGAGCGCATCTGATTACTTTCGATACTAACGATATTCCACAAAAAATGATAAATAAAACTTATAACTTATATATATGTATATATATATATACTATCCTGATTGGTAGAATGAATTAAACGTAAAAAGCCGAGACACAAACATATGTAGATAGCAGCTCAGAAGTGAGCGAGCTTAAGCAGTCACCAATACATACTGTTCATCGCTGAGCATACGGCGTCTCGGCGTAATAAGCTGCGTTCGAGCGATCGAATTTCCTGAATTTTGCGAACAAATGTTTTCTCCCATCCAAGAATTTTGAGTAGCTTGAGTCCTTGAATAAGTTCAGTTGTCTTTTTGATGCGCTCGTCTGAGACAATCTAGTAGATAGGCAGTTAGCAACACGTCGAATGCAATTTTTAGTAACAAGTTTCCTCTTTCTTCTTTTTTTAGTATATATATACATATATAGGCTTTATTATTATTGATGTAAGCATGTATCACAATTACTAGTGTATAATAATACATCATATTTATTCACCATAGTTGTTGGTAGTAGGATTGGATTGACACACATGGCCTGCTACGAAATTATAACAATATCTCGTTCACACGCGCCTGTAACTAGTAAGAGTCTAATGCCGAACAGAGTGTATAATAATAACAATAATAACACGGACAAAAACGCAACCCAAATGTATATCTCTCATCTTATGTGTGCATAAAAGACATGGTTACAATATTAGTGGCAATAATAAAACCAATAGTGAATACGTTTATTTCTTATTTGCTATTGTTTTAACTGCTTTAACATGCTGCCACAACACTTGTTAACTAACCCTAGATCGCTTAACATGTCGGGCCCTGTAGAGGCGATCTGTTCAGAGATTTACAGACAACATTGTCTCCCATGTTGTAAAAACAGGTATTTCGTTACTAGATACATAATGGGTACATGGGTTTCCTATGAAGCTCCAGAACGTGGGTTTCATATGAAGATGTATACGAAATGGGTTGCATGAAATATTGACCGATTGTAAATGCAAACAAAATTGTGTGATCTGTATCACCTCCAACAGTGTACACAAGCTATATGATGAAAGTGGTGTAGGAGAGCTGTAGCACATATGTGCGTAAACAAAATGTTAGTTAATAAACAATACATTAATTCATTACAAACAGGGCTAAAGTCGCTAAATTAGAAGCTAACTTAATCCACAGAAGCGTTTAACCAAAATAAAACAGTAGTAGCTCATACAGTTAAAACATAGTTTGAACAGCGTCCAGTGAAACACCGCGCGGTTGTCAATGTTTTCTGATCTGAGCAAACTAGAGTCTTCCTATTGACGACATGTGTAGAAAATATTCAATCAACGAATACAACGAGGTGTCATTGAATACTGATCAAGCTGCATTGATCGTGGATCATGTAGCATTTGTACCGGGAATTTATAGCTGCCCATCCAATGTCGACTTTAAAATTTATTTGGCTGGAAAGTAGTAGGCAAATCACTGACGGTTATTGGCATTTGATATCCTTATATATATATATATATATATATATATATATATATATATATTTGCTTACCATGGTCCGTGTTTGTATGTGACTCATCGCGCGTGAAATTAAGTACTGGATCGGGGCGACCGCCAATAGCAGACTAGACGCAAAAAGAGCTGACACTCCTAGCACGTCAAAGATTAGGTACAGGATCAAGCCCACCTTAAAGTGATAGTATGCAGGTACAGAACTATAGTAATTGCGAAAAGACAGTGCATGTGTTAGCAACACAGTACAGGGTCCAAATCACACGACAAAAGGGTAAGAGCTACTTAATCGTAACACGACTCAAATCTCACACAAACAAAGTAATGTAACGCCGTCTACAATACGAAATTCATACAATTATCAGCATTCATACACACGTTAAAGCGATAAGTAATACACTAGGTAATGTAAGTTACAACTATGCAAGAACTTGCTATTTGTCTCACGTAATATCGTTGTTATATGTTTTACTTAATGTTGGCAACAATAGGTAGACACAAGAGCGAAGTATGTGGAAGAATTAACAACAAGACCTTAATTTGTCCTATTGTCAGTAATGTTAAGCCTGAATAGAGAATGAACCAGACTGACCTTGTAGGGGAGCATCCAGAGGTAGTGGGCGTTTGTAAAAATCAACATGACCTGCGCACAGTCCGTCGTCATGTGGTTCACGATTGCCCTGCGATATATGATAGGTATGCATTACATACATTTTTGTTAACACCTCATCATGATTTCTACATACATCTCGGATTGTCACTGTCATAAACGAATTTGTTTCTGTTCCACCTAAGCACGTAATGTATACATGTCCTGCAAGTTGGGCATTCATCATTGGGTTGCGTATCTTCGGCTCGGTCATTTTGTGTCTTTCTGTCATTTATTCAGATGTACATCATAACTTTGACAGTAAACATAAATTAGCCTACGGGACTACCAAAACTAACAGCATGTTAAATGCATCAAGCTCGAAATTTTATGGGTTTACGAGCGCCCGCATATACGTATATGACTTCAACATGATCTTTGAAAAGAAGGACGAAATCGTCCAGTAGACTCACCAGGGTCAGTACTATTGACGTCAAACTATTAAAAAAAAAAAACAATTCCAGGCAATTGCTCGGGGAGCGATGAAGGTCGAAGGAAATTGACACAGCCATTCAGTTTCTTCGCGTACGTACCCAATCGATGTCGGCTGTTGTTGTTGCTGTTGTTGCTGTTGCTGCATCTCTAGGGCCGATGATCTCCGGGTACCTTTGCTTTCGCGGCTCATCTTAGTGGCGCGACTTCGTTGCGAGTCCGACTGGTCCGTGGAAGCTGTTGGAGACGAGCTCGTACTGCTGGCGAGCTCCGATGATTCGTCGTCGCCCAAATCATCCTGCCTCAACCTCAGCTTGAGTGTCTTTGCGTAGACGGCCGTACGTAGTGCTGACTACAGAGCGAGCAGCAGAACAACAGTGAAAACAGCAGCGCTCACATCAAAAAGGTGTCAACAACACCACCAACAACAAGAACAACAAAAACAACACCAACAACAAGAACAACACCAACAAGAAGAACAGTTAAGGGAAGCTATGTATGAAGACCACGAGCCGACGCCCCAATGGCTAGACTTCCAAGCCTTGCCGTGTAGCGAGATCAGCCTAATGGGAATATTGAAATAAGCAATGCTAAGTAACAGTAGTCCTTTTAGAAGCTCTCCGAAACTAGCTAACGCGTTTCTGTTTCATATGGTTTCCTTAACGACAGAGGTTTTGGCCATCTTAATGAGTTTTATTGATAAGGACCACACTCGACTTGCTTGGCTACCATGGCCGTTTTATAACAACTAATCTAAATAGATAATCCAATATTTATAGGAATCTAAAATCCTTATATATATATATATATATATATATATATATATATAAATGATTTGTTTCACCTTTGTTAAATAAAATTATATTAAATTAAACAAGAGAATAACCGTTCTATCTTTCTATATTTATATAGTGAAAGAGATACAGGGAGTAATTGCAGAACGATATGCGTAGGGCTCGATGAGTCAGGGGCTAGGTCTTCTGAAATTTTGTCTACGAAGTCAGCACAAATCAGCTTGCCGGTATGTCCCTGGCGGGCAGAATGGAAAGTAGGAGAGTAGAACTCAACGTGAGAATTGATAAGGTGGCAGTGGTAGGAACTGTGAAACGGGAGAAAAAACAGGTATCGGCGAACTATGCAAAGGTCACGTCCCAAACTGGAACGCCACATTGAGGCTCCCAAACTCCACGGGAGCAGCATCCTTATAACACAAAGCGGTTAACTCTAAGTTAGCGCAGATGTCGCGAAATCGCGACAAATCCACGTTTTCTCCGGTTTTGCTACCATTCCCGCAAGGCAAATTACGTAGACGAACTTTAAAGTAGCCGAGCTCGACCTTCAATACAATGACGTTGGAGTGGATGACAACTAATGATGCACCGTTCTAGTGAATAATATATACAGAAATCCATATGTTAAAAGGTTGCAAAATGTCTACTTTCTATGGGACAGGCCAGCAGCTTGATATCCGATATGACGTGGCCTAAGTTCTTAACAATGCATAAAGGGTAAGAGTGTATGTAGTACATACAGGAAAAGAGCTCTAGCGGCTCAACTGCAAAGTTAATCAGATAAATAGCCATTTTGTGAAGGGGCCACGCAAGATTACATTACCTGCACGCAGTAGGTACATTCGCTTCACGATACACCCTTAACGTAGAAAAGTATAAGACGTGTACAATTTAAAGAAATCGAACCTGAATGTGTACACCTTGCATGGTGACCATATGCTGGAAGTTGTTGGCGAAGGTCGACTGTGCCAGCGTCGAAAGCAGGACCGTGACGGCCAGCACATAACCGTTGTCGAATAAGTCAAACATCGTCAGCATTTCAGGCTGCAAATTGTGCAATTGTACAGTTATATATCCACATATAGCTGAGGCTTACATATTAGTTGTTTCTAGATTGTCTAGACCTAAATTAATTCGCATGCTATATTTCATAGAGATTCAACTAGCCTGGCATTGGCTAAATGTGTGTACAATTTTTCCGATTTTTTCGCACTTATGCCCATAATCGCATGGGTATTTCTAGCCGTAGAAGCAGATTTGAATATGTATGAACATGTTCAGGTGAATGCGTGAATACAAACGCCATACGTCTCTTTCAAAAAGTGTTCTGGATTTGTTTTAGATTCTTATTTTGACCTATTTTCTCTAATACCTAAACGTGGGCCCTATATTCGACGAGTCACGCCTACTGACACGCTGACGTAACACATTTTATACAATGTTTCAAATTAATTTATAAAATTGTCTTGTCTGATGTGCCTAACGCTCTGTCACGTTATGGTTCTATTGTTAAGAGTGCCGTCACATAGTTGGTTTAACTACTTATATTCATATATTAAAAAAATATATATATATAGAAAGAGAGATGGGTCTACACTCACATCATCCGGCTTAGGGGGCTCCGTTTCGACGAATCGTATAATGTACTTTATAGAGATAGGCCCCACTAACGCAAGCATATCTCCACACACCTGAAACCATACTACCAGCGTTACATACGGCAGATAGTACCAAAAATATTTCATCTAAATCTCCAGGTATATTGCAATCAAATTATTCACTGCGCTAGGTAACGTTAAGCCTTTTGTTCGTGTCCGATGTTCACTATAGTTGACGTGCCGCTAGTTGAAGAACTTTTATTGTGTTCTGGTACAGCTTCAGAGGTGCTGCAAGTACTCATAGGACAACAACGAACTCAATGAACTCGCTGTTTGTAAATCCTACGAAAGCATTTCAAGCCAGTATAGGGTAGGCCACCTTTAGACCTACATTGAATGATAGGCCTACATACATACTTTATAGGCCCAGAAGTACGAGCTATTTGTGCTGACACGCAAACGGTTATGTATGTGTATATTGGATAAGCAAACAAGTTCGAACAGCATCTGCTTGTGTGGGAATCAAGGTAAGAATTTGGCGGGAAGTACTATTGGTCACTCATAGAGCAGGCGATAGAGTTGAGCAGGTGGCAAAAGAGGATAGTCGCAATGGATTTTATATCATATCAGCTACATGAATGCTGAATAGTAGGAAACAACCAATCTAATGTTTTGTTGTTTCGTGCAATTGTTGGAAAAAACAGATCCGGTCTAGATTCTTGGTGATCCTTTGGCCAAACGTATCTGAAAATGAATTTAAAAGAGTTAATATGGATATTAGATTATACATGTATATATTATTGGGCTCAACAGGACATCGGCGATCCCTTCAACGGTTGTTGTTTCCATTTATAGCTTCGAGCCTTAAGCTCGATTTCCAGCATAGTCCTATTATTTATTATGTATCAAACGCCGGAATCAACTTGGGTAGGCTTGTATTTAGTTCTCAGGTTTGACGTTACCCTTGAGCTCTCTGAACATGTCGGCACAGGTTTTCCCTTTGTGTTAATACGATTATTACTTGCGATCATTGGACGCTATTAGATTTTCCCTCATTTTCTGTTGATGCGAGCTTTAGCTCACATTTTGCCGTGCAGCATTCAAGTTCCACGCTCTGCTACCTTTTTGAGTTATTTTGAGTCTACTAGTAGCACTAACATCCGCGTTAAGCCGGAGCCTCGGAGGCGAGACGGAAGCTCCTCGCTCCTCCCCGACCGTGGCCGACACGACAGGTCCGCTGTACGCTGATCCCGTCTGGGCGAATCTAGCGCTGCGCACTGTCCTTAAACAGAAAGGCGTTGCGCTCGTCTCAAATAAAAATGGCGATTAGAGTCAGCCGGGCCTACCGGACCTCGACAGAGCTCTTGCGGCACTGACTCATTTTTTCGTAGGACTTCCTTCTAGTCAGCGAGCACTACTTAAATTCCTAGTACCAGAGAGATCAGCATGGATTTCTGGAACGCGAATTGGACAAGCACAACCCGCGCCGAACCAGTGGGGCTGTGGACAAAACTTTTTATACCCGACCTAAAGGAATGACGTACTACGTCTCATAGGTTCTGAGAGGACAAAATCAGTTCCGGCTTTGCAAGGTGACCCGCGATACGTGCAAATTTCTGCGACGCTGCGTGGAATGATGACGTCTCGCACACGGTCAGTTCAAAACATATATGTCCCGGCTGGGCAAGGCAGCAAGTAACACGTACGGCACTGTCCAGCACTACAATATCGGCACAGATGTTGGCCCAAGGCCTCTCCCCGCGGGAATTCGTCAGGTACATATATGTTAACATCGGCCGAAGGATCAAGGCGCTGAAGCCCGCTCCGCCGGGCACAGTCGGTGAAAGGAACAAAGGGAGGGGTCAGGTCTGCCGCGAGGGGCTGTACCAGGGAATAAGTCGAGATAGGAATCCACGAGTAGAAGGCGAGTGTCGAAGGAATAACTAATACTTCATTATACCATTAAACCCGAGCCTAGGGAGAGTGGAAAATAATGCCTTGTTTAGCAGGTTTGTGAATCCCAGACTTGGTCACTGCTAGCTGTATTGAATCATGGAAATCTCCAAAACCAAACCTAATGGAGCTTTAGCTTCAAAACAACGTGTTGTGTGCAAGTGTCAAAGTGAACCTGTAATTGTTTTAACCTGAACACATACTCTTCACAATTGTTATCCACGAAAGCCATTCGTTAGGCCTCCTTGTCTTCCGGAATACTGGCCTACACTAGATCGGCTTTCGAGTGGTGTATGGAAAGGACTGGGGTCCTTTGTACACAAAAGCACAAAGGTAGGTTTTCCCCTGCCCATGTCTCACTAGCCTACATGCTCCTATATAAACTAAACAGCCATTTACCTATGTAGGAGCTTCATGCGTCGGCGCAGCTTACTCTAGCCAGCAGTAGTCGCTAGTCGCAGAGCGGGCGGAGCCAAGCAGAGAGGCGGGGCAAGGGAGAGAGATGGCGCCTCTCCTGCTATACCTTGCCCGTCAATGCCAGCGCTCCCTAGCGGAGGCATGAACTAAAGCGGGTAGTCGAAGTGTCAAAAGGAAACGATAGCCCCCTACTACTGGATGCATGCCTGAAATAGCGAAGGCAAGAAGACTTTGTGTAGTGGACCGGAAGGCTCACATGTGCAATCCTAACGTCTTGAGGGTCAGAAAAATCTGTTGACGAATGCGGGTTCCCTCAAGGGGGTCCACACTGTCGGCAACTGGGAAAATGCTGACAGAAAAAGATAAACGACACAGCGAAAGCGCGAGGCTACCTAGTGGTCCTGTATGATGTCGAGAATGCGGGTAACTCCGTTATATGGGAAATGATACAAGGAATAAAGGCGGAATGCGCAAGATGACTGCGGGAGTGCCTCAGGTCATTGGGCGAGTCCTTTAGAACGTCGCATACAGTGGTAGTTTGAGTTAGAAGGTCGTCCTGAGGGGTGATTCGTCGGAGTGAAAAAAGAAGACTCAGGCAAGACAATAAAGCTTTGGAGAGGATGGTGTAGAGTTGGATGAAAGACGACTGTCTAACTGCGGGACAAAAGAAGGATGTAATCCTCCTGTGTGGCAACAAAAAGATAATGCGGAAGAACGCGGAAAGTGGTGACGCGACTGAGAGGGAAGGGGGTGGCTACAACAGAGCAACAGATGAAGTATCTGGATGCGATCAGTCTATGACGTTGACGCCTCCCGTGGAGTACGTTTTGAGGCGAGTTGCGGCTAACGCAAAAGGTTATGCCCAACGTTAAGGGAGCAGGCGAAAGCAACAGGAGGTCCCAGGTCGCCAACTGCCCCGAATAGTGAGCTCGGATGCAGCGTATGCTTTGGAGTAATTCGAGTTTATTAGCGATAAGGTTGACAGATGCGTGGAGGGTGGCTACAATACCAGCGTTTATTCTATCTAGACTGATACTAAGGGTACATGACCAAAAAGAGGCGTATTTACCCTAACTAATGTGAATAAACTAAGTACCTCAGCGGAATTGACGGGAGACCGCGAAAATAAACCAGGAACATAATGCTCGGATCTGGGGACAGATTAGTGCAGGTAAGTCTTCGAAAAATAAAGAGCTCGTCGGACAAAGGAGAGAGGGCAAAACGCGTCTACCCTGAAACCAAGGCAGTAGAGGCTGGCTAGCATGTATCTAGCTGGCAGGTGTATTATTACCAGAAAAGGGTACTCCGAGCATGAAATACGTCTGCTATATAAAGGCTACGAGGGTGGCCCTGCCGTATGCCTAAAGAGCCAGTATCAAGCCATCTACTGCCCACCAATAAGATCAGTTGAGTGTGCGTAATGGCATTTCTCCTTTCTAACAAAAAAAATAGATAATAGTATGCTATGAATTTAAAAGAAATACATATCTTCTTATTGTCATTGGCAAAAGTAAAAAACGTTTACTATATATATATATATATATATATATATATATATATATATATATATATATATATATATATACATACATATGACATGGCACGCCATTATCATTACAAACGGTATTCTGTTATACAAAATAACACTGTATAAAACTGATGCATGGATGTTGTCGCGCTTTACAAGATAGCCCGTGATTGATGTTAATTGTTTCGTCGCATATCAGACGTAAATTGGACGGACAGAGCCGTCGAATTCTGCAATGGGCTGAGTAAGAGGAAAATATATTGTACAAATATGAGATCTAATGACGCGGTCGGGCGCGGAGGCCAGACTTGGCGGCGCGCGAAACCCTAGCCGTTGGGAAATAGCACTACCTTGATGAGTACAGCGAAGAAGTACCCTTTCCAGTACGTCCGCAGATAGACCCGCCAGAGAGAGATTCTGCCCTTCGATCGATCCTCTTGAAGGCGCTCGAATTCTTTCTGAAGGTGGCTGTCGAACAGTGCATGTTGTCGCTTATTTCGAAGCTCCTGTAATAGCAAATGCAGATATACAAACACACGTGCGCATTATTATGACTATGATTAGTAGTAGTCAAACTGACAAAAAAGCTTCGAAAAAAGCTCTTTAAGGCCACAGCGAAGCCAAGACCGAGCGCGTTCCTCCGACAGAGGGATCATTAGAACTTCAGAGAGGCAACGCCAAGACGATGTTATGTGGTCACCAACACTCGAGCAATTATCACAATATTACAAACAATATTTGAGATGCTATATAATTATTATATTAGCATTGTTAAACATATACATATTGACATTAGTGAATTCCTGTTCGGAAAATATTATTATTATTATTATTAAGTTAAAAATTTGATCGAGAACTAAAAAACGATGAGTTCATTAGTCGACTAGCAACGATACCTGTACGTGTGGATTAAACAAACTCAATCAATGAATGATCTAAACCAAATTAGCAACTACCCTACAAGGCTTAACAGGTGTCTTAGTAAATACACCGGTAGTGAACAAATTAAGTTAGTAGTTTGTAGTGTCAATAGCTCACGTCTTGAGTGAGAGTCTGTCCATGCCAGAAACGCCACTTGGTTTTTAACCTACTAAGCGTTCTTTTGGCGAGTGAAGTATGGCCAAACATAAATACTAAAGTATATCCTATCGGTCAATCGGAGGTCCCTGATACATGTTAGTCAATAAGTCTGTAAGTTAGCATATGATCATAGGTCGTAGGTGACTAGTCAGCCTTAGTGTGTCAGAAAATGAATAGTCAGTAACTTGATGATCGACCCGTTCGTTTTTCTCTCTCGAGAAATTCAATCAAATACAATAACCCGATAATCTGTCAGTTCCTTTTTCGGTAGTGAGTCAATCAGTACATCGATGATAGCTCAATTAAATTGCCGGCAAATCAATAATTTATAATTCATAAATTAATGATCGATTAGTTCGCTTGTGAGTGAATGAGTCAGTTTGTTAGTAAATCAGTTCATAAATGAATGATCGATCAGTGGCTTCTCGTAGCGTCGGCAGCTGAATTCGCAGCCGCCACGCATTCCCGGTCCGAGCGGACCTGGTACTGCGTCGCATAGTGTACCATAGTCATTCGAGTTTTCTGGGCACCAACCACCTCGACGGAGGCGCTGCTCGAACTGGCCTGGATGGTGGCCTCTGTCACCGGCGGTCGGACATGTTGACGTATCTAGGGTCTGCCCAACCGTCCTTGGATTGCACACATGGTCGCCTCTGCACAGGGCTGTGGAGTGAAGTAACATAAAGCATGATGAATCCTCTCACGTCCCGAAAGACCGCACTGACTAAGGCACGCAGAAAACGATTCGGAGAACGCTCTCTCTTTCTCAGCGCTGGTCGAGATGAGGAGCCGAGAAGGGCGAAGCAACCGCTACAAGAACTGGCGTCAGAATGGGTTTAATTGCGATTAACTCGCATTTTGTGACAACATTAGATACACTGACAAATGTGGTAAACTGGCAAACTGAAACTAACTGTGACAAACAAAAACATTGATGCACTTTTCAAGATAAATACAAATCAATGACGTTTTATGAGACTAGCCAGCGCGTCCGTCTTACGTCGAGACTGACAAAATGAAACGGCACAAGCGGCAGCAGCAGCAGCAGTAGCAGCCAATATCTTAATAAAAGTGCGTTCATGGTCGATCAATCGCCAGCATTTAGCCACAGGACAAAATATCCAGCGAGTCCATTACGAATCAGTTACTCAATTAATCCATGTATTGACCCAAGCTGTTAATTCATGTATGGACTTAAGCTGTTAAGGACTGTCGCTTTGAAAGATGTATAGTGAGGGGGTTGATTCAGGTGTGTGTGTATAGCGCCGGTATCCGAGTTGAAGGCCACAAGCGCCTTCGCTGGCCGGCCGTTTGGAATCGCACCTTTCTCGCTTTATTGTCGCAATTTTTGTGCGGTTACATACCTGCGAGGTTTTGCCCAGATGGCTCTGTTTAAGCGGCTGCGCGTAGCCCCTCCGAAGCAAAGGTAACACCCAAGAGAAAGTCACCTGACTTAGAAATGGCGCCACGGAGTATCTGCAAACGTTAACGAACAGCTATCAATCATCCTAATGCCACACACGCTTACCAAACCTTCTATATATATATATATATATATATATATATATATATATATATATATATATCTCATATGAATATTTATTCACCATAGTTGTTGGTAGTAGGATTCGATTGACACACATGGTTTGCTACGAAATTATAACAATATCTCGTTCACACGGGCCTGCAACGAGTTTGAGTCTAGTGCCGAACATATTAAAACATGATATCAACAGATGTTGCACTCACCACAAAACTTACACACACAGTCGTTAATATCATAACATTTACCCTTAAGGCACATATAATGGTGATAACTGTGCCATGTTACCCTGCACAATAATGATCGGTTACTTTGGAAGGCGCGTTTCCACTTCGCTGAGCGAAAAGCAGGCCCATCTGTATAGTTACACATAACAAAATGTACGTTTCGGTATTCCCTGAATGTTCTGTACATGTCGAGTGTAATTGCACTAGGCCGCTAATTTGTCTAGGATTAAGAGTTCTACCAGAGTGCGTTCTCCGCAAAGTTCTAGTGCCAAGGTAGCTGACGCGTTCTTGGGTAATCCCAGTACACGTTTCACAAAGCAGGCCTTTACACGGTCTGAATTTTTTAGATCGCGTAATGTTAGGTTCGGCGCAATTACTGGAAGACAGTACTGGAGTATCGGGGTAATTTTCATCCTGAATATTTTCAAATAGTCTCTTGGCGCGATGGTCGGCAACGGCGTATGAGTCGCCGCGACTATATATATATATATATTCGTCTACTTGTCACTATTTTAACGCTTCTTTACGTTATTGTATATGTTTTTTTCTCTAAGGATATATATATATATATATATATTTTTTTTTTTAGAGAAAAACATGTACAATAACATTAAGAAGCGTTAAAATAGTAACAAATGGACGAATGTCAAAGAGTGCTTGCCTGAGGCAATCCTTAACGAATATGGAAGTGGCTAGATTAAATCATTCTGGTTGTCAGACTAAAGCGCTGTTTGCCAAAGACAATGCTGCTACGCTTGTGAAGAAAGAATTAGCCGTGGCTTCAGTTAAAAGTTTACAAATTATTTATATTTTATATTATAATTTATAATGTAGTATTAATATTATATATATATCTATATATATATATTATATATATATATATATATATATATATATATATATATATATATATATATATATATATTTTACTTTTTTTTAAGCTAGAATTCCTTTAACATAACAGGAACAGGGATTGTTGATGTTGCAGTACCTGTACGTGATTTCTTCCTTCGTGGTTCATCTGACAGTTCAAGCTTCTCATAAGTTCTCCGTGAGTCTCGCCACTGTAATGAAATATTTTTGAAATAACTAATCAACACTTAATAGTAACAACGAAAGCATAATAACACAAGTTTCATTTAATTATACGCAGTACCCATACTAGTACTTCAACAATATGATAAAAGTACTATGATGTCACAATGATACTGATCATAAACGGTCTTTTAATTTCACAATACAAGTGCTTATTCTTCAAGTATAATTTTATTATAGCTTAGAGCACTGTAAAATGATCCGTTTCAATGTATATATATATATATGCATATATATATATATATATATATATATATATATGATTTATTAATAATTCACAATACATTTGCACACTCAGCAGTGCTCGTCTATATATATATATATATATATATATAATTAAGATTTTCGGAGGAACTACCAACGCAACCACGGCTCGCATTACCATAGATTTGGTACCAAAATGTCGCTATGAAATATGCATATGAAATGTGCCTGAATGTATTAGTTTTGAGCGTTGTGAACGGTCGTAGGGTTAAGAAATTGAGGTTTTAGGTGTGAAAGCTAATAAAGAACATCAATGTTTGCGAATTATTTTCTAAACGACCATGCCGCATCTTCTGGTCAGAGTAAAATGTTATTGAAGATAAACTGAAATTTCTCACGAACTTGATGGTGTGTTGGCTGCCTTGCAATGACACCCTTTATAACGGCAGTAATTGCAATAATAAAAATTGCAGTAATTTTACTCTCACTTCAAAACAAGACTTCCCAACTACCATGTTCCAATGGCAAAACAATTGCTTTAACGAGCTCTACAATTCTTATTATCGACCTTCAAACTCTCCCGGGACACCCTGTGTATATATTAGCGCTTGAGAAAGCTTCTCGGTGCAAAACTTACGGGCCGAAAAAACATAGCAGACACACGATACCAGCTATAGGCACGTGTCAGGTAGAGGCAAAATGGCGTAATACTCTGAAAACGTTTTTCATTTAGTTGATTCCCAGTTTCTTCCTGTATAGCGTTCTTTTAAAGGAAAGCAATACAGCTATATATGCATGTGTGCGTGTGTGCTCTTAAAACAACTGACTATGAAAACAAAATTTGAACTTACGAGTATATAATTATTCTGGCTGTAACCACATATATAGGTGTGTATATAGGACGTCTATCCAACGCCTTCCAATTATATCCAGTAGAACGCGGTGGGGAGAGGTGCACTAGAACACTAATTTCTGAGCGTGGTACATTCTGGAGACAATTACCAATAAGCGATAAAAAGCTCACGCTTGACAACCTCTTCGCCCAGTTTCATGTCTTTCTTCGGCTGGAACTCCCAGCCCGGGATAAATGCATAGTTTTAGACAGCCAACAAGCAGAGTATATAGACGTGTCTAAACATAAACATTTTAGAAGAAAAGACACAAACACGTAATCATGTCGACAAGCAGAGATTAATCAGGTCAGAATAACCCACTGAAGAATTTACCTTACATTTGAATATTGTATACACAATATACCAATCAGGAGAGCGGTAGTGGCACTTTGCGGGAAATACCCAAAAGGCTAATCTAGCTAATTGTATTTCGATCTATCCTACTTTCTTGTGAGCGCCAAGCACTTTGTTTTCGCGCCACTTTGTAACCTCGCTTGTAACTGCATCTGAGTCTGAGCAAATTCGCATGCGCAGCTCGAGCTATTAGAACATTGTGTTATTTGCAGTGCGCCAAATAACAGTCTTGTTCCAACTTTCAGAGCATCCTGACTTCAAGCACGTATTCGTTTAGATCAAAGAATAAGTGGTGTAAACTAGAAGAGTATACATAAACCCCGCGGAGCCCAGACGGAACACGGACACATTTTCTCAGAGCACTGTCTAGTTTTACTTAGAGGCAACGGTCTCTTCGAGGTTTCATTGTGAAATTCAGTGTGTTTTTTGCAATATCAGCTTACCAGTCAGAGTGGAAAATACTGTCTAGCAGTGGATAGTCAATTCATACTTCTTATGGGCCATTTTGTTTGGTTTGTATTCACGTTAAAGAAGTCCAAGCAAACGTCCAACGTTCCTCTGCTTCTTTTATAAGCGTATGTTCTAGCCCAACGTAAACCAAACCACTACATTTACTCGTTATGTGTTTAGAAATTCTAATCTGGCTATTTTAGCAATGAAGGATGTATCAGTCTATCCACTAAAAAAGGTACCAAACACGTTTTTTCAAAGTGTTTCAAAGTGTGCAAATTCGAACAAGACTCTGCTCGGAATGATTTCACCAAAATGTTATAGTGTCTAATTGTGAGTTCGATATTGCTGGTCGTCTATGCATTGAATGACAATGTCCCAATGGTAACCATTGTGCATAAATAAAAAAAAATCAGCCAATCCAACAGCTGTAATAAGGGTTTTCACCCCATGGTCGCTTTTGCCCTCGCGATCATAGTCCGCTGCAGGTCTGTTCACTGTGAAACGTTCTAGGGCGCAAAGGAACTCTGATTCGTGAAGATTGCCACACAATAATCGGCAGTAGTTGACACTTGAAGCATATAATAGAAGAGCCACTATAGAAAAACAGACAATGTGCCTACCCCGTTTAATAGCCTGGCTTTATCGTCATTAAGTAACGCAACCGTTGAGACGACAGCCCCTTTTTATGAGCACATCAGCAAACGTCAACGAAAAACGCGAGCGCTAGTCCAAACTGCCCCACGTTTGAGGAGAAGGACGCCAGTCGAGACTCACAACTACGTTACAATGCTAAACAATTCCCAATCGCTGACAGTGTTTGACAGGAATGAACTGCCTCCTACATTAAATAGACGGTGCATGAGAATAAAATGCAGAACAGGTAGGAAGTACTGGTTGCCAAGAGCAACGGATCTACGAACGACACTCGAAAGATAAAGTGCACCCGATGCTGCAAATGTTTGCCCCACTAATCACGGACAACTTTCCACGCTTTCTTTTTTGTCTTATAGATACAACGTCCCGTATCTACCACCATACACGTATTTGTTAAGCATACAAGCACTACAGATAGACCTCAGCACGTACACCAAGTGCCTACTAAATCACCAACACAGAGCTGTAAATGTTCCGCGAGTCCACGGAAAGTGTTTTTTAGAAGGGAGAAATGCGTTACGCATGAACACCACGTCTGGATGTGGGCCGAACAGTGTCGGACTCGCCGCAAGACTACCGGCGTTACCGACTCTGGATTTTCCATGTTCTGAAAACCGCAGCCTCTCTTAAAATTCACTTCATACCACTTCAGACCTCCCATATCTTCGGTTCGTATTAGTACTATGGGTAAAATATACGGATACCTGCTGCCCTGGTTCGTTTGAGTGCTTAAGGTGGAGTGCATTGCGTCAATTGCACGCTAATCTCCTCACAATCGCGTGGAGGAACTGACGAGGAAAGCCCGCGAAGCAGATCCCCCGCCCCAATCCCCCTAGGCGTTGTCGACGAACGCGTTTCCTTTCGATCGCGGACCTCGCAAACCTTTTTCGTCGTTTTCGCCATACGCTGGCCGGCCATACGATTGTAGACCTACCTCTCGGGCGAACACGGCCACTTCGAGCACGAGCAGAAGCACAACGACAGCCGCCGACGCGCAGGTGTACTCGACGCTGAGGTGTCTGGCGCGGGCGCCCTTCTCGTAGAGCGCGAACATCTTCACCGCCTCGCCGGCAAACGTCACCGGCCAGTAGACGACCAGCACGGCGAGAAGACGCCACCTGCCCGTCCGCTCACAGAGGCCGTGCAGCGTGAGAGCGGCGGCGCACGCCGCCACGCCCGACCCGGCGTGCAGCAGCATATGTGCGGCGTGCCGAAGCTCGTAGCGGAAGCCGTACGTCAGCAGCAGAGCCATGTCGGCCAGCTCGACCAGGTAGAGGACGACGAGCGTCAGCGTGAGCAGCCAGCGGACGCGATGCAGCGGGAACAGGCCGAGCGATCGGGCACGCTGGACGCGGCGGAACAGCGTCGATGCCAGCGCCCAGATCGCCACGACCGTCATGCACAGCGTCGCGTGCACGCCCGACAGGGCAAGGTTGGCGCCGCATTCGTACGTGTGGCTACGCGAGCACAGAACGATCAACTGTTGCAACAGCGCGCTTCCGCTGCTGCTGCTGCTGGTGATGTTGCTGGTAATGATGCTGTTGTTGCTGCTGCTGGCGATGCTGATGCTGTTATTGTAGTTGTTGTTGCTGTCGCTTAAGTTGCCGTTGCTGCTGCTGCTGTTGTTGCTGCTGTGGACGCTGGTCGAGGTAAAAGCGCCGAGCGATGGCATCAGAAGCGCCGCCGTCGTCGTCGAGTTCGGCCACAGTGAAGGATCGTCTGAGATGGTCCAGTCCATTGCACACTGTCTGTGTCACCTCGTTTGGGGAACGAAACGACGAAACGACAAAATCACGGGCTGGCACGCAACTAACTCGCACGCCGACTAGACTAGGGATGAACGAACACGGAGCGACGGGCCCACCGTGCTTCGAAAGTGGTGGCGGAAAAGCAGACAGGTTGGCGATGGAACAGCTTCGATAGAACGTCTTCGATACGCGACCGACGTCCGTGCCCGACCGACGATAGCCCGATGTCTTTCGTCGCGGTAGAACGGTGTGTCTACGGAGAAGGAGAAAGCGGAGGAGGAGGAGGCAAGAAGCAGGGCGGACGTCGTCTTGTGTCCCCAACAATGCAGGCGTTTGGCCGTTGCACCGTTCGACTCAGTGTTGACAAATGCGTCTGCACAGTGCAATTAGTGCTACAGCTGCAGCTGCTGCGGGGCTGCTGCACGTAAAGACGACTGACGTTCACGTGAAGGTTGACGTGGACGTGGGGGCACCTGAGACGTGCATCCCGGCGTGCACGACTGACAGGTCTCTCGGTTCGCCTAAGGCGGCCCAGAGACCTGTGAAAGCTTTTACAAGCTGGCCTATGGTATTTGTTCTAAGCAATCATTATTTGAATTTGGCTTGCTGCCACATGTCCAACACGAATTGGCAGCGGTGCTCCGCCACGTTGTGGTCCACATTGGCGGAATGACGACGACACATTCGTCTAGCAGAGTGGCGGCCGATACGGTGTCGAGTTGTGTCTCGCAACCGGAACGCGTAAGCGGCATGTTTCGATGCAGCTGCAATTGCTTGCATAGGCTTGCACGTTGACACAACAGCACAGATTCGAGCTATTCGTTTTGATGTGGGGGCTGAGTTGATATACCGGGACTTCATTGCGAATGGTCAGTATGCCATTGAAGGCAGCAGTAGCGTTTTATTGAAAGCTCTCGCTCTCTCCTCTGCTCTATTTCTCTACAAAATTGCATATAGCCGAATTTTTTGCCGATCGAATAGCCGTCCGGCGCCGGCCGTCAACCAATCAGCGCGAAAACGTCATGTGCGAGAGAAGTCGCACAATCGGAGACATATTCCGGCGGGTTGGGAGCCCCGCGTACTCACAGCCGTAAGAACAGTGCGCCGCGATCCTCGACAAAGCAATTAATGACAGACTGCCACCTGGAACAAGATACTCGTTCCTTTGCAGGCTAAGCTTCTAAGTTACTAGTCTGTCCTATGCTTACCCACCTTGTTGGTCATACAACTGTCTCCACGACTGAGTACATCGCTAAATACCCTGTTTACAGGCGCTGCGCTGGTGTGGATATCATCAGATCCAGTAGCACTCACCAGTGAGCTACCACACTAGGATGTAGTGGATGCACGCTCAATGTGCAGAAACACTCTATTATGGTTAACCCAGGACGATGAGCCGCCTCACAAACTAGGTTCATCAGGGAACGAACCTTGTCACCGCTTGACAGCTGATCGGTCAACTAAAGTAGACTCAACACATTTCGTTCGTAACGCACCCAAACGAGCGTAAATGCAGATATTATTCCTCGGAAGACAATTTCCTGCAGGAAGATTACCGCTACTTCGCGGTGCTAGATATACGGTTAGACAGCGCGAGGCAAGCCGCAGAAGCCATGATGGACCCGCTGAGAGCAGTTGGCACTATTCTACAAAAACGATTCGCTTTACGCTAGAGATAATATAAACAATATTGTGTAATTAGGTAGTAATATAACCATCGTGATAATCCAATTAATAGTATAAATGCACGACAAACGAGGCTGTTTGTTACAATACCCATAATGATACCATAGTAATAATATAAAACTATACGAAACCAGCAGCACGCTGTATGGCATACTACACAGCAAGCGCATCTGATTCAAAAGATATACCACAAGTAATGGTAAATAAAACTCATATATATATATATATATATAAATATATGTCAGGCCATTTCGAGGCCCCACAACACAATCGCACGTTGCGATTTAAAGCAGGAGGTGTTGTCCTGACCACACCGAACTAACCTGTCCACAAGAGAAATTCATTAGGTGCGACTCAGCTAAAACTGTGGAGTCACAAAATACTTCGGGAAGGCGTTGGGAATACTAGCTATCGGCTCATATCTGGCAAGACTAAAAGCCCGCTTGCGCTTCTGCTGTTCTAAATGAAAGCAGAGTGTTATGCCGATCGATACTGGAAGACAGTACACCGTTGACAGAAATCAGACCGTTACAAATATGCCGCCCCTAGCGCCGCGTCGTTCGGGTGCTGGATCCCGTCTAACGCTCACCTATTCAGTACACAATAGATTAATTAGTTAAAGTCAATTTGGAACACTCATTTAATCCCTACCCGGAAGAGGCCAAGAGCAACTGTCTGTTTTTCTTTTTTGCTTTTGTTATTTGAGGTTTGGAAACGCAAATGCACTATCGGTGGAAACCCGTAGCGCGCACGGCGAGCACCCTCCAGCTACGTCTGCGCGCGCATAATACGAATATGTTGACATTTTGACAATGCATTCTGTGTAGAAATACGCATCTTGATCTGAAGTTGCCCACAGTCAACTGTCGTATTGACTCTGGCTGTAATGACGGAAAGTGAGAAGGACTGTTAGAATTTCAGCACAATACAGAGGTCCAACCATACTCCAAGAGTAAGCGGCCATGTTGTTACAAGAACGATTGGGGAAACCCGGTGAAACAGCGACGGCGCTTCTGCTCCCCGGAATGGTTCCCTGAGATCTGAAGGCGGGGAAGCACTGCCGTCTGTGACAAGAATCTACACTCAAGAAAGATAACGAGCGGTAATGGACCACCGCCCTAAGGCAGCAGGAATAGAACGGCTTGGAGGAAGGTGCTTCAGGCGCCAGTCCTCGGAGGCTTATACCAAACATACAAAATCGTTAGATCGGCCCGGGGGAGATCTAACCTTGCACACTACTTAGGTCCTGACGGGTCACGGGGATATCCGCTCCTACCTGTTTAGGATCGGGAAGACTTTCAGCCCCACGCGCCTCCACTGCGGCGCGCGATGGGCTTGAAGGTGTTCCAAAGCACACGATGACGTGTTCAGCATCGGCCACGTTTTTACTAGGTTTAACACCGAACTCGCTGAGCGCGGACCTGCCTACCACCTGCAAGCTAATGCAGGAAGTCTCCCGGTGGCTTGGAGTGACGCAGATCCTTTAAATATGCTTACGTCAAAATGTATAGTATATATATTTACGTCAAAATCTAAGGCAATAACCGCCGCGCATTGCGCAGCCCTTTGGCCTCCCGGAAGGAAGACTCGTCTTCCTTCCGGAATTCCTTGATTGTTTAATGTATTTGCACATTCTTCCTTGATTGTTTAATGTATTTGCACATTCTTCCTTGATTGTTTAATGTATTTGCACATTCTTCCTTGATTGTTTAATGTATTTGCACATTCTTCCTTGATTGTTTAATGTATTTGCACATTCTTCCTTGATTGTTTAATGTATTTGCACATGCAATTCCCGGCCAGTTGGAAGAACGGGGAGACGACTGGTTTTTAGTGGTATAGAGTCCTACATTACAGTAGGGCTTCCTGCAGTGGTGTCCGTGTGTGCAAACCGCATTTTCCAGTTACTCCTCTACACGAAAAAATGTCAATGGCATGACTGCCCTATCATGTTATCGTTATGCTTAGGAAACATCCGACAGCAACCGCATCATATTCTTTCTAAAGCATCATTTTCTACGTGGAGATACGACACAGCTTGAGTGCGACTTGCAACGGGCTCTTTGTATAATCACTGTAGCAAAAAAAACAGCACTAAACTGCCATCGGCGCTTAATCTTGATTGTGGACAACAGCTCCAGAAACCGCAAAGTATTGCCGATGAGATCGAAGGCCACTTTGCAACTATTGAGTCAAATACGGTGACCGCCATTGACATTCAGGCGGATATACGAGCTGACTTAGCATCAATCGAATCAGGCGCGTCAGTGCTTGTGAAGTTCAAACCATCAAAACGGGCCACTCGCCAGTATAGTCAATTTATCCATTAACAACTGTTCGTTTCCAACTAGAATAAAGAATGCAGGAATAGTTCGCCTATTCAAGAACAAAAGAGGACCCTCTATGTTTCGTCGATTACTTGTTCAACGGTTTCGAGAAGCTTATGATTAGGAAGCTCAAAGGGTGCCCTGACTCAGATAGTTATCTTCGCCTAGCCATTTCGGTTTTAGGAGATCACCATCAACAGAGTTGGCGCTGGCACATCTTCGGCAGAAGATTACAAAGATAACATAAAATAGCCAGGGTGCCTCAGAGTCTTCCTAGACGTTGTGGCTACCTTCAATTGTTTACGCCACTCGTTTTTCTCCAAATACGAGTGCTTGGGCGGCTATGCATCTGTAATCATTGATTGGTTCAGATCATATCTACATGGAAGAAGACATGCAGTTAGAATTGGCCAAACTAGGTTAAGTTCTAAGCCCATAGGATAGCTAGAATTCCATGGAGGATAGGCTAGAATTAAAAACAACCTCCTTGAAAAATGTTTTTAATTCTAGGGTTGGCCAAATTGAGCCCACGTGGAAAAAGGTCAATATGCATGTTCATTATTTTTATGAATTGCATTCTACTTAGGATTTCGGCGAATTCAATCGGTAAGGCGTATGCATTCGCGGATGGCACAATGCTATTTCGTATTGAGCCGGTCAGGCTTGACGGAGAGATACGTACTGCCCTGCTATGTATTCTATCGGAAATCTTCTTTTTACTCACCGCGTTGGTCAGCGGCTCTAATTGTCGCATTAATGGGTAAGTTGTGAAACCTTTTGTTCTTCACGAAACTAGTAGACAGTCTTTCGCCTACGGCCTGCCGTCCCTTTAAGGCTCCCTGCTTCGAGAAATTCAATCAGTCCTGTCTGTGAAGAAATTCGCGAGAATTGTTGTGCAAAATGTGACAAAGATGCGTTCGGGCAAATATGTAAATGTATAAATGTGAACATATAGGAATTTGTGCAAATGTATGAAGTTGTGCAAACATGTAAACTGAGTGTGCAAATTTGTGTAAATGCGAGAACATCATTTTATCTATTATTTTTAAGAGAACCTAAGCATTGTCAAAATATTTTTACAGTGAAACGCCGAGAGTCCTGTTGTTTGTAGGAAAAACATGAAAATGTTTAGCTTTATTAAATAAGTTGTATAATATCATGAGTTGAAGCGATTCTTTGAGATTTATTAAACCAATTTCCTGACCTCTTTTTCCGTGTCCCTTTCGAAGCGACGCTCATTGTTTGACTCATTTTAAGCTAAGTGAGCAATGTTCCGTGTATGCCTCTTCCAATAGTAAGGCACAAGCATACCTCAACCTGTATGAATCTTACAAGCCAATATGTGGGCTAAAACAATTCTTGTAGAAGTTGAATTGTCATTGAAGTTAATCTGCCTTACCACAAAGTTGAAGATTTATACCTAAATCAAAATGTTTAGCAAATTTAACAGTGTAATTAGCTTTTCAATTCTGTCCAATGTTGAAACATCACCTGGTAGATGGTTTCGATCTGAGAAAAATGCATATCAAACACAGCAATGATATGATTTATATCAAATTCAAACAATGCCATCATCGCTATCATAAAAAATCCGTCTGCATAGGACAATCCAACTACTTGTCTTTCTTTTTTAAGATGGGAGAAATGCGTTACACACGAATGAACAACACTTTTAGATGTGGGCCAAACAGACCGGACTAACCCGCAAGACTACCGGCGTTACCCACTAAAACTCCCGAGTTTTCGATGGCCTCAAAGCCGCAGCATCTCTTGAGATTTACTTCAGACCTCCCAGATCTTCGGTTTGTAGTAGTATGGGTAGGTAGAAGCGGTGGGTGCCTACCATAACATTGGGCTAAGGTAACCTGTGGAAAAGTTCCTCCTTGATAAGAACCATTTCGTTCCGCGTCTCTGTGTTCTCTTTTGCCATCGTCTTTCATGAGGGGAAACCATTCCAGACGTATTCGGGCGAGTCGCCCCTTTTCCTCGAGCACTTCTTTTGCTGTTTGCCCTAACGTCCCAGCCGCTAGTCGTTTCGCAGATGAACTGAGCAAAATCCTTTATGCTTGTTTTCGGCATGTTTGTAAGAGGATTTCTCAACCTCAGGTCGCCGTTTTGCTGCCAACGGTACGTCACTTTGTTCAAAGCCAATGTCCTTGCTTGCTCTAGGGCAGAGCAAACGAATATCGTGTGGAACGCGTCGTCTCGTGGGCCTTGTGTGCAGTGGATGCGGCTACCCGACCAGGTAACTACGTGGAAATCGTTCAGGTAGGCTTGGAAATGTCCACGTCCAATTATGACTTGGGTCATGATGAAGTCCGTGTCGCGCTCCTGGACGATTCATCCACTTTTGATGTCCGGGATGAGGCCCTGAACCTTGGCTCCGGGCTTTCCCGTCCGCAATTCTGTCCATTCTCGTTGCCACTCAAGAAGCATAGCTTCACGCTTCGCCTCCTTTGACCGCTATGGTCCCATTTCTCACAATCTGCGCCGTTCCTTGACCACGAGATCCTGCGAAGGAGTGCCGGCCAGGACAAAGGCAGCCGTACTTTTCAGTTCAAGCTGGACATTTTCCTTGGCTTCGACGACTACTGCCAGATCGGCATCGTACGCTAATGTCTCCACTCCTCTTGAGACGCCTTGAATACGCAGCACGTCGTTATAAGCGAGGTTCCACAGTAGTGGTCCCAGAATGGAACCCAGTGGTAACCAGCCGGCATGTACATTGCTGTCCCGGCGCTCGAAATCTTGCGTCCTTGCAGGTAGTCTGATATCACAATAACCAAGTACGGAGTACTTGCCTCTTCCTGAGGGTTTCTAGGATGACCCTTTATGGAAGACTATTGAACGCGTTTCTCACATCTAGGAAGAACGCAGCTGGCGCGTCCTTCGCATGGTACTGTGTGGTAGTTCTGCCTTTGCCACGACTCTGTGTATCGCTGCGTGCACGGATCTATTTTTTCGGAACCCATATTGGGTCGCTGACGATAGTCCGAATTTTGAGCAAAATATATGAACCGTTCCCCTATGATCCTCTCAAAACCATTGGCAAGCGTGTTCATGAGACATATTGGCCTGTAGCCACTGTCACCCTTCGGGATCAGTGCTACCTCCGCAGCCTTCCATGAAGACGAAAATTTCCCTCTCCGAAGCATCGCAGTGGCCACCCCACCGACAACCGCAGGGAATTCTGTGAAAAACACCCTGACGAACTCCTTCGGGATGCTATCTGATCCTGGGGACTTGCCAGTCCTGATGTGGTCGGCCGCCTGGCCGTCGGAAGGACTTTCTGCATCAAGATCGGAGGTGCATCGCCCTCTGTCGGATCGTATCCCTCTTGCCTCTAGAAGTCTTCCCTCGGGAAGTTTTCATAGTAGGAGAAGAGCCTCTTTAGGGAGTCCTTTTGTTATTGTTCCGGCTTGGTGTCTTCTTTATTTTGCCCAGCTTTAGCTTGTACGGTCGGTCCCAGAGATTGTCGTCGATCTTCGCCTGGAAGTTCCTCCAGCATTCCCTTTTACTATCAGCAATTGCTCGTTTCAGTTCTGCCGCACATTGCCTGAATACAATGATGATATCACCCGTGGGTCTCCTATTCGCTCTCTCCCAACTTGTAGTCTTCCTAAAAAAACTCCAACTACACCGGACTAAAAAGGGCGCGGTTAGATGTGAAATAGAACAACACCTTTAACACAAGAGTTAAATCAAACATACCGTTCTACCCGTATTCGATGTATTGGAATCGAATTGCTATGACATCACTTTGCTTAAAGAGAACTTCAATCAATAAGTAACGTTGCAGGCTTCAAGATCGACGTTAGTAATCCAGTAGTCAATGAAGTGATTACGCAGAAGGAAAACGAGTTTATCAAGCAACCGTTTTATTTCTATATACACAATCAAAATCATACGTTCGATAGTGTATAAAATTCGACTCGCATATTAGCGCTGGTCGAAGCTCTAGAATTTAATTAATTCACAATGTTTGTATGGAGCAGGTGGAAAAGGTTTGGTCCATCCGATCTGTCGTTGATTGACTCAACGTATCCTTCTCTATCTTATTCCATTTGCCATTATATGGCAGTGCCTATACTATATATATATATATATATATATATATATATAGCACTCGACTGTTGTTAACCAACTCGCACAACAGCGATCGGCCAAATCACTCAATATTTACCATTTTCGCGTGTTATTCTAACGTACATCGGTGTGTGTGTGTATGTGTAATTCTACCTTACAAAGGCAATTCAGTCGGCGCTCTCACTGGCCCCGTAACAGAACCCTCTCAACCCGAGGCTCACTGGTAAAAAATATGAATAGTAAAACTTACTTTCCTACACGCATACACATACACTCGGTGCATACTCGGTATGAATCACTTCGTTTCGGGTATGTTACGCACCCCCGGTATTTGAGATGTTGGCTAGCAAATCATGCGTTCATTTGTGTCAACTGACCCGACAAGAGGCATTGCTTGCTGTGCAACAAAACACCCCAGGCGATCAAGCACGGCTACAGCGTCTAAAACAAACACACACACGAACTCCTAATTGCGACAACCTTGCGCCTAAAATTACGTTAAGATCCTTACTGTCACGTGCTACGTCAAATTTCCCGTTTTGCTTCGGCGGCGGCGGCTATGGAGTTTTGATCCACTGCGGCCCCCAGCCAGCGCTGCCATTGCGCTCAGTCTGCTGATCGTTGATACCTAAGCGGCAACACGCATGAACGGGAGATAAATGAAAAGACGGTTGTCTATCATGAGTGGACAAGGGACGGCTTTCGCAAGCTGCCCTGCCTTTCTATGCCTAGTCTCTCGACGAAGGATAGATCCAAGCTAATAATACTTCCTCAATACACGAACCGTATGCACAAGTAGTATGGAACGATAGTAATTCGTTCTTTGTTTGTCTATTCGATGGGTCGCCGATAAGTCCAATATGTAGCGGACGGCGATTAGAAGCAAATTATGATTGTAGTGCTGCAGCACCGGAGATGTGAAAGCCGCCGCTCAATATCGAAAGGAACGACATAAAATAGCAGAAATATACAGAAACGTCAAGTGGGCACTACAAATAATTTCTCACAACTCGTTCACAATTTATAATACACCGTCGTCTTGCATCAACGTGCACCGCATTGCCTCAAGCAATAATTTAAAATACGCATAAAACATGTATACAAATGACAGCACATTAATTGAGTACAGCCAAAAATGTAGGCAGGGGCCGGATGAACACGCGTCAAGCATGGCCTGTCAGAGACAAACGCGCGGAATGCATATTAGATTGACAAATCGAATCATGCAAGCTCGATGATAAAGCACGTCATTTCATAGACTCCCTGGTGAATGGCGCAGTCAACACGTTGCTTCATCCGTTACTGACGAACTTTCAGCAACGTTTAGTCGAGTACGTTAGGGTGTCTCTGATTCAGGCTTCTCACCTAGCTATTCAGATTTCCACTGTAATCAACGCGATTGTACTTTTGCTTCGTGAGTTGATGCGTAAGCAGATCACGGTGAACGATAACGACGAACTCCCATATCATCATGATTGCAAAAAAGATGACCCTCACATTTTTCCTCTTCTCATTATAACTATCAGTACGCTCTCTCTCTGACTCTCTCTAAACAAGTGTCAACATTTTTCAAGCTAACTCGATGCTCACGTATGACGACAGGGCGTCTGTTTACGTAGTGCCGCTGTCATAATAACGTTCGGAAGTACCCCACGTGTTTCTTTGGGAACCGCTGCTTGGTGGAATTGAGAACGAGTCAGGATGTTGTCCCACATACATTTGACTGGGGTGCTGTGGCTGGTACTGGTTCACGTTCATCAACTCGTCACTCGGTGTTTCTCGCTCGTTGATGTAGCTAGATGTCGTCGCGGATGCCCTTGCTGAATAGTGTCCCGATGGAGGTGCTGGAGGAAGGCATCCGTTCGGGGGTGACCACACGCTTCCAGCGCCGCCTCCCAGCCCGCCACCCATAAAGTAGTTCGGAGTCCACTGTTGATCTGCAGGACACACAGAGCGTACGTTAAAGACTAACAAGCACAAACCCTATATAGGACACTAACTAAGGGGTAGTGTCCTTCCCTTTCTCTGACCTCTTATCAACAAAACAATCAATCCGTCCCTTGTAGTATTCTTTGTTTTACAATGGTCTTCCTTCCTGGAGTAAGAAGGACGCTGAATACGACTCACGTCGGATTAAGAGTTGCCCCGATTGTGAAAAATGGTTCCTGCTGGTGAGTTGTGTGTTTCTGATTCTACTGCCGTAAATCAATACTAAAAGAGAGTAAAAGGCCGCGCACATGACAAAACGCCAGTTCCTTATAATTCTGATAAAAATAGTGTAGTGGATTAACATTATGACACGATGATACTATTATACTGCATCAAACAGCCAATAACATGAAATTAAGTATTGCATTTGCAATTTCTAGGGTGAATTCACCATCGGTTCATACGGACATGCAAGCGTGCTCAAAAATATCAAAGATACATAATTATTATAACCGCACAAGTGGGAACGTCGGAAGTAGCCAAATCATGGCGAATTAAATTAATTCAATACTAAAGTCGTAATACATGGGCCGGAAAAATATGGTCAAAAGTAAGCAGTGAACATAGATAAAATACCGTGGCTAGGAAATATAAACATTGACGTTTGTAGAGTTATTTTGACAAATATACGGGATATTTGACATATATATATATATATATATATATATATATACCCGCTTCTCTCTTGAGCCCGAGTTGGTCAGACTAGGTAGTGCAATCAAAGGCAGAGCCATATGTGGCCATTACTGTTGCGCGTTTTCCGAACCTAGACAACTCGCTAAACAACTAGGTCATGCTGCTTCCCCTTTTTGTGCGACTACTTACCACTCAAGAGTGAACATGGCCACGCGCCTTACTCTATAGCATTAGGCTCGAAGGAGGGAGGGGCGAGTGGGGGGGGGACACGGAGAAGTAAACCGCCGACACGACGAAAAGCCAGAAAGTGTGAGCCATACACTCTGGCTGGTGTTGGTGTGGCTGCATCTCAAGAGAAATCAACTAGAGAGGCACTAGTCTCGGTATCTAATAGTCTAACTAAAACTAACTAAAATCTAACTAAAACTTTAGTAGTAGTAGTAGTACGACACAAGATCAGTAGTCAGCTACGCGTTAATCAATATCTGCGCTGCGTACCTCCTGCCGATGTGCCGATGGTGTACGTGGGCTGCGCTTGAGGGGTTGCCGCCAGATGACCAGGATGGTTTGAGCCAAAGTTGTTCTGCATGTTCTGGCGATGATGGGTCAATGTGTGGGGGGTCGTCTGAGCTGACCACCGCTGATGATCATGCTGCTGCTGCTGGTGTTGAATAGGAGAAGCTCGAACATAGTCGAAGTGTGGTGAGCTTTGATGCTGCTGCAACTGCTGTGGTTGTTGCTGTTGGTGGTGCTGCTGCTGCTGCGGTTGCTGGTGCTGGGAAAGACGATGATTGGGATCATATAGATGCTGTAGGTAAGGCGGCACCTGCCGTGGCTCGTGCTGGTGCTGCTGCTGTTGTTGTGGTGTTGGTGGTGGTCGAAAATATTGCTGTTGATGATGGTGTTGGTGGTATTTGTGAGGTGACGCGGAAAACGCGCCTGCCGCTTGAGCGTACGTTGGCTTCTGGCCTGCGGTTAGCTCAGTGGCGTTATACGACAGATGGTCTGCAAACGGCGCCGAGGACATCGGTGGGGCTTGACTGCCGAAAGTGCCACCAAACGGCTCTCTCATATGCGGTGCCTCGCGTGACTGAGCCTGCTGCTGGGCTTGTGTCCTGTAAGGGTAATATACAGCGTGCGATAAACTTCCTGGTGCATATATATATATATATATATATATATATATATATATATATATATATATATATATATATAATTAATAAGTAATTTCTGTACAATCACTGTATATTTTACACTCACTACCGGATGTATAACTAGTATAACGCATTACGCATTATTATATATATATATATATATATATACGGTAATGCGTTATACTAGTTATACATCCGGTAGTGAGTGTAAAATATACAGTGATTGTACAGAAATTACGCTGAAGCCATTCTGAGGCACTTTCTCATGGCAACGACTACCCGAAGCTACACACTCTCGGTCTTTCGTCGTCTTTATTGATCTATTTTCTGTATTCATATACTATACTACCACTCCTAGATGCCATGGCGTGCCGTTACTTGATAAACAGCCTAGACAGGACACGAAATATTTCAGGAGATTTCATCATCGAAGTAAATATATAAGACTTCATTGTAATTGACACAAAAGGTCGGTTTTACAGCAAATGCATACGACGAACAACAACTTCTACCGGCAACCACATTCTGAAAAGAGTTGCATGCACCTTGAGGTAGAGTTTTTAGAAGCGTCTGCTGGGCAAGACTATAAAAAGGCATTAACATACACGCGCATTAACAAGAAACGTATGCATTTATTATGGTGGTGACCCACAAGCTCAATGGCGCGGTTCACATACGAATGCATCCTACTGGATTTTGTTGGGAACACATTTAGCCACAAATCCTTACCGATGAGCGGAATGGCGTGGAATTGGAAGACGTTAAGGATCCGTTCTGAATTACAATACTACTACAGCTGCTGGTTGAAAGACAAGTCGGAGTGGACGTACCAACTATCATCGTTTACTTGCCTTCAGTACATACCTAAGGAAAATGGCAAGCTCTATCAAGATGGTAACACACTTAACTTATTTGTATTAATTTTTTTATATTAAACTTTTACTAACGTATATACTGTCTTTATAGAAGGATTACTATCGATTATTCTTTAATTACACAATTCACGCTTATATGGGCACAGTAAGATCCTCATCGATGTACAGCTAAGTTAAGTCTAAACCGCTAAAGAAGCCGCTGTCCTGAGCGAGTGAACAGATATGCTAAGATCAGAAAGCGGACTACAAGATTGCGGAAAGGTGCAAAAGTTGAAACCAGGATATTATATATATATATATATATATATATATATATATATATATATATATAGGGGATAGTAATACAGATCAAACAATGTCAATTGCAAGACATGCTTAAGGACCATTCGGCGGTTCTAGGCTGCGTTCCTATCTCTGTTTAGTTGCACACCTACTAACGTAAAACGACTAGCGTGCACTATGGAACACGGAAACCCTCAAATCAATAATGACCAAGCAGCAACTGTCATCCAGAATAGCAGCGGGATACACACACACCTAAACGGGCAAAGCTAATTGACCCAGTTGTTTACAGAGAGCAAATATACGTAGCGCGACTTACGCTTCCTCGAAGGAGATTTTGAGATTGTGCAGTATACGACGAAAGCTTTCACTGGGGACGTCTTCGCCACTGTCAGTCGTGCCCTGCAATCGATCAGCAGATGCCCCGGAACAAATGATAAAACAGCAGCCCCAGCATGGGCCGTCAGATAGGTGAAACATAATGTAAAATGTGTTACCATAAACAAGCATGCCATGCAAACCCTTATATGTACGTATGTATACATAATAATGCGTCTGTTCGTTTTTCACATATTGGATATTTGCCGTTAATTAACCACACGCAATAACGATATTGTACGGGAATCGTATACCGGAGAGTACGCCAACGTAAAATTTAGCACACCCGGCCAGTAATGACGAAACTAACGCTTTCTTTATTAAATTAAAAATAGTTGATTTCCATATATCGCTAATGAACATTATTCAATCAATAACCACAAAAATACGTTTATAGACAGACGGAGCCTATATTTATGCATGTATATATACATATATATACGCACACACAAGTTAGGGCGGAGGATATTTATCATTAAAGCACTTCTTCATTTGAAGCGGTGTCAAGTCTACGGACAACGACCGGTCATCAAAAGCATATTCATAATATCACGAAGTTCTACTGAAGGGACATCTTTGTCAACTTTTGGCTCGTTTGAGTGGTGGGCGGTCTTTGATCGCGGTCGATCTGCACGCAACAACGTCAGCATCATGAGTCATGCAAGGGTAGTTGAGATGGAGATAGCCCTGATGTTGCAAACTCCAGTGCCTTCCACAAGCATCTTCAGCCAGCAGGGATCGTCCTCAGCAAGAACCGTTTCCTGTCGTTGCGCGCATATGCCTTGCGGTTCTATATGTCCAGTACGCTTCCCTGAAATATCCCATCCCACGTCACACCATTTTAGCCGTCACAGGTGCTACCATTCTCGCCGCGAAAAACCCAACTCGGACGACTGATGGCGTCCACATCAACCAACCGACTTGGGCACCTCCCTCACCCACCTACACAGTTAGCTTTGCTTAACCGATATCTAATTATACGTTCCTATTGCCAGACGGGCCCCTCCCTAACCCTCTCCTCCCAACCCAGCCCCTTGAGGCAACTAGTAATTGGTTTACTCGAGCCATTTGTCATTGGTCATCTGTGCGCCGGCCACGGCCGACGCTCGCTTCTCCTTGCATCGCAGATTACGAAGTTGCTTCATCTTGGACTGCGGTTGCCTGCAGGCGGATGGGTGTAGCAACGCGAGGTCTTCGCGACCGTCAACGACCAGCTCCCTAGCAGCATTGAGGGCGTCTTTTTTCGTACATTTCTTTTTGGCTTTCCGAGTTTTAAGCCTTACCCCTGGATCTCCCCCGAGCGGTTGCGGTGACTGAGAAGAAACAACAACCGTCGGCTGATTGTTGCTCTTGCCGGGGCTAAAGCTCATCACTGCCGGCCGCACGACGACGCTAGCGGCAATCGACACCCCTTGGACACCAGCCGAACCTGCTGGGTTCGTGATCGTCGTCGTCGTCGCCGTCGTTCTTGTCGCCTGTGGCTTGTTGCCATCGATCGGTAGTCTCAGACGCACGCACGGATCCTTTGGTTTCGGCTTGTCGTTGGCCGTGTCGTGTTGATGAGCGCGGTTGACAGCACGCTCGTCGCGTTGTGTAGAGCAGACGCCGCCGTTATTCTTGGTGATGTCACCATTGGCAATTCTACTAGCCTTTTTCTTGTTCTGGCCCTTGGCGCGCTCTGCGCCTTTGCGAGCTTTCGTACAGCGAGAGTTGGATGCGATTCCACTTGTTTCCGCACTTACTATGTCGAGTTTCGGCCCGGTCGCGTTAGACGCGACAACGGCAGCAGCTGGCGCCACCGCGGCTGAGTTAGCTGAGTTCGCCGTTGCCTCCCCAGCGAAGCCGTTCAGATGCTTGTGACCCAACGCGATCCTGCGGTCCGGAGACTCCTTCGGAGCCATAGCGCACACCGGCTGTTGTTGCTGCAGTTGCTGTTGCTGTCGTTGTTGTTGTTGCTGTTGTTGTAGTATGGATTCCTGCCGCTGCTGATGTGGCTGTTGTGGTGGTTGGTGAAGGTGATGCTGCTGCTGCCGCTGGTGTTGTTGCTGCTGCGGCTGTTCTCGAGTGTCTAGCGCGGCAGTGCCGCGGGTGGAAGACCTTGTCGGCTCAGTTGCTACTGGTACCCTCTGTGCAGTTCGCTGCTGTCTCAACTGCTGTAGCCTTAGCGGGCAGTCCTTAACAACGTGTCCCTGCTCACGGCAGTGGTGACACGCGCGACGCTCTTGACGCCGCTCACCTGCAAGTGACATGCAGCCGCACCAATCACGTTATACGTTCAAACATGAATTACTGACATCTTGGACACTGGGATTACACTGTTGCAACGACAGAAGATTACAGGTTGACAACAAGTTTTTGTTCGATAGTAATAGTCAAGTGTCGATTAAAAAGGCATCCTGTATATATATTCAGATCAGTCAGATTCAATGTTTCGTCCACACTGCCGAAACAACTCCACAACGACGTAAACCTCCTAAAATGCAGGTCAATGGATTGGTCCACATCCAAATGACAACTAGTGAAATATAAAGCCCGACGATTGACTTCAGGAACACTACTTCCAAGATTATACGCATTTGATTGAAATAAGATGAACAAATATATAGAGTAGATGAGTTTATATATATATCTTATTATATATATCTTGCGAAAACAAGACTTCTTTGCGAGCGCTTGGGAACCTCCATTGAGACCGCTACACAAGAGACCGATTACTGGTCTCAACAACTACACAACACGTTCGATGGGGCACATTTTAAAAAAGCACACGAAACGCCCTTTGTACATTACTGGATTAAGGGTATGCCCTACCTATCTGGTAAGGAGTATTTAAACCTACTAAAGCTCAGGATCAACGCACTACCAACGCGTGCCAGATTGGCCAGGGGACGCCCGGGCTACAACAAACGTTGTAGGCACGGGTGTCATGCGCCTGAGACGTTGGCTCATGTCGCTCAGATGTGCGATATAACACACAAACAAACCATAAAGAGACATGACGACGTCTGTGATCGCGTGGCGCGTCTTCTCCGCGAAAGGGGTCATGAGGTGGTTCGTGAGCGAGTATTCCGTCGACCGGGCGCACCGGGTCTAAAGCCCGACCTCGTAATAACAACACCTACCGAGGTCTGGGTTTTAGATGCCGAGGTTTGCGGCCCGAACCGGGACCTGGCAAAAGCACGGCAAGACAAGATCGCCAAATATGACGTCGAGTTCCTAAGAGCGGTGCTCCCCTACCCGCAAAAACCTCGCAGATTCGGATCCATCACTATCTCTATGAGTGGTGTATGGGACTCCGAATCTGCGAGGACGCTCTTGGGGCTCGGCGTCACGAAGAGGAATCTTATGGATCTCACCGTTTTAACTTTGCAAGGAACCTTGAGGATATATCGCTCGCACCGGATCCATAAGAGCCGGGGCTACCATCAAGCAAGGACACGGACAACTGATTCTTAACTTCACGTGACACCTTTTTACCACCATTTTTATTAAGGCGAGCACTGCCGAGTGTGCAAACGTATTGTAAATGATTAATAAATCATCACAATATTTTCTATATATATATATATATATATATATATATCTGTCCTTGCATGACGCGAGGAAGCATATAGACCAATATGGCTCCTCTGCCAAAAAATACAAATAACCAAACATACCGTTAGCTTCTCCATGATTGGTTTTGGTCGGGCAGTCCTTAATCCTATGCCCAATCTTGCCGCACCGCCTACAGCCGTGGTCCTTCGGTGGCCAGCCAATGGCAAGCTCGCGTGGATTCATGAAGTGATTGTAAATCTCGGTGCCATCCCCGTCCTTTACTATACTGAGCGGCCGACTCAGAGGCGTAACAAACCAATTCCGTGACGTGATTAACGCTGAAAAGATGTATTTCGCCACTAAAACGGAGTTCCATGCACACAATAGCCCCTGTTAGTCGTCACGTCCCAGTCTGCTATATCTACATAAATCTGTCAACAATTGGAGTTATGATATGCTTGTACATAAATATAGAATGCACTGTAAATTCGTAATAGTTGTGTAAATATATATATATATATATATATATATATATATATATATATATATATATATATATATATATATATGAATTCTCCCCGTGACGACAAATTGCCCTTTTACGACAACGAGAGCCATAGAAAAGCCTTGTGTGCCCCAGGCCAACCTCCCCAGAAGAAGTCAAACAGACTAGCTCATTCACGCATGATTTTGCCCTGTATTTGGTAGGATAGGCATGACATTGTCCACGCTAAGTTTCTTCCTGGTAGTCAAATGATAGACACGGGTGTCTACTGTGATCACTCGACCAAGTTTTTGTGGCCCTTCAAAAAAAGAGACGCAATCTCGTGAATAAATAGTAAGGGTGATATCTTCCTAACGCGAGATTGTATGAGAGTTTACCCAGCATCTGCATGATAGCAAGCTTCGAATAGGAAATTTTGCCCCATTCACTGCACTCATCGGACATCGCACTGTCGGACTACTACCTATTCAGATGTCTGCAAAACATCTACAGGGAAAAGTTCACTTCACCAGAAGCAGTAAAAACACATGTAAATTCATTTTAACTGAAAAATTCCAGTTACTTCTGTGCTACTCAATATACATATATATATATATATATATATATATATATATACATATGCACATGTATATGTGGCAAAGTAAATCTACCTACCAGACGTGTAATTTTTGCATGCCTAACTATGATTCTTATTATCATTCGCAAAACATCTATCTGGCTACAGTCGTAGACACGCACTGTTATTCGAGACGCCTGCGCCGAGGTTGTGGTCGAGCTCGAAGGGATCCTCGATGTTGATCTTTTTGTTAGTCCACATCTTCTCTAACCGACACATTGGCTCGAGCTGGCGTATACAGACAACGTTCAGATCGAAGCGGAACTTTGTTGCAAAGTAATCGATTAGGCCGAGCCAAAGCTGGCCGACAGTCTTCTTGTTCTTGCCTCGATTTGGCCAGACCTCATCGAGACGTTCGAGATCATCGAAATAATACGCGTCCCAGCCGTCGACCATGTTCGTGGGCAGCGGCGCCCCCTCAGGGTGGTCCGCGGGCGGGAGCTTCTGCAGAATTGGCACTACACTCTCTTGTTGCAGGTAGTGAATGAGCATAATGACATAGGCGTAGCTGCTCAGGCTGCCTCGCGATGCATCACCCATGTCGCAGAGCTTGACCAGCTGCTTCAGGGCGGCGCCGAGCGGGACGACACGATCGTCGATCGAGCTGTATGTGCGCAGCATCGCCGTGTTGTGCTCAGCAAGTACGTTGTACAGCGAAATATCGCCGTCGACACCAAACTCATCATGATGAAACTTCACGATGGGCACCTTCGCCGATGCAATCGGCTGCACGTCGCTGAACTTCGGGTGGCTGTCGAGGATCGTCGCAACCCGAAAGATAATATCACGGACGTCCATCTCGTTGTCGACGCCTGTCTTGCCATGATACTTGAGACAGATGTCGAGGTCGGCCTTCTCGAGTGAGAACCCGTTCTGCGACGAGCCAAATAGCGTCAGGTAGGACTCAGGAATGCTTTTTTGAATGAATTCTTCGATAGCCTTCACCGTCTCGATTCGCTTCTGCAGCTCCACCTCCGACACGGCGGGACGAAACTTCTTATGGATGTATCGGCACAGCGTCGTATGCAGATCGTCGGAATCGTCAAACACTGTCGGTGCCACGGCCAACGGTAAGGGAAGTCGTGATTCTGAGCACGAGTCGCTACGGTGACCCGACATACGACATGTGGCGCATGCTTTTGGCATCACCTGCATCCACGCATAAGATGCGACTGGTTACATCTTATGATCTCTGCTGAATGAGCTCTTATTGGTATAATACTCTACGATGGGCATGTGTCGTTACAAACACACATATATATATATATATATATATATATATATTACATCTCGCTAATTAATCTTGCTGTAACACTTGAATGTCTTTTTAATATATATATATATATATATATATATATATATATATATATGTGTATAAATATATTATATATTACATCTCGCTAATTAATCTCGCTGTAACACTTAAATGTCTTTTTAATATATATATATATATATATATATATATATATATATATATATATATGTCTCTGTATGTTTGTAACAACACGATATATGTATTCATATGTGTGTGTGGATAATTCGATAATTCAAAGCCTTCATCTTCTATCATACCATTCCGCCAGTGAGTGAGCTGACGTTTTTCATGCAATAATTAAGTTGATCGCATTTGGCAATGTCAGCGACGACGGTTGGCGGTAGCGGTTGATCCCATCCCACCAAGTTGATACTCGACGGATGGCCGGCATCTTTACTGTCTTTACTATCGTCGGGATCGGAGGCTCCGGCAGCGTTCATCGCCGTTGGATCATCTTGACCGCTATTGTCTTTCTCCTGATCGTCGTCTTCTTCATCTACCTCCTGAGAGTAGAGGGCACAAAAAACGGCTTTATTGAAAGAATTGCAATAATAAAAGTTTAACTTAAAATAAACCAGTAAACATAGTGTATATGAGATATTAAGCGTGCGATAAAAAGCAACACGTATATATATATATATATATATAAATAAATATAAATGCACGTCAATTTCTTAATTGTGTATGCACACGTTGCACATGCTGCACACGTATATCGAACTACGAACTCCGTAATAGTATCACAGTGACTAAACGTTATGTATATCGAGTTTATTTTAGTAGCAATTTGTTAGTTACTTGACGCCGCTCAGGCTATATATACATATATATATATATATATATATATATATATATATTTATAATCGGAAATATGCGTAAGACATGGCCGACTGCAAAAAGGGTTTTTAAACCTGTCGCTGAAGGTAGTACCATAGAGTGGTACACGTGTTAACATTCGAACACCTGTTCGACTCTATGGTACTTCGGAGCAAAGGGGAGTTATATGTCTTATCGAATGCACTAATTATAAGTGCAGCTTGCTCAGAAACGATTATATGCCATCGTTTTGTATGTGCCTATAGCCAGCGTCGTCGTCTCATACTTTACTTACATGAGCTTTCTCCAGTAAATGTATTATATTAGCAATGTCTAACCAGAGATAATAGATTAACAGAAAAATAAATTAATTCAAGCACATTCAATTCAAACCTATCTTGATATATTGTCCATAGATACCAGGGCAACGCATCCCTCAATAAATAATAATAGTACGTAATCCGCGCAAGCCATCGTCACAACAAAATCTAGGGAATGCAACAGCAAGGCATATTAACCTCGTTAGCGGCAAGCCCATCTTCAATGTCGTCTCCATCGGGATCCTCAACAATGTCAAGGTTGAGCACTGCAGCGGGATCATATATGGCTTCCAGGCCACTTTTTCGCGGAATACTAAAACGTAGACCAATAAACCCTATTAGTAGATCGCTCTCTCTCTCTCTTTTAGCATATATACATAAAAAGAGCTGGTATACAAGTGTGAATCAATACTGCGTTTCAACGTTAGGCAACGGATAGTAGATTACCCTGCAAAGATTTTCAAGCACATTACAATACGAATAAAAAGAGGCGCTTTCGTGGGGCCATTATAACAGCACAGACCACGGAAAATGTCTAGTTGACTCCGACGAAGCTGTACAAGCTCACAAACAACTTACGTAAAGTACAACGAGGACGATCGAAGGCACATCAAGAAGTAGGTCATAATCTGGTCGTTAATCATGGCCCGAGACAAAGACTTCTTCTTGCAAAATGGATCCTCGATGCCGATGTAACGCGACGGCCAACGTCGAGCCGAAAGCAGCGCCTTCTTGCGACTACGCAACGAAACACAAACTTTTCTGAGTTTAAACTCTGCCGCGTAGAAGCGAAGCATGGCTACCCACAACTCGGCTACGCTAGCGGTATTCTCGGATTTCCATTCCGCCAGTTTTGGAGGCGTCTCGTACTCTTCGTCTTCTGCACTCCCTGCTTGGCCGTTGCTGTTGTTGTCGCTTTTGTCACTACCGTTACTAGCCTTGACCGGAGCATCGGTACTGGCGACAGAAGCTGTAGCTAACACATCGTGGATGCATGGCACAACAGGGGGTGAGCACTGCTGGAGGAAGTAAATAACCATTATAGGAAACGAATGGGCAGGCAGTGTTCCCCATGTGGGATCATCAAGGCGGCACTTGTTCGCCCAATACCGAAAGCATACGGCTAGAACCCGAACGCGGCTGTCAAGGGATGCGTAGTCGGCGAGCAGGCGATTGGTCTTCAGAGCCATACTTCCCCCGAGGCCAACCTCCACAACTAGGCCCGTCGCCCCATGAACGCCTCGGATCTTAGGCACCTTTAGGTTGAAATGTGCCTCGACCTGCCGCAAGCTCGGCCACACCTCAAGCAAGCGTAACACCTCGAAAAACACCTTAGCCTGCACATCATTAGGCGCCGACTTCGGCAAATGCAGATCGACGTTGACGTCCGACGTCGACAGTCCCAGCCCACAAAGAGAACTACCCTGTAGATTTAGCTTCAGTTTAAGCCAGCGCTTGTCGACCACTCCCTGTAGCTTTGGAGAGGTAAGAAGGTTTCCGTTCACGTATGCGTCCAGTTCGGCAACCAGTTTCCGCCGCTGGTCCAGATTCTCGTCTGTCATTCGATTATTGCTGTAAACTCGCTGGAGTTCCGTCTCCAAGGCAGCCTCATGCCGCGGCTCGAGCTTGCGCGGCAATGCGAGAACTACCTTGCGAAGATCGAGAGCCGCCTTTTTCTTGCAGTGGACACTCGTCCTGCAGTGCGCGACTGCGGCCGTCTCCAGACTGAAGTGCTGGTGACAAAGATGGCAGAACCAATTGGCGTTAGGAAACATCGGCGACGGCCGGTCCAGTGGCGCGATTCGGTTCTCGACCAACAACGGCGCAATCTTTTGCCCTGTCCGGGGGCATCTCCGGCTAGCGGCATTGCGCGGTGTGTTGAAGGTGTAACCGCAAGGTGCTCGATAGACTGGCGTGCCAGAGGGTCCAATTGGGTAGTACGGATCTGGAGGTCCATACTGCGGGCCAGCGCGCGGTCCGCACTCAGGCGTTCTCATTGGCCTAGGCCCACGTGAACCCTGAAAAGTAGCCAATTCAGTGAAACGTATCATTAACATCATTAAGTTGAACGCAGCAGCAACTACAACAGGATGCAAATATAACGATATATGAGCATATACGTCACACGTCAAACGCTGGCAGAAGAGGGTACACGTACGTTTTGATGCTTTCGCTGAATTCGATCCTTACTTGTGCCTGGTGAGTCCATAATATCATGCTCTGCAAAGAAGCAATACAACCATAGAACGAATTATTTTGCTTGATCGAGCAAAATGGGTAAAAAATAACAAGGACACACGGTAGGCCGTAGTAGGGACATGGGAAACAGCTGTAGGAAATACACTTAGCGACCATGCTTGATAAAGACATTAAAAACCTCCCATCATTCCACGTTTTCCACTTCGCCGCGCGTCAGGCGTACACTTAACCGAGAGACGCTTTCTTGCATCGTTCGGTCTAAACGGAAAAGTGATGATGGGAGGAAAAATGATGTTGACCCATTGATCTTGAACTCAAGTTCCACATGTTTTGACGCATTATACATTTCGCGAGTAGGTCAGTGTATGGGCCGGGAGTATTAATAAAGCACCTCCAGATAACTCATTTTAGAAAATGTTTTTACACCCATTACACCTAGCCGAAGTATATTTAGGGTGGGTAGGGCTCTCAAACATACATATTCAACCACGTAGATATGGTTGGCAAAGATATTATTCGCTATTTGCTAGATATATATATGCAACCTTAAATGTAGTCTGTCTCTACTTGACTTAGAAACGACTTATATATATATATACGGATCCCACCTTCGGAGCTCCACACCATCGGCAAGAACGATCGAGTAGGGAGCGCGCGCCTCCAAAGTATAACCGACGCGACACTGAACGACGATTTCTGATTGCGTACCGTTACTAAACATAGCTCTAAAAAACTGGTATGCTCCCTGCTACAGAAGCCGTAAGCCCAGCGAGCGGTTAGCATATTCAATGCGGTCACAAAAAACGATGCTCAAATCCCGTGGAACTCGCCGAGACAATGCAGTCTCGCCCGCCGAAAAGCCCACAGAGCCAGCTGGACATTCGAGATGGATAGTCACTTTTTACTGGGGTTTCAAACGGGTTTCTCTTCACATAATGCCAGTGGCATAAGGTACTTTAGAACCGAAAATAGAGGCACTTGACGTTTCCTAAACCATTGTAGAAAATGGGTCACATTGGTCTCAATATTGACAAACTTCAGTTAAACATGTCCACAAAAAAACTACAATTGTACAGATTTCTGAGGCACCCGCATACGTCACCAGCTCTAAAGCAGTGCTGGAAGTGAACCAAGTCAATAAATCAAGTCAAACAGACCGTAAAGATTGTCAGGCTTCTGCGCCGCGCACGATATGTGTGCTTGATCACAAAATCGACCCGTGCGTGTATCGCGCGAGCTTGGCTAACTGGAAGGTTTCGTTTCATAGCATAGATGATTAGCCTAGATGACATCGAAAATGACGACTCTGCCGCGAAGCCGCCTGAGATGTGAGATTGCCTGCATTGCATGCATCGCGGTCCGTGAATTATAAATATATGTGTGTGTGTGTGTGTGTTTTGTCTCGAGTGTTTTGATCAGTCGTTGTTGTTTTTGTTATTGCTGTTGTTTTTGTTTTGCAGTGTCAACAACGCCCCCCACATGAAATGACGCACCCCTAGCTTATGTATCGAAATGGCTACAAGTACACAGTAGATATTTACCAAATCGGATGACTCAGATTTGCAATCTTCCACTAGCTTAGTCGCTCGTTCTCTTCTTACTATGATGAGGAAGTGAGACGAGTGCAGAAACAAATCACCCGATCGACCGACCGACCAACAATTCAGGCTGTTCGTTTTCGCGCTGGTTGTCTACACTTACTGACGCCTGCACGTCTACATAATTCGACCCAGTTTTTTAGGTTTTGCTATAAACTATAAAAAAATAGCCCCAGTTTTTGCTGTGATGTCGAAGAAAAAAAAAGACGATACGTTTCGAAACTCTGAACTAAAAAATATCTATATAAATATACGGAGAGAAGCGGGAGCACACTGGACGATATATAAATATATGTATGTATGTATATATATATATATATATATATATAGCAAAAGAGTGTGTGTGTGTATATGTGACATATGTATATATAAATATATGTATGTATATATATATATATATATAGCAAAATAGTGTGTGTGTGTATATGTGACAGATCAATTGAGAAACACCGACAACGAAAAAGTAGCGGAACGAACGAGCAGCAGCGATCGATATATGTTGTGACAGGCAGGCTACAAGTGTAGATAAAAACACAACACAGAGACAAGTCTCCAGTCTAGGAGAGCCGTCAGATGTTGTGACTGCCGTCCGTCCGGATGGACGGACTGAGGACGGAGCGGAGCGCAAGCTGAAACGGGCCCCGGATCAAGACTTAGAGCTTAAGATAAAGACGAGCCTATTATCGCCTACTATCGGTCCGGATTCGGGGCTCGTTTGATTGCCTGATGATAATAATAATAATAATAATAATGACGATGATGATGATGATTAACCGACCAACCTACCAGTGTGAGCGTGAAGTCGAGAATCTGTCGACGATGATGCACCCACCACTAGTTGTCAGCGCCGTGAAATAGTACGAATTGTTGTTGCTGTGTAGTCGATATTGCTCGTTGTTGTCGATATTGTTGTTCGAATTGTTGTCTTCTTCGAAGCAGTATCCGTTTGCTTGTCTTAGTTAATCACCAGCGCATTAATCTGTCGTCAGCACTAGTCGAAACGCAGTAGCAGCAGCAGCACCATCATCATTCACCACCATTATCATTCGGGTGAATTGAGAAGGCACCAACAACCACCAACGCCGGATCGACTAATTGCTAGATATGCTATAGAGATCGGTGATTGATAGAATAGACGGCCGGCAGACTTGCGTTAGTCAGTCAGTTAAGTATGGTTAAGTAGTGGTTAGCACCACCACTACCACCGCCGTCGTCGTTGTTGTTGCTTCTGCTGCTGCAGTTTCTGCTGTTGTTGTTGTTGTTGTTGTTGTTGTTGCTTCTGCTGCAGTTACTGTTGTTGTTGTTGTTGTCGTCGTCGTTGCTCGATATTGGTGTATTTAATCCGCTAGTTATTGTAGTCCGCCAATATAACTAAATCACTTTCGCGGCGGCGACGACGAGAGACCACCTCCAACAAACCTCCACCACCACACAAATTGCACCACCACCACTACCACCACTACCATCACAATCGGACGGAGACTCGACGATGTCGTCTGCTAACCGAAACCGGAACTCGCGGGTGTTTTCCGTCGTCGTCGTCTGCGCGTTAGTCAGCGCGCGCAAATTTGAAATGGACGTCACGCAGAACAGTGGCAAACAAAAAAAACAGCGCGCAGCGGTAACGCCGACATGATGGCTTTCGTGCGGCCCTAGAGAGGAGAGAAGACAAACGGAAAGAAAACAGAAAAACGACGCATGCGGTGTCACGCTTTTTCTTTACGGAAGCGAAGAACTGTAATTCGATGTTTTGCCGGTAGATCTGAAGAGATATCTAGAACGAGAGTCTGTCTATTTTAATGCATTAACAATTGCCCTCGAGCGAAGTGTTTTTTTTGTTGCTGTTTTCTCGGAGACACAGGTAGAGCATAGCTGGTTAGCTAGGTTTAGTCAGTCGTATGATACGCCTCTCCAACAGGTCTAAAAAAAAAAAAAAAAATCCTGTCCTGTCCTGTGTAGGGATTTTTCATGTCATGGCTAATGTTTCATCCACTCCGGCATTTACCTTGTCTACATTGGAAACAGGTGCAAACCAATTTAAGAGTAGCCGGTCTGGGTCTCGAACCCAGTCCTCCCGAATGCAAGGCAAAGGCTTTTAAGGCCACTAGGCCATCCTGCTCGGTAATTATGAGCCAGCATACACTGTACGGGCTTTATCTACTCGACAACACTGGGGAAATAGGTCGCTACTATGGACTAAACTAATTGGGTAAACAACGATAACACTTCTCCTGGAGTAGATGCTGTATCGAGGTCAAACAACTGTCAACAAACTCTTCTCATGCAGCTCCAGGATATTTCGTTTGTTTGGTCGAGGCTGACTACTGCCCACAAAGAGCGAACAGACGATGTCAGAAGAAAGAGCACAAAACGACGACCGATCGAAACAAACAGAGAAGCTCACACAAACAAGTTTTGAGGCACAATAATGGGCACAATGAGGGGCTGCCTCGAGGATAAGCTCGACTGGTAGCGCTCCCCACAAGCTCTAGTGTTGATAGTTCATTACATCTCGCTGTAACACTTAAATGTCATTTTAATAAAAATGTGTATATAGTTTTGAGGCTGTATGTAAAGGGGGGAGAGGGGCTGGGTTTTGAGATCTCGATAGAGATCTCTGGCTCTCAGTGGTGTCTCTATTCTTGTGTTTGAATTTTTTTGGGGTAACTTAGACCATTTGCGAGCGCCGTCTTAACAACCCACGTAGCTCCTACTTGCGGCCTTCGCCTGTTCTGGCCCTATCCGTTTATTATTAAGCGAAAATCGCGTGTGTTCCGGTTAGCTTGGTGTCTGCTGCTCGAGAGTTGTTGTGTTTGCTTGTTTGACTGTTTGTTTGTTTATTTGTGTATATTGATGTTTACGTTGAGAGTTAATTTGAGTGTCAGCAGTTTGGTTCGTCCGCTGGCTGTCTAGTCGGCGGTTAGACGGTTAATCATCATTCGTGTGATAATTAATTAGTAAGGCGATCGCTCGGCGGATTGATCGATCGCGTAGAGAGGGAATAGTGGATGAGGCGAGCTGGATGGAAGAAGGTAGTTAAGTTGCTGGTCGTCTTTGTAAAAAACATTGTCATCATCCGATCATCTAGGAGGAGTGTTGCTGTGGTGGTGGTTGTGGTTGTTGTTGTTGTTGTGCGAAAGTAGTTTTTTTTTGAGGGAGAGAGGTTCAGGAAAAATGCGTTAATGCGTAAGTAGTTGTTCTTCGTAAGCTTTGCCCGCCTTGTGACGTGACGCGACGACGAAATGTCAGTTCAGACCCGTCGTATGCTGTCAGTTTGCAAAGTCAGCCGCTGTTTTTTTCCGTTCGGTGTTGTTGTTGATTGTTTTTATTTGTTTGTATCCTGTGTGTGTGTACGTATCTATGTTTATATTGGTGGTTGGCTTTTGGTGGCAGTAGTGTGGTCGTTGTTGTTCTGGTGGTTGTGAATGTTACTGCTGCATCCATTGTTGTTGATGTTATTGTCGCTGTTGTTGTTGACGAACACAACGATAAACGTCCAACAAACTGTTGTAGAATTGCGCCTGGTGACAACGGTAATCATGATAATAATGATATGATGATGGTGGTGGTGGTGGTGGTGATAGAGGCGGTATCCAGCTCTGTCGGCGGTTAGATACCCACTGCCCATTCATTATCTTAAAGGTCTTTAAACACTTCGTACGGTCATTTCTTATCATCATCACTCTACTCGTTGGCATTCTGTCTCGTCTCGTCTCGTCTCTCTCTCTCTTGTGAATTTGTAATTGTTCGTCAACGCCAATATCTGGTTGCTGTTGTTGTTGTTGCTTTTGCTGTACTAATTGATTGATCGGTTGAAAGATGATGATGGATGACATGTACGCATGATTATTCGATACGTGTGTGTATCGATCTGTGGTGCCAACCTGTGATTCGGTTGTGTGATTGATGATAGACTTCCTGAACGTGGCTGGTGGCTGGCCTTCGTGGGGTATCTGGGGTTGGATTTTTTGCCGCAAGTTGCACATGTCGTTCGATATAAGGGTGCAAACAGTGGCATCCATATCTGTTTGGTGGTTAGGGTCTCTTATCTCTCTTTTATGAGTGTACGGGTACATCTTTATCCATCTATGTGTGTGTGTGTTTGTGTCTTCTTTCGAAAAGGAGCTTCTTTTCGTTTTCAACAATCAAATCCGATACACCATAGGCTGTAATGTATAGTCGACGCACCGCTGCGAACGCCTATGTTACGGATATTGTTTTTCTAACATGTTTATCTAATACTATCTTTACTAATATTCGTTATATTGTCATTAATCAGCAATCCGTAGCACTGTGTGTTCCGGTGTGATTATGTCGTGTGCGTGTGTCTACTGTGTATGACTGTGATACTGTCAAACTGATTTTGAACAAGTGAACATGGATAACGATTCTACTACTGCTGTGTACCATTTCGACTTCGACGGACGACCCTTTCTTTAGGCAATGACAGACAATGCTCTTGTTATCATATAATTGGCTTGTTTCTTTTAATAATAATAATAATAATAATAATAATAATAATAATAATAATAATAATTAATAATTATATTAACAATAACCCAATCTTCTCACCGCCGCCCATCTGCAACTCACACCACACAGCAAAAGAGAGAGCGTCTCAAATGTGGCTTTTTCGGTGGACGCGATTTGACAGATATGGACGCCGCTGTATGGCTAGATCGTGTAACATTGTTGCGAGTTTTTTTTTCGTTCCGTTCTCCACGGTGGAGAGGACGACATAGCACGGAACGACGCTCGAATTTGTTTTGCCCTCGCTCGATTCCCGTGTCGTCAGTTGATCTATATCTATTTACCCTTTCTGTTTCATCACATTTAGCGGGGGTTAGGCTATAGCCTAAGCGTTGTCTTTGTGTGAGCGAGCGAACTTTGCTGGAAATATCACTGTTGTGGGAGTTGCACTGTAATGCTGCCTCTGCTGTCGCAGTCATTGTTGTTGTTGTCGTTGTCGTTGTTGTTGTTGTTGTTGTTGCTTCTACTGTCTCCAGGTTGTTCTTACGATTTTGATGATCTTGCCTTGTTGTCTTGGTTGGTTGGTTGGTTAGTTGCTTGCTGATGTCGCTGGGGAAGGGCATGGTGCTGTCGTGGTGGTGTCGTGGTGAGAGTCGGTAGCGACGACGTCCTTACACTGCCTGTACCGCGACGGACGGCTTGTTCTCATACAGAAGCACTGCGCGTACGACTGGTCGGTCAAGGGAGGGAGAAGCAAGAAGAAGAAGAAAAAGAAAAAGAAAAGACAAGGCGAACACCAAACGACAGCAGCCAGAACAAGAAGGAAAACGGTCGTCGGCGGGAGTTGTTGTTGTCGTCGTCGCGCTGGATATCGCGCGAATCGGAATAACTCAACACTGATTGAACGGCGGCACTACCCCGACAAGCCCGCAGAGACCGGCACGCGGTGGCGGGAAAGCGAAACCTCCTCGTTCATCCACGCAACCACGCAAACGTTGCCGAGAGCGAAGCCATCGCCGCTGGAGTTCCACGACTCCGCGCTCTGACTCTGCCTTTGGCATCGAATCATGAAGTTGCCGCCAATTCCCGATACAGGTTCGTTGACTGATTAATTGAACTGACTAATTTCTGACTAATCTACCGCTGCTGTTGCTGCTGCTGTGGCAGCTGAGGTTGTTTCTCGTGTTTTGCTTGCTTTCTCTTTTTTACTGCTGTACTAGGATCACTCTTAGCCGTCGTCGTTGTCATCGTCAGTATAGAGATGATGAGGAAGAAGGAATGACTGTGGTAGTTTGGTATGATGATGATAATGATGATGAGCTATAACTTCGACGAACAAAAATAAAGTTCTTGACCTAAATGACCAATTGGTATGGCGTTATCATGTCAAGCAGGAAACGCTAAATAAATACATATAAATAGATTATTTTAATAATAATAATAATATTAATCATTTTGGAACAAGGTTTAGTATAAATTATGTGTACAAGTATCACATTTTAATATATAAACTAACATATTTGTTATATGATATTTACAATAAATAACCGAGAGTGTTCGCGTCGGGGACAGCGACGTTCCAAACCAGCGGCCGATTGTAGTCCCAGTTCCGACTGGTAGGACGCCTGTTGTTCCTTTGCAGTCATTCGGGCTCCAGTGTAACACGGTAGCCGGCTTGTCTGAAAGTGCGTTCGAGGATGTCATTGAGGGCGTCATGGTGGTCTTGCGTGAGCGTCTGGTCAGCTCCGTGCAACGAAGCTGGTGCAGGCCGCGCTCCGACCGTTCCATCACAGGGGCATTTTTTAAACATGGTAATACCAATTCTGAAGCCATGTGTGGCACGGGCAATTAGTCGTTGGGCAGCTTACTACCGACGAGCTCGGACGGAAGCACGTCGAGCCAGGTCGAGCCGGCGGTGTCGTATGAGACCGCTTTCAGTCTAATGTCGTCCACATTTAACTCGCAGGCAACAAAAGGGCTAAGTGAGTGGGTAGCCTGAATGACGATTTGGTCCCACACTTTCTGTTTGATGACCTGTTTCTCAAAGAAAAGACCAGACTGACGCGCGTCTCAGAGCTGAACGGCGTCTTGTTGGTGGTGGCTGACAAGTCCACCAGCAGGCGGGGAACCGCTGAGGTGTGGTCCGTGTCCGAGCAAACACCCATTACACGCAGCCGGACCGGTAGGCTTGCCTGCGCCATATCTTGTCCTCAAACGTTGAGTTGAGAATGCTTTCCAAGGCTCTCCTCGGGTTGTCGTCGAGGTCCAGTCGAGTTTTTGCCGGCAAAAGGAAGGCTGCTGCGGTCCGTAGCACGTACAAGACCTTTTGCATTCCCATTGCGTGCCAGAGCAGAAAGTAGGCTTGGTGTCTCCCCAAAATGCCGTACCAAGCAGGTCTTTTTTAAACTTTTCGGGCTGACCCTAAGTCAAGATTTAACCTCCACTGCTTGTCGTATTGCTTCATAGACGGACATTTTTTTTAATGCCCAGGAGCTTCCTGTTATACTCAGCGATCACCTGCTATTTCTCTTCGTCCTAAAACTGTACGAATAGCTCGCATTTAAAAGGGTTGAGCTGTAGCCTGCTTCATTGCCCGAACGCTCTAAAAGCTTTAATACCTTTAAAAAACACATCGTTGTCGAGAAGGGTTTCATCATCGAGGTAGAATAGAGGGAACCGGGATGTCATTTCGATCATCTCTCCGATGATGAATATTATGTGTCATTCTGACTTTAGCAACGGACATTTCAGGCGTAATAAATAGCGCATTTGGATTGAACTTGACTTCTCCTTCACGCGAGTTTACACAGCTGTCGTAATAGCCCGGGATATTCGTATTGCGTATAAAGGAGACGTGATTTCTGAAAGTGGCGTAATAATGGCTTGCTGAGTTCAAACATAGCAATGCCGACCTGGAGGCGCCAACTCCCCCCCTCTCGAAATTCAATGGCTTGCCTGCAAGTCTCTTTAATGAAGGTGGACCATCACCACCGTTTTGACCGCCTCAAAGTTAAACTCACCAAATATTTCACTCGGTGGGACTGATTTACTCAAAATTAAGAGAAAACCACGCAAACGTGTCGGATCACCGACTATGTACGAATGACCTAGAAGTGTTATTATGATTATTTCCGTAAATTAGGGAAACTTAATATATGGTATCAAGCATTGCACCATTGATCCAAGTCACATATACAGAACTTCCTCCAACGCCTGCCTGCCTGTCCTCGCTACCACACGTATCTAGTTAAGCGTGGGCCAGTATGGTATGGACTAGTAGGGAATGAAACAATATGCCGTCATCGCTTGAGTGCAAATATCAATGCTGTTTTTTCGGCGCGACAGGCAGCTCACATTTTGCAAATCGATGCCCCATTTTACGCTTACTTTGTGTGCATCTTGCAGCAAAAAATCGTATGAAAGGGAGATCTCAAGGAGGCCATCTAATCTAGGTATATGATTGAGCTGCTTTGAGGCATTTTTCCTCAGGGAAAACAATAATTCGATTATGTAGCGTGTGACAGACGTACGACGACAAAGATCTAGGCTAAGTAAAGTTTTCTGGGGCATTCGAGTTGCGATGCTCTCTTTTTTAATGCAGGCCTATACCCGAGCCGACGGACGAGTTGCTTCAAGACAAATGTTACGTTTAAGTATATATCTAATCAACGAGAGTCCATCATTTACAAGTAATTTATAAAATTTTCTAGACGTACATCATTTACAAGTTTTGTAAAATTTCATAGACGTACATCATTTACAAGTTTTATAAAATTTCCTAGACAAACATATTGAGCCAAAGTAGAATCTGTTCCGACCCGTTCAAGTGCTTTGCTCCATTATTCATGGAATGACTTTTGGTTTGAAAGTTTAAATAGCCAACTTTCCCACCGAATCGCACAGAAATCGACCGTTTGCTTGCGTAGATATTTTTTTAATCCCTTAAAAAAGTCGTCGGCTTATAGTATAGTTAATAGAAGTTATATATATATATATATATACGTGAGAGGGACGGTTCACATTTATACTTGTTAGAACAATTACGCGTATTTATAAAAAAAACTCGCTTGTCATACACGAGGGTGGATCGAAAAGTACTGATACATATTAAGAAAAAAATATTTATTTGACGTTCCGAATTGTTTTCATTTCTTTCAAAATAGCTCCCGCCTGCTGCAATGCACTTGTGCCACCTCCTTTGCCACTCCTCAAAGTAATTTTGAATTGCGTTCTTCGGAATCAAGTTGAGTTGCTCCTCAGGATTTTGGTCTGGTGGCAAAATTCAAAACACTGGAAGTTGCCGACACGCCCTCATATACATATATATATATATATATATGCCCTGAGGGCTATATTTGGGAAGAGACGTAATCAATCTGTTAGAGATATATATTGTGATTTTAAGATCCTATCCATCGATTCGCTGTATCGTTTTCCAGTAGCTACTTTAAGCTTCGGCTTCAAGATCAGTCGTAGTTTAGTACCTGCTGAGGTTGCCTTCTCTCTAGTCCCTCAGCGGCGGAAAACCTCGCGACGGGCCACCACCTTTGTGATACCTCGCGTACAGAAAAGATCTAGTATTCAATATCTTGTATATAGACTGCCCGTCGTGTGGGAGAGTATCCCGCATAAAATCCGTCACTCGAAGTCTCTGACCTGTTTTACCCGAGACGTCAAAATATAGCTTTTAAATAGGAATACATGCCTGAAAAAAGGAATTTACTTAGGGCGATGATCTAATTTTTTAGTTTTCACTTGTCATTTCGAGTTATATTGTTTATCAAGTTATATCTCAGCGTGCTTCTTTGCCTTGTGTGTCAGTATCCCCAATAATATGGTATAGGTATTAACTTCTGTTTTTATTTTCTTCTTTTTCTTCTTTTATTCCCAAACCCTTGTACCACTTTTAATAACGAGAACTTAAGCATGTGAATGTATGCAGTTCCGTAAATAAACCATGTCTGATATATCAGTCATCTCGGGCATATACTATGAACGGGAGATTTCTATCGGTATTTACTCCACTTTTTCCAATATGTATTTTCAATTTATTTACTCAAGTGTATACTCTTACTTTACTTAATGGTGTATTCACCCTCTTCTTCATTGGTTAAGTTAACTTTTGATTTCCGATCTTTCGTTAACTTTCACTCAGACATTTGTAAGAATCTAAATAATGGATCAATTCATTCCTTCGCAGATAGTATTCATGGGATGTTTCCGAGTTATATTACGCACGACGGTCCTCTTCCATTACTAAAACCGTCGGCTTACAAACAGCTTGAAAATGAAAACCTCCTGTTATAAGCTCCGAAAACCATGCGTAATTATGGCGTTAATTGCAGCGTTTAGGACCCACCAAACGTCTTGCATAATCTCCAACGAATATCACAACATATTTTTACTGAAATCCGTACAGTATAACGCCTGACTTTTTGGCATACCATATTGTGTCAATTAAAAACGTAATTTTAATCACCAATAGTAGTGGCATACCATATTGTGTCAATTAAAAACGTAATTTTAATCGCCAATAGCATATTCCCTAGCTATTGGGGAATATATTTGCATTCATGTTTTTTAATTCCGCTTAAAAGCAAACAATGGTTTTTAAAAGACAAATTAACGGTTAAATCATTATATATATAATGATTATATATTGTTAACACACTACTTATCGATATCCAGGCAAACATGCGTTATGCCAAACTGCTACGCATTTTACCCAAATCTGTGCGGTCCACTGTTGCGGAGGAGCTTACTAAGGTCTTTCTAAATGTCGCCAAGGACAACGACCTCTTCGCCTGGTACTCCTTGTTTTCCTTCGCTCCTGTCGTGTTGCGACTCCCTCGAGCCAGAAAGGATGCTCAATCCCTATCTGTACTGGTCAGGAAGAACCTACGCGATTTTTCATCAGGATTGAGGCTCAGGGATCTAACACACGAGGGATCAGGACGCAAAGTAATAGCACACCTCGACGATGACCTCCCCAGACGAGTGAAGGTCAAGCTATCAGAAGGCGACATCTCCGGTGCTGCCAGATTGGTGAGCTCCCAGGATATCCTAGCGCCAGCCAACGAAAATACAGAAGCTCTTCGCTCCAAACATCCCGATGCGCCTACGGATCTCTCCATGCCTACACCGCCGGCAGTCACACTGCCTTCTTCAACCTCACGTGAAGAGATACTGAGTGCAATGAAGACATTTAGCAGAAGTTCAGCTGCCGGCTTAGACTTCATACGACCCCGTCTGTTGCAGGACTTGTTGTCTGGTGCGCTGGGCAGCACGGCCGGTCGACTAGCGGACGCCATTGCTAAAGTGGTGGACGTACTCAGATGGGGCTCGCCCCCGTCTTGTCTTTTACCACTCATCTTTGGGGCAAGGATGCTTGCATTAAAAAAAAAGATGGCTCATTACGTCCAATCGCTTGTTCCTCAGTCATTCGCAGACTGGCGGCCAAAATCGGCTGCTACGATAATAGGCACACTATTTCAGCAGCTCTTGGCCAACACCAGCTAGGATTCGCTACCCCGGGGGGTACAGAGGTAGTAGTCCACTGTGCCCGTGCATTTTTGCAATCGCGCAAAGTGCCAACGGTGATGGTCAAGCTGTACTTTCGAAACGCCTTCAATAGCGTCCGGAGAGACCATTTGCTTCGAGCCGTCAAGTCGTGGGCACCAGTATTGTTTCACCAGACGAACCTGGCCTACGGTTCAGAACCATCCCACCTGGTAATGCCCCACAGCACTATGCTATCGCAGACAGGTCTTCAGCAGGGTGATCCCCTGGGTCCCCCACTTTTTTGCCTGTGTATCAAGGAATTGGTGGATTCACTGCAGTCCCCCCTTAATGCCTGGAACTTGGATGACGGGGTTCTGGGCGGGGACCTCTCGACCGTACTTGACGACATACGGAAAGTTATTGAATTTGGTGCTATTAGCAATCTGACATTGAACCCGGTCAAATGTGAAGTATATGTCACAACTCACAACGAAGTTGAGCCGTTAGATTTAACTAACCTTTTTGACTTGCCTCCGGGCTGTCGCGTAGTAGACAAGGTTAACCTGGAGCTGCTAGGTGTCCCCTTGTTGCCGGAAGGCATTGCAAAGGCATTAGACAGTCGAAAAGACAAACTTGACTTTGCGGCGGGCAGACTACCTCAATTGGGGGCTCACTGCGGCTTGTTCCTTCTTAGATCTTGTTTTTCAGCCACGAGGTTAACACACCTGCTTAGAGGTTGCAACCTGTTTTTATCACGAGAGCTCTTGCAGCCATTTAATGGACTTAGCCTAGACATTTTAGAGATCATATTAAATCTTAAGCTGACCGCTGAGGCAAGGGAACAGGTAATGCTCCCGGTTTATTTAGGCGGCCTAGGTGTGCCCGACGCGGTCATGACGGCAGGACCTGCAATCGTGTCGTCACTGACCCAGGCTGCGGAGAGGGTTAGGGCATTATTGGATAACGATGGGTGGGAAGCTTATAGCGTAGAACTACAAGAGTTGACCGACCGATTGTCGTCTTTATTCGACTCCCCTCCCGTTGAAAGGAATAAGCAGAGCAGTTGGACAGCCCCCTTGCAAGAAAAGCGTCTGTGTTGTCATGTCGAGCTCTGTCATCCTACTGAAACACGTATGCAAAATCATTTATTAGTATTGTACAATTTATACGGCACTGTTGTTTTTAGGGAAGGAAAAACTTATCAGAGGTCCGTCCGGCGTGAAGAGCGAATCACCGTAGCTGGTCGTGGATGCTGAAATTCCGTAGACGTAGTTGCTCGGTCGAGCACGTTTTATATTGTACTTGAGACAGACTCTCTCGTTATATACCGGCGTGAGGCATGAACGCGCACTGGATACGGTCATTACAGGTAGACCCGCCAAAACTCATTGGTGTGGCGGCGTGGTGGTTCAGGGGGCTAGGGCGTCAGTCATGGTTGCGTGCATCTACCGCGTGTCGCCCCCGTTGAGGCGACCTTTCTAATCATTTGCGAATTCGTTAAAAATATTTATTTTGACTCGCCGGTTTAACCGCCGCGAATTGCGACATAAAGTCTAGCTTAAATTACATCAATGGAGAGCTAAGATGTTATCTTATTACATGAGTAAAATGTTCAACAAGTGACGCCATCTTTTGGACAAACGTGGAACTACGTAGACTGAAGTCTGTTTTTCTATCAGCATTTTTTTTATGCCGCTAGGAGCAGTCGGATTAGTAAGTGTGAGCTGCGCTGGCGTGTTTTACATTTTCATACCGGAAAGTGAAGCAACATGTCGCCATCGAGTCTTTAGAAGGCGACGCTCGTTCATTGTAGATCAGTGACCAGCGCAAACGCTGAAAACGAGCACTTTTTAATAACTGACGAACTTTAAACACATTGCAAGTGGCAACTTGGTATCCCTGTACTTCACAATATCCTGCCAAACGATTTTCACTTGAGGAAAATTCGTGCGAAGTTTGTTCCGCACTCTTTGACAGCCGAGCAAAAAAGCGCCCGAGAACTCTGTTGTGACGACAGATGTGGACCTGAGTTTTGTCTGAACATCTTCGCAAGTGTCAATGGTTCTTAACAGTGTTCATCTCAGTAAACGATTACTTTTCCCAAGGTGCCCTAAGTAACAGTCTCTACTGCCGAGGGAAGGATGCATATTGAATACTAGCTTTAATATATTCTGTTATGAACTCGTGACGTTTTTTATTCCGAGGCATTCTCGTAATTTATTGAATTTACTGTGTGTGTTGTGTGTGTGTGTGAGGTACGCACCGAGGAGATATTTTGTGCTTCGAATTTCTGCAACGGACACTTCTCAATCATTTGACATGCGTGGAGGACATCGCCTCTCATTGATTATATATATATATATTTATTTATATATTGCTGCCCATATCCTTTTCCTCATTAATATGGAAATAGCGATTGTAAATAGGAGAAAAATATTTAGGTTAACATCTGGAAATGTCTGTGATGTGTAACGAAATTAATATCTATAAACAATTAAGTCAAGCAAAATGTGATTTTGTATCTGAACATGTATTTCATATACGTCTGGATGGTGAGACAGTCGCGGCGCCTCGAACTACGATGGGCAGACATCGTTCGGTAGTCGATTCGCCTATGAAAAAGCAGCACACCAACGTGGACGCTGAAGGCGGTACTTCGATGCCTCCCCCGTGGGGAAACAGCGGAACGTCACAGGATCGCTCGATAAGCGTCGACGACGACGACGACGATGACGGCGAAGTCTGTAAAGGCGTCAACACGCTGACAAAAAGACCTAGCCAGCACGAGAGATTGGGCGCAAAATCGGGCGACAACAACAACACCAGCAGCAACGGATCGTCATCGAGGTCGTTGGCGCAAGGCAGCTCCAAGTTGCGACCTTCAGCCTCAAGGCCGACGACAACCACAACAACGTGCTCGAGCGGCGAAATGCCGGCTTGCTTGACACTCGGCCAACACGAAGCGACGCCGGCAACCGCGGGACCAGCAGCATTAGCAGCAGCTCTGTTCCCGCCAAAGGCGTCTTCGACGCCAACGATGGGCATTCTCAAACGCTGCCATCGGCGCTACAGCAGCGAGGTGGCGCTGAACACGCCGAACGGCTCGCTGTTCACCGTGTCGCCGATTCGGCCCCCGAAGAAACCTCGGCTGAGTTTCAACGACCGCTACACGCTCGCACTCTACCAGCACGGCGTGAACCTCAACGGCATCCGGGTCAACGGAGGTCACGTTGCTCATCGGAAGTGCCAGGTAGGCGCGTTGCGTGTTCCGTATACGTATCATGGTGGTGGCGGTGAATTTGTGGCGGGGGTTGTGGCTGCAGCATGTCTAGAAGGAGCGAGCCGACATCGTTGCAAATTAAGTATGTGCATGACATTTCAATTCCCATATTGCTAGCTTTAAGTGAAAAAGAAGGTAGCGGCATAGGAAATAGGCTGTAAAGGCACGATAGGGAGGTTACCATTAAGAAAAAAGACTCGGTTGACACGGAAAGCGGACCTTGCCGCTGTCGGTGTATGCGCCTTGTTGATTGGCAGCTTCACACACCTCGCCAGTACTTAAACAGTATTCTTTCGATCGATTTCTTCGTGTCTTTATTTTCTGGGCATCAGGACCGGTACAGCTGGTAGCGCTATTCGGGCTGTACTTTTTCTTTTTTCGTGATTGTGAACCCATTCGAGCGTTGTCTGGTCGTTACATTCCTCTGTCGGAGAAGTTTCAGATAAGTCCAGCATGAGCACTTTCGTGCTCATGCCGAGGGGAGTCACGTATGGGGAAAAGCTAAGTGGTTGTCTTTAAAAGCCTTCCATTCCAGGACTCTGTATGCACGGCCAGACTCGTATATGATAAGGTCAACGTGCGGTTCGGCTCCGCCTGTTTGAGAGGCCTATATTAGCTGGTGTATCCGCTGTTCTTTTTGCCCCCTGCCGCCCCTCACACTTTTTAGGCTGCCTCAAAATCTCCTTAGATGATCACAGGGTCTGGGCTGGCATTTCTCCATCGACGTCGCTACAAGAACTTTTCCAGCTTTTCAATAAAGCTATTTAGGCTACTGTGGCAAGCGTAGGCTCTGCCAAAGTCGTAAATATTTATTTGTGTAAACCCATCGTTAGTGCCCGATCCGATGACCATTTCCGTTTATCGACATAGCATGCGCGTTGTTCTTCTCCCCCGTTACCCACTTGTCGCGCCTTTGCAGCCTAGGCCTGTTGTGTTTACTCAATAAAAATTCCGTTGCTACTGTGCTATATTTTGTATCTCGATTAGCAGGCCGTGGAGCATCGAACTTATAGTACTGGCTGTGTGATTTCCCGTGTGGGGGATGCCTGCTGCCCTGGCTTAAAATGCATAACGAGCGCGTGACGACTACTCGAAGCGGACCAGTACCCGTATTGGTGTGCCCAATATTTTTGTGTGCATGTGTGTGCATAAATCTAAGTTTAGCTCTAAGTTCGCCCTGGACAGAGCCAAGAGTGACGCGGCGGCTAGGCAGTGCTCTCGATGCTACAGAGAGAGAGAGCGGACCGAGACAGAAGGCGCAGCAGCACTGCTTGTCGGGGGGTGTGAAAAACCTGGTTATGGGTGCCCTCGAGAGATATTTCTGTAAAAATTCGATGGGGGCCAATTTAATTTGTTCTCTTAATGACACATGGCGATGAGACGTGGGCACATTGTTATGACCCTTAACCCAAGTCTCATAGCTCGCACTGATCAGGCGTTGGAAAGCATCCACCCAAAACAGTGAAGCGCCAACGGTTGGCTGGCAAGAAGAAAGTGACGATCGCTTTATTCTTCTCCAGGAGTGAAATTGTGGCTCTAGTCAGATTTGAAGAAGGCTGTGCAGTGACGAACGATTGGTACACTGCTACAGAATGCCTGCTGAAAGTTTTCACTGTTAAGCGTCTTATAAATGATCATCCTCCATCACGACACTGGTGACGCACCCAACTTATTTACCCGAATTGGCACTGCGCGAATTCTCCCTCTTTCCAGAAATTCCGTCTCATGTTTGAGCTTCAGGGATTAGAATTTTCACCGCTAGGCGCTTTCGAAATCTGTGTGGTTTCTGTGGAATAGCCTGCGGGAAAATAGTGAACATAGCGGTGAAGCGTGCTAACGGTTTGTCTGTTTCCACCAGACACTCGTGAAATTTTTGGAAGGGAGACCAGTAAGATGGGGCTTGCGTATGAGTCGACGTGCTAGTATTTTTTTTTCTTTTTACTTATTCTTGTTTGTGAGAAACAGGCTAGCGCAGACTACAGTTTATGGAGAGCATCAGCCTCAGGCGTCTATCCCGCTGACTCGTGGCTGTACACGATATATCCGCATAAATACTAAGTTCTACCTCTCAGTTTGGTATATAATGAAATGTGTTTTCCACCCTGCACACTTTCGAAAAGGTGGAGTTCCCGTGTTTAGATACGTCCACTTTTGGATCATCGCCTTAAATTGCAGGCCGTACCAAGGCTTGGAAGGTTAAACTTCACGAAAAACGACTTCCATTTAACAAAAGCTGCACTCATCTGCACCGTGCTTAAGCAGAATCCCTGAGCTGGAAAAGCAACCCTTCCTTCTGACCTGAACCTACCGTATAGATTATTCGTAATAAATTGCTCCCTCAAAGCAGCGTTGAAATATTAGCCGGTTTGCGGTACATACTACTGGCTTGTTGGACGCATTCATTCAACGGCGCGTTGCCTCCCATATGATATGCCCTCAATCTCTCGAAACCACCATAGTTTGCTAAATATATAGACGTTTTAGTTCGTCAAAGTTTGCTATTCAATAACCGTTGTCTGCGTTGATGTTCCTACAGGTGGTCATGGAAACTATGCTTCCGGAAGATGTGCTAGACCAATTCGCCAGGGATCCGAAGCTCAACGGTACTCAGAGGGCGGAGGTACATGTAATTCCACTCGAGCAGCAATGTGTAAGATTGTTCGACTTTTTATATTTTTCGTAAAAAGAAGAATCTAAATTTTTAATTTCATATTATAGCACATCGACTTGTCCAACCATATTTGACTTTTCTGCATTATGTTTTTTGTCTTATAAAATATATTATTTTTTTTATATTATAATATGTATATGGGACACATATTACGGAAGATTAGCTGTGCCAATGGGCCTAGCGGGTGTGTATTGTGACTATCACGTGTCCGCTTCGTCTAGGCTAGGGTGAGACCACTTCAGAAGTGTGCCCCGAACGGCGGCCGCGTTTCCACTTTGTATGTCAAAATCCAGACGTTGTTTAAAAAAGGACAACGATCTGCGATCACCGGTTGACATATTTAACATAGTGCCGACTTTGCGAATCAGCTATCTAGTCAGAATACCAGGAGCATTCAAGGTCTCAAACGCGAGTGGCCAGAATTCTTGGGGATACCCAATTGATAAGTATTTTTTTAGCTTGTTGCTCTCCGCAAGGTGGGCTGCATAACCAGCTTCGGATGCGCAGCCACCGACCATAGAAGGTGCTAGGAGTTCGGTAACGGTTGCATCCCAAACCAGTATTTTGTCTTGCTCGAATGGTGTAAGTGTCATCCCATCTGGACGCCTCCCGTTCTCCGCACAGAGGTCCGAGGGTTCAAGGATGCACGGACGACCGCATGACCTAAGGTCTCTGCTGAAGGTCTTGATAGCGGCATGTCTAGGGCGTCGGACTGTTGACACCGATGAGGGCTAACTAGTTCTGTCTCTAGTCGTAGACCTACTGCTATGCTAATCGTCTCGTCATCAAGAAGGGCACCAATGGGTGCACTGGCAAGCGCGTGTAACCAGACGCCTGAATCCTTAGCGGACACGGCGTTTAGGCGAGCTCTGGTCGTGTCGTCGGCAGCCTCATTAAAGAGACGTCGTTGTATCTCAGCGTGCAAAGGGGCGCTCCAGTCACGTTGGGATAGTACGTTGTCAGGCCTGCCTCCGCACCGGGCCCCAAGATTCTCCTAAAGCTGGGCTAAGCGGCTTCTAAACTGGGCGACTCCCGGTTTATCTAAAAGGGGGATTGCCCTGTTTTCTGCGCTTAGCATTGATGATACTATGGCAGGGCCGGCCAGGGTCTTCAAATTTGGAACCCCGAGGCCCCCTTTAGATATGGGTTGTAATGCCTATTGATGTGCGCTAGGCGGTAAAGATGTATTTAGCAGGGCCTCGAGGGTAGACACTGTCAACTCGTTGAGCGCTTGCAAGTCTTCAGCCCGATTAGATAGGTCAGCTCCACGAATAAGGTGGATAAGTCATAAGGAAGAGAAAGAAGACCTGAGTAAGAAGAGTCCGAGCGAGCAGCGGTATCATCCAGCTTAAATCTCCAGCGCTCGATTGTTGCTCTAAGCCCTTCGGGACAACGTGGCACACCTAGTAGCTCCAGGTCGTCCTTGGCGGTCACCTTGCAGCCGGGCAGGAGGTCTTAGAGTAACTTTACATCAGGGGAAGCCCCATGGGTAGAGCCGAGGTTGCACACTTCGCATTTGGCAGGATTTAACTCTAACCCAGATGTTACACCGAAGTTTAGAACCCGTCGAATGTCCTCGGCTACCGTTGAATGTTTCCTCCGAATAGGCCATCGTCAAGGTACCAGAGGTTCAGTGGGATCTTGAAGGAATCTACCAGATCGTTGATACCCAGACAAAACAGTGGTGGTGCTAAGGGCTCCCCCTGCTGCAGTCCGGTGGTGTACGAAATCACATGCTCAGGCAAAACCAGGTGGGAAGGATGCCGGTCCGACGTGGTGTAATAGATGAGGGGCGTGGGATGCAACGACCTTCATCAGGTGATCGCGTCTCATACTGTTAAAAGCGTTTCTAAAAAAGAAGTAACGGCTTTGTTGTGGTTGCATCCGATTTTCGCGGTGAGCCTGCGTTGTGTAGACGAACACGCAATTGGACATACCGATTCGTCCTGTTTCTTAAGAACAAATAGTCTTGCGCCAAATATCAACGGTTGGAGGCACGAAGGGAGTTGCCCCAAAGAATAATGGTTACAACATTTGCTAGTGCGGAGAGCAAGCTAGGGGCGACGTCTTCGAAGGACGGGGAAAAAAGGTCCATTAATAACCGCGGTCTCATGAAGTCTGGCCCTGCGGCGGAGCTCTTGGGGAAGCTCTTAATAGCCACCTGAATATCCTCCTTTGATGTGACATAGGGCACAGGGGTTCTGGTCAGTGTCGGCCATTCTAGGTCCTCGGGAGGTAATAGGTGTTGCTCTTGCAAGGCCTCTATACGGTCAATGCCAGGCGTTGTCGTATCTGTGGACACGACAAGTCTGGCGGCGCCAGAAACATCTCCTTTGGAGAGTTATTAATGGACTGGCGTACGGTCTCATTCCTGAATGGTTTGGAAGTTAATACGCGAGAATGAGAAGCGGCAATCACCTCTGACAGGCGCATATCTCGAGCGAAATCGCGAAGATTGTGGCGTGTTATGACTGAGAGGGATGAAGTGACGTTGCGGGCGCGGAGGAGTCGAAAGACCACGGGAGCAAAAGAAAAAAGACTATATCATGCTTCGACGTCGTTATCAGAATAAACTGCTAAGAGTACATGGGTAAGAGCTTCAGTCACTTGTCTCCTGACTGACTTTGGTACGATTCGAATCAGCTGATTCGCTCCATAACAGCTCAGAGATCATCGGTATTGAGAAGGAAGCGTCAGTAGCGGTCAAGTGTTTAGCTGATATGTGTTGTTAAGCCACGCCGCGTGTACCGATCGCCGCATAGTGGACAGTTAATAGTAGATGGAGTAGCGCGTAACGCTTCTCCGCCTTGAGCTGAGCGATTATAATCATTCATGCTTGTACGATTCGTCGTAGGTTGTCCTTTAACAGTAGCAGCTGTAACGGCGGCTCCAAAAGCTATAATAAGGCCTTGAATTTGGCCGATATCTCTGGGCTTAACCCTGTAAGAATTTCAAACAGTTCGAGAGAAGTGCTTTTGGAGCACGGCACAGCTGAAGTCGCCTTACGTGTACGCTTGACGGGTGTTTTGACTCGGCGTTGTCCTAAAACGGGCGACCTGCGGCGGGACCGCCCTGTCGATCTTCCGCCGTTTTTGGTGGGTATTGATAAGGGAGCCGGGAGTAGCAGCTGTGGTGTAGAGTCATTGTTTGACTGAGATATTCCACGAACGACGCTAGCGTAAGAAGGTTGTTTTGGAATCTGAGACGTGCTGTCTACAAACAGGGCTGATGTGGGAGACACGTCGGTGATCTCGGCCGCCGGATGCAGCACCTTCATCTGTTGCAGTGTGCGGGCTTCCAGTATAATTCGGTTCTTCTTCTTCTTTCCCAAAGGTAAGACAAGCGAAGGCAGGCAGATGAACCCGCCGCGTGAGCACCACGACAGTTCACACATTTTTCTGAATTTGGGCAGCTTGCTGCTAGGTGTCCGGGGGTGCCGCACTCCTTGCATACTTGGGACATTGTGCACCTGTCGGCGAAGTGTCCCGGCCTTAGACACTTGTGACATAACTTGGGTTGGTCGGGCTCGAGAACTACTTGATGAGTGTGGTATCTAAGCGATATGGATGACGGAGGTTGGCGCCTAAAGGAAATAATCACTTTACAGGGCATAACTTTCACTCCGTATCGCATGTGAGACAATCTTTTTACGCGATTGACTCCATGTGGTGCCAGCTCGCGTTGTATATCCTCTTCGGTGATTAACACTGGAACTCCGTGTATCCTGGCTTTAAAGATCGATAGAGATGGGCTGTGTGCGACCACCGGTAAGTTCGCTAGAGCTGAAATCGAAAGCAGACGGCATGCGTCTTCAATTCGCGAAAGCCACACGATAATGGATTTCCTATCGCCGGATATTCTGCATCCGGGAGCCACGTCGTATATGTGTTTATACGTTGATAATAGCGAGCCTTCAGGAAACTCTGCTGAGGCTTTGCTTTCGGATGGTTCTCTCCGGAAAATCACCTTGAAAGTCCCTAGTTCACTAGACGATACACTCTCCTTTAGTATAGCTCTGCTTTTCTCCTCGCGGGACGCAGTCACTTTTCCCTGCGGGTTACCACGCGAGTAAACTCGTCGTCATTTGTCTCGACGGCCTTGTCGTCTTCAACGCTCGAGAGAGAATGAAGACCACTTCTTGCGCTGAGAGCGCGAGTTCTTCTACCGTGACGCTCCCAGCGCATGGACCAGGCGCGGGGGTGTTCGGTAAGGATGGGCTCTGCATTATGTTATAAAATGTACGTGTAACACAAGGTTCTCTACGCGAACCTATTATGCGTTCAGCCCGGAGAGGCGTACGCTCATATTGTACTATTATCTTTCACCAGTTCACGAATTTTGCTATGTGCTGACCGATATCGTACACGCTTAGTAGCCACAAAGGCTTGGTCGCATAATAATCGCTTCTCGCATCGTTCATCGTATGAGATTTTGTAGTTCGTTTTTTTCAATCAAGCTTTTATTTCAGTAGTTATTTTTCGTAGTCATCCTGCGTCCTAAGTTGCATGCAATCCGGGATAAGAGGCCCACCATTACGTTTATGAATTCATCCATGACGATACAAGGGAAGTAGCTTATGGAGGAGTCTGGGCTAAAGTCTGAAGTCTAATTTCCAATATTGCACTTGCATCGGGCGTTCTCTCGGGCGTCAGGTAAATGTCGCACGATCGGATCATGACGGCGGAGTACGTGTCGGTCAGCTGTCCGGACAACGGATCGTCGAGACCGACGCCTCAACAAGGGCGACAACGTGCCCCGCCCACGATACTGCTCCTCTTGTCAGGTCGTGCGCCGATCCGTTGGCTACGCTACCTAGCCGGCGACGGCACGCGGTCAGCGCAAAACGTCAGCGAGGAGTAATTCGAACGGGAAACGACGGACGCTGCTACCGGCCGCCGAGCGACACGAGAAGCGAACCGAGTGCGATTTTAAAGGGGCACAGCCCGCTCACCGACGATGGAGGCAACAAGCACACTGTGCCCCTGGCGGCGGTGCAAACTAGCCTATCTAACCACCACCATCGCATACAGCAGGACCCGCACAAGCCGTCGGACAAACTCCACCGGCAGCAGAAAAACTCTTGCACTTCTGGCGTCTTGACGACGGCAAAATGCCGACCACTCAGTCTCAACGGTGAACACAAACAAGGTGATGATGGCGGTGATCATAAGGCGAGACCAGATTTCAAAGGTTTCGACCTAGTGTCGAGCGATCAACTGCTAAGCAAAAATCCATTCAAAAGCGCTACCGAATGTAGGCTTGGTGGAGGGATCAAGAACGGGATCGATAAATCAACATCGACAATACAGAAGCATCTGCACTGTGCCCACCAGGACCGGAGCCACGTCTCGAAAGACGTCCCGTGCACTGACGAGCCAATTCGAAACGGCGCCTCTCAGTCCACGAAGCGTACTAGTAGTAGTAGTAGTAGTAATAGTAATAGTAAAGCTAGTAAAGTAATATATGGAAGTAGTAACAGTAGTATTGGTGATAATAACCTTTATGGCGCCAGGGCAATAGACAGTCGACGGTCTACGCCGGTCGAAAAAACGAGAAACTGCCAGATTCAGACGAAGCTCAACCAAACAAAGGCGAACGGGAAAGATGAAAGAAGAAGCACTAGCGGCAACGACAGCAGTAACATAAACACTAAGGCTAGCAGCAGCGGTAGCACCAGGGAGATGCTCGAATGCCTCGTCAGTCGAAGTCCTCAAGTTCAACTAGTCGACGTGTTAAAGGTTTGTCTACCACCATACATATATATATATATATATATATATATATATATATATATATGCTTTCTTATTTTCTTATGCCATCGTGCTACCTGTTTTTGAATCTTCCAGATTTTTGCCAAAATAATTATTGAAAAAAGTCGTTTGACATATAGTTGTTTTCGGATCTCAAGGATCTGGATTTCCAGGCTGGATTTGGCAGGCAATTAGTGTTCTGTCTAACATATTAGCGCAATTTGTATCTTTTCCGGGCAGGAACAAGGTCTACGCACCTCAATGAAGTCAAGTTACACCGCAAAAGAAGCTAAACATAAAGATGGCCCTTACAGACCGCAGACCCAGCCGCGGCGGTCCAAGCTGGCGCAGAAGTATTGGGAGGAGTTTAAGCTGAAAGACGTCGTCATTTCAATCCCTCGACTACCTTTGTAGGCCGACCAAAGAGAAGAAACAACAAAACCGAAGTAAGGCTTCAATATACGAAGGCAGTCGATAGACTGAAGAGTATTCAGGCGAAAGGAAGAATTAGATGACTGTCGAGTGACAGTTAAAATTACCCGAAAATGATAAATTACGTAGCGAGAGTAGAAATCAACCACGGGAACCGGAATCGATCAAGGATGCAAAGTCAATATGATGACATTAAAAGCTATTTATTAGGCAGCTGCCTGATTCGTCATCCAATAATTCGTGAAAGTGAAACCCCTTATTGATTATCATGTCATACCAATTGGCGGTACTACGGACTCACTTGCAACAATCTCTGTCGTTGTTCCACAGTTATTGTTGTGACACCGAGTGCCGTTTGTACATATGCGTGTCCATACTCAGATGCACATTCGTGGGAAGAGAACGACGAGATGAACATAGCGTCAAGCAACAACGCGCAATAAATAAGAAATTGGCAACGTCGGCTGCAGCTGTTTGGATCCGTATTGACTGCGATATATCCGAGGTCACTCACTCAACTACCGACCACGTTTGCTTATCTCGCAGCGCCATCTGTCGACGTGAATTAGACCTACCGATCTGTCGACTGGTTGTCTACTTAAAGAGTACTACTGCAGGTGTTTGCTAGGCTCTGAGTTCATTACTTATACACTTGCTGAACACTAGCGAATTAGGAGGGATCGGATCGTATTTACAAATGCAATTTGTTTGTCTCCCTGCTGTAACTAGTCGAACTTTGCGGATCACTCAAGACGTTCGTATGAGTGCTTTGAGAACAGATATGTGTGACAGGGCAAGATGACGAAGACATAGCAATAAGCATAATGATAATAACAATAATAACAACGATCTTTATGATGAGGGCCTGCTGTGCAGGCCCGTGCAAACCACTACTGCCCAAAAGGAGGTGGTTATAAGCCCTAAATCGTACGCTCTGGTCATGTCTGAGCTGAACAAGCATAGCAAATCCCCCGCCACGAGTTCTGCCGTTTCTTTCCGGCTTCATTGTTTAGTTCTTTGTAAGGTATTATACGTATTTTTTAGAGGGGAGAGGTTTTGGGAATGCATGATGCATATGCGTCGCTCGCAGCTAACGGCGGCTAGTGTGGGAGACTCCCAAACCTACTAAACTCGGATTTCTCCCTTAGGCACAGAATGGTGTGCACTTCGATGTTCATCTTTTGCCAGCAGAAGAATGACGTGATCCGATGTAGAATCTAGTAGTATATCACCGTAAATGGAACAAACACTGTGTAGTAAGTCGGGCAAGAACGGACGGTAACTGGCACCATTGAATACTACGTGCGGCATTGCCGAAAATAGTTTCGCTCTCTACGTGTCTGCCGTCGCTGCCTTATCACAGCCTCAGTGATTTTTATTTCATTTCACGCGAAAATGTCACCTATATATATATATATATATATATATATATATATATATATATATATATATATTTATGTGTGTGTAAATATATAGTAGAGAAAGCAATCAGCATGTAAAAGGAGGAGATAGAAAATATATTTATGTAAAAAGATTTCCGCTGTTAACTATGTATCAATTGATATACAGTGACTCTGCTTGATCATATTTTCATATGCTCGCCTATCGATAAAAGTGAATTTGATTGGAAACACACATTTAAATTAAACGAATATGAGGAGCTATCAAGAGTTCGCTTACTGTTAATGATAGGAATTCGCTAACTCGAAGTAAACAAAACACGCTTATGAAGTATCATTTGTACTTTAGAATGTTCCGATGTATCGGCAGTAGTTCAGATTCTACTGGCGACAACGAAAACCGGCATCAAGCAAATAAGACGCACTGGAAAACAGAGAAGACAAGCAATCCAAAAAACAAGAATGATTACCATTCTAAAACCATTATAAGCACGATGCGCAGGTGTTTAGCAGATAACCTGTTTCACTTGCACAAAAGACATACATTAATCACTTGCAATATGCTGCTTGTGTTTGTGTATGTATAATTGCCTTTAATCTTATCATTACTATCATTATTATTTAACTAGAGACGAATAAACGCAAATGTGGAAAGTTGAAAATCGATAAGTACCTGTGTGTTTATTTCATGCTGCCTTTATAAAAAGTTTGGGGAACGGACGTTGCACTATTGGTATGACATGTTTGAACTTTTCTTGATTCCTATTTTCCTCTTGCCCTGGCCTTCATAGTTGTGCCGCCAGTAGTGCTATCCAGTAGTGGGTACATCGCAGTATGCCGAAGTCGCCTCTAGTGGCAACTATTTTTTATTTTGATTAATCGATGCTCTTTCTCGACCCACAAGTTTAAAAAATGTGCAGTGAGCCAACTTAGGAACATAGACGTAATAATAATGATACTGCTCTTACTGAGCTTGGTGCTGCTGTCGCTGGTTGCCGCGGTGGTCTTTAGTTGGGTTCACAAATCTGTTGCACCGTGCGATCGAGTCTGCACGAATGAGTCATTTTTCTAAGAGTTGATCTTTTTCGAGTCTTCTGCCTAGCGAATCGTCTGCTTTCCAGCTAGACAGATGGGATATAACAAACTGACCCACGCAACGAGCTATCAGTTTATTAACTGGCGATATAATGAAGCGTAAAATACAGAGCGATAACAGTGGGACGCTCTTGACACACTTGCAAGTGTGTCAGCGGCTATTGCACAACCTCAGGGCTCCACATGCCCATCATGTTTTCGTTTTCATTCGCGATTTATTACATCATATATATATATATATATATATATATATATATATATATATATATATGTATACTGTGTCTAGGTGCATATACATTCTTACATACAAATACGTGCAGACACGGCTGCTGAGGTCCACTCTTATCTTATACCTCTTTGAGCCAAATAAACATAACAGACGAAAATATACGGAATAAATTAATAAATAGTAACATCAGCCACGATGTATCCGCAATAGCGCGAACCGTGGTGATACTGGAACTCGGTAATTAGTGCAACTCGGCTGAATAGTGCAGCGACGGCATGAACCGTACGTAATAGTTGCCAGCGAAGATTGATGACGACGACGACGACGATAACACTGATGCAAACTGTCGCGTGAGGTCGTCGAGGCAATCGCTATACGACCGGGTTAGTGACCTCGAGCACGCTCTGTTTCATACAAAGGTTCCAGAGACCCCAGATGATGAAACAGATCCCCAACGACAGCAAAACTGAAGTGAACACACGAGAACACACATGCATTCGGTCAACACATCATCATGGAGTCGGCGCACCAGCATATACTTCAGTCACTCGAAGAAGAAAAGTCAAATCGCGCTAGATCGGTACATATACGCAGAAATGAGTCCTCGTCAAACCCTTTGTAAGTATATATATATATATATATATAAGAACTACTCCTTGCCATACTCACTCATGTAGATGTACCAATAGCCGGCATTGTGTCGAAGGCCCATTGTGGTGGCCATGAGCACCAATGTGAGGACAATGCAGGCAAGCCCGAGCCCAATGTAGATGATGGCTGCGACTCGACCCGATCCCTCGCCGATATGCGACTTCCGCCGGCACTGCGGACACCGGAAGGGATTGGTCGGTATCGTCGCCTGGCCACACAATAAGAAACGGCAATCCAACAATATCAATACGTTAACACACGTTATCGTCGCACGCCATTGTATGGCCGGTAGTCAACCATACAGTGTCATTACCTAGCCGCATTAGATCGAGCACTCTAACATTGAATGTGAAGACGAGCTGGTCCGTCATGGACATTTAATGTTTGCGGGGCACAGAAGTGCAGGTTCTGCCTGTAATTCTCTACGGCTCGACTTCGATATATATGTATATATATATATATATATATATATATATATATATGTCTCTGCGCCACTAGGTTAGAATCAGTCAACACGGAGGAATGCTAGCTTTCGGGAGTAACTATGACTCTCTTATCGGCCTTGGTCCGCTGGTGCGTGACTACCACGCGCTGCGGGGACCTTCACTGGCCCCTATGTAAGTTAGTCAGACGGTACAAACTCCCAACAGTAACACTCCCGTGTTTTAACTAACCGGGGGGCAAGGCATACGATAGATTTGGGTGTCAACGAATTTATATTGTCATCCTGTCGTGGCCCATTCGAGGGCTGTTAAGGCTATTGCCAATACGGGGGGACCGTTCTGCACGAGGACCCTTGGGTTGGGACGGTTAATGCCCCGGGTGACACCCGGTGGTACCGTCCGGGACGCCTGCTGCCTTGGCTTAATAGGCAAAATGAGTGAGAAGTGGCCACATGAAAGCAGACCACCGGTCGAGAGGACCTTCTGGCCCCGTAGTCACGGGGAACCCCTGCGCTGGAGTGGGTCTAACTCCCCTTAGGGGGACGGTGCAATATTCTGGTGTGTAACGCGGAATCGCGAGGTGAACGCGTCTAATCGGTACGGTGGAGTAGTGTGGTACCCCCATTCCGAACCTCGATGGCGGGGAGGGTGGGGGAGCTGCTGGCCTGTCTATTCGGGCTGGCGGGCACTCCCGTCATAGGCTCGCGCGTAATAAGTCGCGGGCGGCGGGAGCGTAAGTATTTCTCTCTTTTAGTATATATATATATATATATATATATGTCTCTGCGCCACTAGGTTAGAATCAGTCAACACGGAGGAATGCTAGCTTGGGTATGATAAGGGAGCCAAGAAAACATGCTACATAATCAGGCGCGTATTGCCCGATATGTCTCCTAGACACCGTAGTGAAAGCATTTGAGGCGCTTGACGGAACGGCCATCGATTTGGTGCTACAGGAGGCAGAACGACAAAGAAGGAAAAGCCAGTGGTCCAGAAAGCTTTGCGTGGTCGTCGCTCTAGATGGCCGCAACGCCTTCAACTCACTGAGCTGGCATGCAATCCTGGATGTCGTGGCCGAGAAGGAGGTCTCTCTATATCTGCAGAGAGTTATTGCATTTTATCTCAACAGCCGGACGGTCGTTCACGAAGACAAAAACGGCGACATGAGAGCAGGCGTCCACAAGGATCCGTCACGGGGCCCCTTCTGTGGAATATGGCGTACGGTGATATATGTTGGGGCTCTGCAGCATAGAGGATGCTCAGACAATTGTGTATCTAACGAGCATTGGATTAAATAGTCATTAGAGCCAAGCAGTCTGCCCGATACCCTGGCCCAACCATCGACCCGACCTTCACCAGTAGTGAGCACATGCAGAGAGAAGAACTGACCGCCAAGGCAGAGAAGAGCGTTAATAGCATCGCTAAGCGTCGCTTACCAAGAACACGGGGAGCGATGGAAGGGGAGAGAAGAATTCTCGCCTCCGTGGCAAAGTAGACCGTTACGCCATTCCTACATAGGGTCCGAACGCGGAATGAACTTTCAGAAAAACCGTAAGAAAATTCTGAAGGCGCAGTTAGTGGCGATAGTAATCATCAGCGCACACCGCACGGCTGAGCCGATAGTATAGTGGTCATCGCGAATGCCAGGCTCATTGCATGGTAGAAAAAAACGGAAGCAAATGTTCGAGAAGTGGCAGCAGGATTAGAGCCGAACGCTATCGGAGGCACCAGAAGCGTGGGCCCGCCAGGTTACTTCTGATCTCAAGAAATAGTATAACACAGAACACGGAAGCGTCGCCTATCACTTCACGCAAGTGATGAAGTACCTGTACAAGACAGGCTACGCTCCTGAAGTACCTGTACAAGACAGGCTACGCTCCTGACCCTGCCCGCGTCATGTACGGGACCGGCGAGGTGGATGATGCAACTCACACCATCTCCTTTTGCCTAGCACTAGAACACGCACGTATGAGATCACTTGATAGCGGCTGCGATTAGCGTCCTCGGAAACTGCAGTGACGGATCTAGTTGCCGCCATGTTCGACGCCGAACTCACAACTCGGACCAAGGGTAAACCTGGCGAAGAGAGTCCTTGGAAGAACGAACGAGCTGGTGATGGAGCGGGCGCGCCGACGACAATAATATCCGTAATAAGAACCGAGGCCGGCTGAGCAAACGTAAGAACCAAAAACACACGGTAGTAGTACAGGACAACCTCAATTTTCCTCACTGAAGTAGAACGCAAGCTACTCCCTTAAACAATATAAGTCAATAAATACATTTAGGAGGAAAAAGGTGAGCCTGACCTGAGTGGCGAGCGAGAAAGGAGGAATGAGTGAATCCCTTACCTGTACAAATGCGCTTCGGCAGTAGCCGCATGTGATACGATACTGAGGTTCGGCAGCGATGTTCTCGTTAGCGGTGCCTGCTGATCGCGATTTACGACTTTGGCACGGCTTGCCTGTCTTCACGTCGATCGTTGTTTTACTGAAAATGGACGTGATAGGTTAGATGAAATGTCACGTTACGCTTGTAAAATGGCCTGATCATATCGTACTCTGATGACAACCACACCGACACCAACTATTCGACACACTCATCTCAGGACGTCAGAGCTAATTGTGTCTTTGTCAAACTTGTATCATTCACCGGCTAGTCGCCGACAATATTAAACTAGCGATTGATTTCTAAGTTATTATTAGTTACTATTATTATGAAATCAAATTAAATATATCAAGGAGGCAAACCATGTAGTTGAACGTGACCCATATTTTGTTGGCGTATACTTTGATGTGCGCGTTATCTACTCACAGTTAAAATTGCGAATCTATGGCAAGTGACAAATACTATTGAGACCTGACCTGATGATGAAGGTCCCTCACGATGAAGTTTGTAACAAATCTGTTTTTGTATATATGCAAAATAAATGTTGTGTAATCATGATGCTTTATTACCATTCCGGCTTTGGACATATAGCCTTCGACGCATTCTCGGTAATGATGAGGAGACGTTGACATTCGGGACAACGTAGATATTTTTTGCCCTTCTCGGGCTGCCCAAGTGCCTGTCGTTGATTGAACAAGAAGACAGAAGAAACAGTGTGAAACAAGTAAATCCCAAATAACAAGTGCTAATGTTATAACTATATCTAGCGGTTTAACATCACTTAACATCACACTGAAACCAATTTTTATACGAAGAGCACCTTGTACCTACAACTAATACAATATACCGAGATATGAATCCATTTGTGATCGTATTTCTTGATTATGCTCACCGTGACCTCCTGACAGCGCGGGCACGTAATGACTCTCTTGTTTTTGGCAAGGGTCTTGCTGATCGGATAGTTACACACGTCGCATCTGATCGTGTCGGTAAAGGGAGAACTCGGTGGTGCTGTGGCGCCTTCATCTTCGCGGCCAATACGGTAATCGACGGTGTCAATCTCTTTCTGGATTTCACTGTACGGCGGTGGTGGGGCAGCCGGCAAATGCGCCGCCGGTTCAAACGGCGATTCAGCCCCCAGTAGAGGACTTCGTTCGGTCACCATCCGCCTAGATGCCATAACAGATCGAGATTGAGAAAGAGCAAAAAGGAAAGACGTCAAAACAAAAATCACATAACAAACCAATCATGTTAGTGTATAGTTAACATACTTACTGCATCGCTAATAAATAAATAATCGAATTAAATCTTACTTAGCACACAAGGATCATTTTTAGTCACTCTAGGAATTTGTTTTAGCAAAAAATCTAGCCACGAGCTTCACCGCGACGCTGTTTGACCGACGCTTTGGAAAACATCGGTAGACTTACTTCACCTGACATTCTGTACAATTTTAAAGTTTTAGTTTGACTATTCCACAATAGCTTTTATCCTGGGAAGAGGGCGCGAAACCCCTAACCGCGACTATACAAAGTTCGGTTAATTCATAGCGTATTTTCTAGATACACCGAAAAGCCCAGGTCGATCTTTGATGCGATCTCAAATACTTATGCGCTCCCTTTCACAGGCAGGTCATCATTTGCGGTGAGTGTTTAGACGACGCATTGTTTTGAGCGCTCAGACCTCCATTAATGCTTTGAAACTGTCTGTTCAACTGAAATTCATAGATTTGCATTTGACGTGTCGAGGACTAAAGTAGCTCTCATTTTGCCAACGTAAATAAAAATTCACTCCATTACTCCACTGAACATGATATCTACTATGGAATATTGCTCGACTGAGTAGTACATATGTTGAGGCTAAAACTAAACAACGTCCCCACCAACCTACTCGGTAACTACGATTTTAGGGTGTACTGGGTGTCACTCTAAAATGGCAGCTATGCCTCACATGCCTCATAGATCATATACTGAACGCCGAAAAATGCATCATGTCATCAATACGTGTCAACGCCGTGTCCGCGTAGCCTTCATAAAAAAAACAACTTACCAAAGCAAACATTCTCAAGGTAATGACAGTTAACATTACAGTCTGTTTTGACTTACTTTGACTGAAAGGACATTTCTGACAACTAATCGAGCGTCGTTTTTTACGACTCAAACTCATCGCTGTGATCTCTCGCATTAAGACTAAGGAGGTTTCCAACCTTCCTGCAAATCTCATAATGCTGTCGAAGGTGTGCCAGCTGCGATAGCGTATTTCATAGCGCGCATAGACGCTTCCGCCAACGTCGTAAGAGTACACGGGCTGCGTTGATATCTCACTGCGCCTGTATTTCGAATCGTTGGCACGCGCCCCTTTCGATTTATGATGATAATTAGATTCTTGTATAAGGACGACGACGATCACAATAAGTTGAACTATTATTATTATTATTATTGCTGCTGCTGCTGCTACTGTACGACGACTCAAAATACAACGTTATCGGTCATGACTAAAAAAACGTTGTATATAAAAAGTGGAGCATAAAATGTGCTGTTACGAGACAACCAGTTCTCCTCACAACGCTCAAGCACTAGCACATTCAGACGCATTTCATGACAATCATTTCGGTACCAACCAGTTTGTGGGCCAATGCGAGCTGTGGTTGTGGAATAATTATGATTTTTCGGCGGGATGTCCAGGCTAAGTGTATGTTAAATGAGTGTGTAGCGGCGCGCTGCGGCCATCGCGCGACATGTCGACGGTAGTGAACGTCGCCGCCACATACAGTCATTTGACATGCACTTAATCTGGACATCCCGCCAAAAAATCTTACTTACCCCGCAACCACAGCTCGCATTGCCATTTGCAATTGGTACCAAAATGGTCGTCATGCAAGTGCGTTTGCCTGAATGTGTTAGTTCTGACCGTTGTGAGTGGTCGTAGGGTAATGATTGTGGTATTTGGGAGGTATTTGGCGTGAAGGCTAATAAAGAACATAATTTTTGGCGAATTCTCTTCTAAGCGACCGTGTCGCCATTTTTCATTGGAACAAAAAATATTTGCTTTAACGAGCTCTACAATTCTTACAATCGATTAAAAACACTTTTTTTTTAAACACCCTGTATATATATATAAAAAATATTGCGATGATTTACTAACCATTTACAGTACATTGGCACACTCGAAAGTGCTCGCCTTAATAAAAATTGTGGTAAAATAAAAATGGTGGTAACACGACAATATATATATATATATATATATTTGTGTGTCTCAAGATATACATTTTCATATATACAGCCATAAATATATATATATTTAAATATACATATATATGTATAGGGATATTATTCTTTCACATTAAACGACTTTTTATGTTAACACTTTGGAGTGAACAATTGTCTCCGCGTTAACGTGTGATTACGAGTTATCTAACCCGGGATTAGCCCAGTTCAACAATGTGCCCCGAACAGATGCTGCGTTTCCTCGTTGGATGCCAAGCGACAGTCTCTGACTCAAAAATTCCGATGCTCTTGAGTCTCCCGTGGAGAGGTTAAGGCTTCTACCCACGCGCTGAATCAACTTCATTGTAAGCGGGCCTGGTCCTCCCATTGTTTCAAAGGCCAACGGACAAAATTGGTGCGGATAACTAATATGTGTATATATATATATATATATATATATATATATATATATATATATATATATATATATATATGTATATATATATATGTATATATATGTATATATATATATGTATATATATATATATATATATGCATATATATATATATATATATATATATATTCGGCTTGGGATAGGTCCTAGATAGGCTGTATATATATACACAGCCAGATGGTGATGATTGTCAAGATTTTGTGGTATGCGACGGCGTGACCTAGTGGTCTGGCGCGTTATTCATGGCTGTCATCCATCTGCCGCCTGGGGTATCGCCGATTCGAACCTGCCCTGTCGTTGATCGAATTTTCGTTGAGCGATGCTCCATGAGTCGGTAGTGACCACACCGCTTTGAGTCAGCCACCAGCCAAGAAGCTGCTTCCCCAAGAAGGGAAAACCCCTAGATATAGATCAACATGTCCGGCCCTCAGACAATTAGGTTGGCACAATCTGAAGCATATTGCAATTGTATGCTTCACAGCGCCTTCAAGCCCCAAGGGAACGGAACAGGGTGGTGGGTCGGCTAGAAGTGCAACTAACCTCCAACGAAAAACGAATGTTTTTATTTCTAAAGCTTTTAGGTGTGGTTATGGTGCAATATGGAGAACGTGGTGCACACCACCGCTGACGCTGTTGCCACTGCTGGATGCTGCTGTTGGATGCTGCTGATGTTGTGGCTGTGAACGATAGCCTGTAGTTGTCGTTGCGATGAGTCGATGTAGCCGATGCTAGTCGACATGAACACGATTATCTTATCGCGAAGTCTTACTGGCGGCTGCGTGTTGTGTAGACGTAGAACGCTTTGTCACAATGTATACGCAACGTACGCATGTAATCACACACCTAGCGAATCACACACCTGCCGGCTATCTGACACACACAACAGCAGGTCTGCACCATGATTACCATTGCACCAACGCGACTCCGTCGAGTCAATCAAAAGAGCGCTCGATAGAGATGACGACGATGATGAACGACTATTGTAAGTACTTTCGTCACAACGACGACAACGACGACATTGGTAATGTGCTTTGGCGGAACTGGATTATATGCTTACCAAGACGAACGGGCGCTAGACATAGACGGAACTCGCGTGGAACTACGAACTATACTTATCATCGTTTGCATTTGCAGTTGCATACCTTGAGTCATCCCTACACCCGGCCGTTTAGGGCATCTTAACGAGAAAAGAGCAAAAAAACAGCGTCGGTGATGCCGCCTATAGGACACATACAGGAAGCAGACCTGATTTGCGTTTCAGACAGATTAGTGCAATAAAGCCTTTCAAACAACCGGTCGGCATTGTGCAGGTTAACGCGGAACAGCAATAGATGATTAGCCGTACCGCTGAAAGTCAGCGACCATGCTGCCATAAGGAAAACCTGCTGCCGGGAAAACCCTAGATATCTCAACATGTATGTTCGAACGCAGTTTATTGGTTTTTAGCAATAGTTGCATATTTATTCATCCAATGGCGCCAAGTATGAGAGAGGCACTCTTGCTTTCCAAAGGGCTCGTTTTAAAATCTTGTTCAACTCTGTATGCCTGGAAAGTAGTTTTCACAACTAGACGGTAAAAAGTCAAAGCCATTTCTTGCTGTTTCCATGCTCATTCACCCGTCTAGTTTACGCTGATACTAATTCCGACAAGGAACAGAACTGGTTTAGAAAGGCTAAATAACATACGTACGCTAGGTCTGCTGTTCCTCTTAGTAAAGACAACTTTCCCCTTATAGGCAAGGTTGCCTTCTCCCATGTTTCGTCGTGCAGCTTTATATTCAGCACTTCGTCCATTATATCTTTATTAGACGCGACATATGCTTGCAATTCAGTCAGTATAAATCTGTAGGTGGACCGCGAAGTGTGTATGTAGTTCAAACGTGGCGATGCCAGACTATATTTCGAAAAGCACAGTGTCGCCTGTGAACGCAACGCGCCTTAAGATATAGTCTCGGGACTTTCCAGGAAAATTCGCTTGGAAAAAGCTAGGACTTGAGGAATTCTCCGCCTAACTATTGGGGACATCGCGTATTCTCTGTATCAACTACTCGCAGGTTGCCGTCTTCGAGTAGAACGTCAGAGAAATGCCACCAGGCATTTAACAGCATAAAAAGACTACTGGCGTCGGTTACCGTACTGATGATGTTCGACCCAAACCATACAATTGTGCTGGTTATTGACGCTTAGGAATCGCTGTGATGCTTTCACACCGTCTTCCAGATGGTACCGAGAGTTCTAAAGCCTATCACTCTGGAACTCTCACTGAAACGGAAAAGCCATATACTCAGCTTGACCGTGAAGCACTAGCAATCAAGGAAGGCGTGCAGAAGTCACAACTTTACTTATTCGGCAGACGTTTTATTCTTGTGACGGATTCAAAACCGTTGAGGGAGTATTTTTGCTCCGTCTGCAAAGCTGCCCGACGCAGCATAACTACAGCAAGACTGCAACACTGCTCGATATTCCTACAAGCGTTCAATTTCGATATCGAATATCGTCCGTCGAAAGACAACGGCAATGCAGACGCGTTGTCGCGACTGCCGAGCAAATCGGAGGACTTGCCCACCGCAGTTTGCTTGGCCGACACCGATATGTTCCACTGTGCACTGGCGCTAGTAAACGCGTCAGCGGTCTAGGAGACCATCCAAGCAGACGCAACATTGGTAGAGTTCATCGACCAGCTAGGACGATCAACGAAGGCTACGCTGGCTAAAGTGGGCAGTTCAGAGTTCACCGTGGTCGACGGTTGCCTTTACAGGAGACACCGTATTGTCATACAGACATCTTTGCGCAGAGAAAGTCTCGCCGTCCTACATTCTGGACACTTCGGAATGGTCAAGATCAAATCGATGGCCCGCCAACATTGCTGGTGGCCGGGAATCGATCAGGACATCGAGAAAACGGCGTTTAAATATGCCACTTGCATGCGCACAGCTGACGAACCGGCCCGAGGCGCAGTACATGCTTGGGAGCCGGTAAACGGACCGTGGTAGCGAGTTCATATCGACCACGCCGGGACGATTGGCGGTAGTTGGTACCTGATTATCGTCGATGCAGACTCCAAATGAATAGAAGTTTTCAGCGTCAATTCTACATCACGTCTGGTTACGATGGCAAAGTTAGACGGGTGTTTCGCACGCTATGGCTTTACAGCTCGTCGCGGACAATGCTACCAGCTTCTGCAGTCATGAATTTACGACATTTCTAGCAGGACGGGGTATTGAACACCGTCGTTCTGAACCATTTCATCCAGCAACCAACGGACAGGCTGAAAGAGCAGTGAAGACCATAAAGAAAGGCCTTAAGAAAGTTGGATCGACGGAAAGGAAACCCAGGGAGTGCAATGCATTTCTTCAACGTCTCAGAAATCAACATTCGGAAGCTACGGGAAATATCCCTGCATCTTTATTTCTGGGACTACAGATTCGTGATAGAATATCCCAGCTAAAACAGAAGCCACAGGTTCCAGCGAAGTCGGCTTAGATGGTTTCTCGACTCTGCGTGGGGGTGTCTGTGGCAGCTCGAGACTGTCGAAAAAAAATACAAGTGGTGCGTGTCCCGTGTCGTAGAAATACTCGGAAGAAGGTGCATGCTAGTGCAGTCAACCGAGCTCGGCAAAATGAAGAGACATTTCGATCAAGTCCAAAAGACGGACGTTAAATAGAAAACGGGCTATTGTGCTACTGCACAGGCATTTAAGTGGTACGGTCGACCAGGGCGACGAGCAGCCAAAACATTCAGATGTTGCAGTAAGGAGACCACCTTCTACCGCTAAGTCATATTCTTCTCCGGCGCCGACATCGCCTACAGAAGTGGAGCAGGAATTTTCTACCGAGCCAGCTACGCCAGCGGATCCGATTACGTCAACACCCCTACAAGAGCCTACCGTTCTGCGACCAAGAACAAGCATAGATTATCGAGAGATGGCCGAACAAAGCCGAACAAGCGTCGTACGTAGCTCTAAGTATTACTACATACTGCATACATTATTACATATTTCATAGTCAGCGCGGGGGACTGTTGTATCTGGCCAAGTTCAGGTGGACACACGACTGTGAACGAATAGGTACGAAAAACGTCCCGAAGATTCGATAGAGATGTCTACTTGTACCGAGACGAATCGACCGCATTCACCGCGTGAGAATAATCTGTAAAACAATAAATACAGGTGACACAGAGTGCACAAAAGAACTGCAGAGAATGTAGTAGTGACACTCTACAGGTGACCGCAGGCGATCGATCGTGTTTTCACTCCTACGTACTCGGCTAGTCTAATGTTAGCCGCACCAGAACAGGCCGAACTACATTAAGAGTTTCACCAACCACAAAGTAGAGGATCCAATAGGCCAACGAAGGCCAAAACCGCACGGAGCCTGCTCGTACCGTGCGAAGCGAACGGCAACCAGACGGAAGCAGAAGTTGCTAAACACTTCTCTCGTTCACACAATTTCAACCTATTGACGGGAAACTAGTTATATATATAGTTGTGAGAGGTATATATATATATATATATATATATATATATATATATATATATAATATATATACCTCTCACAACTATAAGGCCCCTAATAAGATAATCAAGTGCTCTCGTTTTGCAGACGTTAGAAGAGAACTGAGTCACCGCAAGCGCATTTTGGATGATTCTCGTGCTTCAATGCGCGCTCTCAGCTCAAACTTTGCGTGTCATTGCAAACAATTAGTCAAAATGTTCACGCCAATCTCAGATATCAATCTTATACCATACCAGTTAGACAGTGTATCTCTGAGGCCGATAAACAGACTTGCTCTGTACCCGGTGCTCTTGAGTACCCTCAAGCAGACGACAGCAGCAGGCCGTGTTCAATTATTCTCAGATGAGAAGACCTGCACCATAAACACCACAAAAACCAGCCGGTGAAATGATCGCTGGCTTGCTTACGATGCAGAAGATGTTCCTATTGTGGGACAACGCAAATTTGCAGCGTATGATGTGCACGTCTTGCTTGTGGTGACTATGACGGACATGCGATGACACCACTTGTTTCTTTTTCTAAAAAGTAGGCCATCGAAGCGATGCCTGTACGAGGTTCTAGATCGAATTGAAACGGTAATTCGAGTAAGCGGTGGTTACATTAAATGCATACGTTTCTTAGAAATCTCCCTACCATGAAGGATGTTCCACTTCAAGCAAGGCTTCTAATGAAACCATTTCATTAAGTTGGATGCATTTTGAATAAAGCTGTTGCATTCAAGTGTTTGTCTTCATTTGAACACAACTTTGGATTATGTAATTCATCACGATTTAGTAGCCTGCATAAACGTGTATGAAGGACTATCAGACGGCTTGACGGCGTTGTGATAACAACGTCAGTTTCGATGCCCTAAACTGCTCAAGTAGAAACAAAAACGTTATTAATCTGTTTACTATTATTGATACTAACTCTAACCCTCTAATCTGCAAATCGTTCGAGAAGTCGTCGCCCAAAAAGGTGTGTGTGTGTCGTGTTGGTATCCTGCTCTTGACTATCAACTATAACCGGAGTCACCGGTCATGTTTACAACTCCACTCAATTTCGCAGTAAGAATAATAATGATAATAATAATAATACTAACAATAATACTAATAATAATAATACACGTAGTTATACAAAAATAGAAGCTTCATTAGCCACACACGGAAACAAGCCATGTTGTTTGGCAGGTAGGCCGGCCAGTCAATTGGCTGTTAGTTAGAGCAGAGAGTTGTTAGCCAACCGGCCAGTTGGGTATGGCCACGTTAGTTCGGCAATGACAAAGGGGAAGCCGTGATCAACATCGGGCAACATTGGGCACAGCAGCGACAATGGTTGCCTGCGTCTTGTTGTCGGCCGACGGACCGACCGCAAATATGTTTACGTAAGTTTGCACTCGATCCAATTGGTTGGCGAGGTTGTTGTTTTCGTTGTTACGAAAGACCGAAAATCGAAATATTGTTGTTGCTGCTGCTGCTGTCGATTCTGTCAGGCATCATCACTTTGTAAGGTCAGGCGCGCGGCGAGAACCTCTACGAAGTCATCGAAACCCTCTCAGCTCTGCGTTAGACGTGCTTCAGACGTTTCATGCTAATGGCTATGCGGGGAAGAGATATCGTCTCCATTAGGCAATAGAATTCGAGACTGTTTCGATTAAAGTTCGCCAATTCCTTCATCTCTCTATCTATCTATCTATGAAGGCAAGAGTCTCCTCAATCCGCTCAGCGATCACCGCTCGAGTCCCTGTCAGCGTTGCTACTTTACCTGGTCAGAACCCCTCCCAGAATCCGGCCGTAGCCAGAGCTCTCGACTGCATGTGTTCATATCTACCACTGCCGGCCAATGGGGGTGATTTCTCTTAGGCCCTCCACTCCAAATCATTCAAAACTCAAAAACAGTTCTCCGCACCGTTGCACTATTCAAAAATCGACTGCTGGAATGCGCCGCCGCTCCGGGCGCCCCAGAAAACACCCTTACTCCCAAACACTTGTAAACTTGTAAACATGTCATGATCCGTAATAATGATATTTTCCGCTATCCGATGTTGAATAAAATGACGCGACACGTTTCGTGTCTCCCCAGCGACACAGCCTAACAGCTAGCACTTAATGTCTTTCGTCAACGTCACAACATGCGTTTGCCTCAAAAGAAGTAGGACATGTGATTATCGCCTAGGTCCGGTTATCGTCGGTCTTAGCAAAAAAGTATTAGCTCATCTTAAACCTTGCATTGTTTTTGTCGTTGTTGTTGTTGTTTTTACAGTCGTTGTTTCGGGCTCTTATCGACCCTTTTGTTGCTCTTTCTTGCTGCCGCTGTTATTCAGATGATTCCATTTTTAACGAAGCGGCCTGCGTTGTCATCTAGTGCTGCCGGTACAAAGAGACGCCCCGAAAGGTATTCACCGAACAGATGCTTCCGTTTTGACCTGATGAAAGCGCGGCTATCGCGCTGTGTTCGCAGTTTGCAAGCAAGCAATTTGTGGTGGCCTGCTCCGGGTGGTTGGTGCGCAACGCTGCCATGTAAACACGTAAATAAATAAAAAATAAAATATATATATATATATATATATATATATATAAACGTGGTACTTAAGAGAATAAAAATATGATGTTTAGAAACGAGCGGTAATCCTTAAAGAATAACGAAGTGTATTGCAAGCACTAACTAGATTCAGTGCTACGCATATATATATATATATATATATATATATAGGATCGAATCTAGGAGGAATATATATATATATATATATATATATATATATAGGATCGAATCTAGGAGGAATATATATATATATATATATATATATATATATAGGATCGAATCTAGGAGGAATATATATATATATATATATATATATATATATCTATTTCCCGCCGTGACAGGTGATCGGCATGTTCAGAGCACTGTCGTGAGCAAGTTTTTAGAACACGAAGCTCTTAACCAATCCCTGGGGAACTCGTGCTGTCATCTCGTAGTCGCGCCCCTCCTACCGCGAGCCACCAGATGCAAGAAGATTGTCCGTCGATGTAGGCGGAGATTGCCTTGCTGCCGGGAGGGCCATTAGGCCAACGTTCCGTGTCCTGGGGGACCGGGTAGTCTCCTCTCTGGCTATATGAAAGCTTGCCCGCTTTGAGGTATCCGCCGTCGAGGGGCCTTGCCTAAACGCCCATTATGAATCCAATAGGGCTGGCTCCCTTCACTTCAATATCTTCGTGGAGTCACGCTATAATAACATTCTCCAATAATTTGCCAAGTGTATTAACGCCAGCTTAAGGGCCACAGGTCCGCAAGCTTTTAACGAGCATCATTTAAATTAGCTCTGAGGGTATTCTATCGGAACCCGGTATCCTACTGTGTGCCGGGCGCTCGTGTCTGCTCTCTCTCTCTCTAGTGTGGGTCTCTGTCACCCTTCTAAAGAGCGGTTATGAGGCAACAGAGTCCGAATAACCTCGTCGAGTACGCCCGGTGACAACGATGCCTATGGAAGGTCAGTTAGCTCCTTCCATGCCAACCCCTTGCAATTCAAGACCAGCCACCGTCCATCCCGGCCTGTACCGTCGGGCTAACCAACGTCTTTTCCACTGGTACCCGATGGTGGTCCATAGGCGCGTCGCCATCGTTAACCATAGTAGATCCTTTCTCGGACATCCAGTCCTAAGAGAGCAGCCCGTTGCTGTACGGATTTTGTTCGTCCCAGCGTGAGGTTTATGCCTCTCGTTCGGTTCCCGTCAGTGGCGGGTACCAGGTTGCGATCGCCCAGGTAGGAGCTTTTATGATCGAGGTGTCGTCATATGACCACAACACCCGAAGGCTGGCGGGAGGAATGCAATTACTTCAATAGAACTATGGAGTTGAAGACGGACCTTGAGATGAAAGGAAGACAGAGGTTTAAGCGCAGAGGCGCGGTCGAGAAGAGGACGCGTTTCCGATATATATATATATATATATATATCCCTCACGTAATATATATACATATACATCTATCTCTCGCTGTGTCATTGCTGCCACGCTGGACCGCCAGTGATAGCCGCTGAAGCATATAGTAAAAAAAAATCCTTTCGGGGCTGACTCTCAGCTTACATATATATATATAAATTTATATACATATGTATATATATAAATACATATGTATATATATATATATATATATATATATATATATATATATGCGTCTAGCTAGGCGTCTATACTTACGGTCGCTGTCCTTTTCGAGTCATGTTTTGCGTGCAGTTTTGTGCCTTGACAACAGCAGCGACGACGAACGAACAAGCTGAACAAGTAAGTTTAAATACGAAGAAGACACGCAACCACCATTGAACAGAACTCACAGGACGCACAAACGCACCACATTCGTCTCGATTGTCCTCGTATGATGCACAGCTGTTGTTATTGTTGTTGTTGTTGTTGTTGTTGTTGTTGTTGCTGCTGCTGTTGCTGTTACCCTCGTGGTCGCTCTTGCTGCGGCCGCAAGTTAGAGCTAATTAGCTCTGGTTGGTTAAGAGTAGTTGTAGTAGTAGTAGTTTTTTTTGCTATTTTATTGAATATATGTTAAAACCATTTTCAGCGGAACTACTTTCGTTTTACTTCGTTGAAAATGGAGTAGTAGTCGTAGTGTAAGCTTAGCAGTTTTTTTGTAGTACTTGTTGTTATAGTGTAGTTTTCATAGCGGCAGTTGTTGTTTCGTAAACAGCGAAATCAAACGCGGATCGAGTAGCTCCGATAGATGTATGGTTTGTAGCAGTTGTTATTACTGTTGTTGCTGCTATTGTTGTTGTTGTTGTTGGCACTGTTGTTGTTGTTGTTGTTGCTGTTGTCACTGTTGCTGTTGATGTTGTTGTTGTTGTGTGGCCATTGTAAATCTAATGATTGATGCTGGCATTGTCGTCGTTGTCGTTGTTGTCATTAATGTTACTCAGATGACACTGATGAGGAGAATTCGACGCACCTTCGATCCTTTAACATCGACACAACACACAAATACTACCGACCAGCGTCGACGAGGAAGAAGCGTAGTATCATCTGTCTCTATAATGTTGTGTTGTTAATGTGGGCCGGGTCGGTCGAGGGTGGCACACACCAGGTTGACACACCTAACTGCCAACTCTCGTTTTGATAGTACTGAATAATAATGGCCAGTCTCTCTGTGTCTATCTGTCTGGATTACCGCAACGACTGTGCTCATGATAAGGTAGCCAGTATGACAAGGTAGTTGGTGGTTCTACACGTTCGTTGTTCTCACCGTCAACTTGGCGGCTCGCTCGCTCGATTAGAGAGCGGTATTATTGTCGCGAGCGTAGGCGGACAAGGAGAGATATACAGGCGTGGGGAAGAGAGCGGGAGAAAGGGAAAACGCGCCGAATACAGGACGCAGTAACAAATGTCTGATGGAGTAGTAGAGCACTTCTTTACCATCACCGCACACACACACACACTAATCGTATATAAATATATATATATATGTGAACTATATAACCACTCACGCCCACGTCCTAAATAGTAGTTTAACTTTATTAGTACCACTACTTACTACTATTACTACTACAACAGCAGCAGCAGCTATATAAAGCAATAAAGCTATCGTAACTCTAGCAGCAACAAAAACAAATCTATGAGGCACAGCTAAGCAGCAACCAAAACAACCTACAGTAGTTGTGGTAGTAAAGTGTACAGGGCCTGTACAGGGCGGAGAGGAGGCCAACCTTGAAATCGAGGACCATGTGGCCCGGGAAGGCGAGAGATATTTATATGTATAGTTATATGTATACATATATATATATATATATATAGAGAGAGAGAGCGCGAGAGAGAGAGAGAACAAAGTCCATAGAGGGCTCGGCGGCGATAGACTTGAGTTCAGTTTTTGTTTGTTTGTTTGTTTGGCCTCCTTCTCTCGTAACTCGTTCGTGGCAGACGACGCAACGTCGTCTGCTACAAATCAAGCAACTTGTTGGCGATCTTGGGTTGTGGATTTGGCCGTCGCCGGTATCACGCCTAGCAATAGTAATAAATATTTTGCTATATAAACACTATGGCTAATACTAGCGCGAATGGCTGTCTCTCCGTCCGTGTATATTGCATTATTGTATACTGTACTGCCAATTTAGCCATTTATGCATATGGGTATGTATATATATATATATATATATATATATATATATACTTATTCTTCTAAATACGTTTCAGAAAGAACGCCACGTTTTTGCTCAACTTTACGGAGCAGTATTTATAATGATACCTATAGGCCGTCATTAAGTAATCTAGATAAAGGATGTCAACTAGATATCAAATCTGTAACTGCAATGAAATATATATATATATATATATATATATATATATAAATATATATTTAGGCGAACACTGCCGAGTGTGCAAACGTATTGTAAATGGATTAATAAATCATCACAATATTTTCTATATATATATACGCTCAAGCGTAGGCAGCGTAACGTCGGTGTATTGATTAAAAACCATTTGATTTTTAGTATATTATTTGACGGCAAAACTAAAAGTTAAGGATTGTGAGTGGAATATAATATTGTAACATTGTTGTGTTACGCTGGTCCGCTCGGGGGATGTAGACTCAGCCGGACGGGTACTGCAGACATGTCTTGTTCTGTTGAGACATGTATCGGTCGTTGAACGTTGGACGCTGTGGCCGTTGGACGTGGTCGGTTAAATTCGATTTGAATTGCGCCATAGCGCCACTTCGTCACGTGTGACCACAACAACACACCAACCACAGCCTTTCGCGCCGAAACGCCAACATCATCCGCCGTCCAAACGATCATCGGCCGACACTTGGAGAGGGTCGACCTATGATCGGCAATCTAAGTCAAACCCTAACTTGACCTGTATTCTATACTTAATCTTGATTTATTAAGAATGCAAATGGAGCTACAATTGTCTCCCGCAAACGTGTGCACTAGGATATTATTCTATCTCGTATAGAGTGGGTTGGGACCACTTCAGCAGCGTGTCCCGGGCGGACGCCGCGTTTCCGCGTTGGACGTCGAGGTCAAGGCGCTATCTCAAGAAAGCCGCAGATCTCTTGTCTCCAGTTGCGAGGTTCAGCTGCTCACCGACTCTGTGAAGGAGTTTGCGAGTGAGGTTGCCTGGACCGCCCAAGGTCTCGAACGCTAGCGGTTGAAACTCATGTGGGTAACCTATTGAGGCGTATTTTGCGAGCTTTTTCGCCTCGGCTAGATTACCAGCGTGGCCTGCTGAGATCGCCCCGCCACCGACCATTGAAGGTGCTAATGAGTCGGTAACTGTGGCGTCCCAGACAAGCATCCTGCCCCTGCTGAAGGGGGTTAGAGTCATCCCGTCAGGGCGTTTGCCGTTGTCGGCGGAGAGACCCTGGGGCTCTAGGATACAGGGAAATCCGCTAGATCGGAGCGCTCGGCTAACAGTGTCGTTAATGCTGGCATGTCTGGCCCGCCGCCCGGCACTCATGATGCACGATAACCCATGATGGGCTAACTTGTCAACAGGTTGACCACATTTGCATTGGTGGGAGGACACAAGATCACAGCCGAGCCGAAGTCCTGCCCCAATTCTGGTCGTCTCATCGTCCAAAAGGGTGCCCAGTGGGGCGCTTGGAAGCGCGTGCAACCAGACCCCGGATCCCTTAGCTGCGACCGCCCGGAGACGAGCCTTTGCAGAGTCGTCCATGGCGCCCGTGAGTAAGCCGCAATACACTTTTTCGTGCAACAACGCGCTCCAGTCGTGTTGGCTCCGTGGGTTATCCGGGACACCACTGCAAATTGTCTCCAGCTCCTCTTGTAGGCGTCTTGTATGGTCGTTGTACTGAACAGCGCCGGCCTCGTCTAGAAGTGCGATGGCGTTGTTCTCGGATCGGAGAAGGGAGGAGACTATAGCTGGCCCAGCCGAGATGAGTGGATCCGGAATCCCCAGGCCTCCCTTGGAGATGGGTAGTTGCGCCTGCTTTCGAGCGGGAGGTGCCAGCGATAGATTAAGGAGAGACTCGAGGGTGTTCAGCGTTAACTCGTTCAATGGACGAAGGTCGTCCAATCGCCCTGTCAGATCAGCTCCTCGGAGAAGGTGGGTGACCTTGGTGGCTGAAAACGACGAGTGAAGTAAAAAGAGAGCGCGATGAGCGCCGAGCGGGGTGAGGTTATTAGCGACGTCCTCTAAAACGTTTTGCCATTTTTCGAGAGCGCGTGTGAGCCCCTGTGGTCGCAGGGGGACTCCCAGAAGCTCCAGGTCGTGCTCCAGGTCGTGGTCGAGGGTGATCTTACAGCCCGGCAATAAAGCTTCAAGGGGACGGAGGTCGGGCGCCTGCGCAATATCAGCCGTAACGAAAATTTCGCACTTCTCGGGATTCAGCAACAAGCCAGAAATCTGGCGAAATTCGAGCACACGCCGGACATCTTCAGCGACCATGTCTGCGTCTCCCCCTAGCACACCGTCATCAAGGTACCAAATGTTTAGTGAGCTTTTAAGGGAATCGACCAGCTCTTTAATGCTCAGGCAGAACAATGGAGGGGCCAGAGGATCACCCTGTTGCAGCCCCGTGGCCGAGGATATGAGATCGTCTGGGAGAACCAGGAAGACGAAACATCGACTGCGAAACACGTTCTGGTGGCCGGGAATGGACAAAATGGTTGAGGAAGCGGTACGAGAGTGCCGGTTGTGCGCATTACATGACAAGACAGCGGTGGCTACCACAGCGCCCGTGAGGATGACGCCCTGGTCAGCTCAGCCGTGGACAAGGCTAGCAGTCGACATCCGAGGCCCGGACACCTCATTGGGACCGGAAGCGCGATACGCGGTGGTTGTCATAGGTTACTACTCGAAGTGGGCGGAGGTTGAGTTCATGGCAGAGACAACAGCTCGTCGGATCATTGGCATGCTACACAGGCTCATATACCGTGAAGGCATTCCGGTCAGCATAGTAACGGACAACGGACCCCAGTTCCTGAGCTATGAGTTCGAAGAATTCATGACCGAATTCGGAATTCGACACATTCGTACACCCGTGTACCACCCTCAAGCAAATGGGTTGGTGGAAAGATTCAATAGGACACTGGGCGGCTTCATCTGGTCGGCCGCCCAAATGAACGGCGACCGGCGGAGACGCCTGACCGAGATGATCGGCGCATACAACGCAACCGCACAGGCAACGACAGGCAAATCGCCCGCTGAATTACTACATGGACGGTCTATGAGGACGAAACTGGACGCGGGTCTCCGGCGAGGAAACACCAATCAGAATGATGAAGATGAGCGAGTGCGAGTGGAGACAAGGCAGAACAAACAAAAGGAGTACGCAGACAGGAGGAGAGCGGCAGTGGAAACCAAGTTCGCGCCCGGTGACTGGGTCAGAATACGGAGACCAGTCGCTGCAAAGGGGGAGGAGAAGTATGGACCACCGACGAGAGTTAAAAGACAAGTCGGTGAAGACATGTACGAGTTGGAAGACGGTAGGAGATGGCACAGAAACCGGTTGTCGCGTGCCGGCCAACCACAGGTAGCACGGGCAGCGCAGATGCCAGGCTATCTACAGCGCCCGGATCAAGGTGCGCAACAGAGACCTGAAGAAGAAATACGAGGTGCGCCAGAAGATCAACACGAGAACAACAGCGCGCCGTGTGAAGAACGTCCACGGCGGATGAGACGCGCACCGAGCCGTCTACGGGAGTTCGTGGGTGAAGATGGGGCCGAATTCGAAACAAGCCGGTGAAGGGGGGAGAATGTAGGATAGCAGCGTCCGTTAAGCTGCGCGGGTATATATATATATATATATATATATCGTCTGTTGGCGGCAATGCTGAAGCAAACTAAATACATGGCGCCAAATAGAAGATGCCGCCACCCTACTAGCGAAGACGCGGGAAGTCACTAAATGCGCGGGCAATCTCTGAGTATATAAGGAGGCATGAGAATAAATGAAGTAGTAGTCGTTGGTGCGAGCCCGGCAGAGGACGTGTGTTGTTTGAGAGAGAGCCTAGCGAACTCGTATCAGTCGTCGTCCGATCGTTAGGGTGGTGGATACTACAGAGCCTTACCACTGCACGTTTGTTTTTAAGGGGTCTGTCTTACAAAGCAATGCGAAAGCAGCGTTAAACGTGGCTTGGTTTTCGGGTCAGTCTGAAAAATTTGATCTCTGTACCAGGCTTCAACTGCTAGAAACTCGAACAAACTGAGTGGGCTATCACTGTAAATGACAAAAACCATTGTATTTTATATGTTTCGATTTATATATGTCCGATACGCATGACAAGTTCTTAAACATCTTTATATATATATTGATAAACTATTTTTACCCCATCTAGCGCCAAAATCACTTCCGGTTGCCCGCGGGGAACAATTCTCGAACCTTTTATGTATACGAGGTGTGTTCAAAAAGTATCGCGACTTTTGTGTTTTTTCAAAAATTATTCATTTATTCATGAATATCTATTTTGTCCCCTTCAAAGTAATCCCCATGAGATATTATACACTTGTGCCAACGGCTTTTCCAATCTTCGAAGCACTTCAAAAAACCATTTTTTTTTATCTTGTTCAGCTCCTTCGATGCCGTCTTTATCTCGTCAAGCGTAGCGTAACGTTGTCCTTTCATGGGCCTCTTCAGTTTAGGGAACAAGAAAAAGTCACAGGGGGGCAGATCTGGGGAATACGGTGGCTGCGGCATCATTAGTGTGTTGTTTTTGGCCAAAAACTCGAGCAACGATGTGTGAGCAGGGGCGTTATCGTGGTGCAAAAGCCAATTTTTGTTCTTCCACAAATCCGGGCGTTTCTGGCGGATTGCTTCGCGCAAATTGCGCATAACTTGCAGGTAATATTCCTTATTGACCGTTCTACCCTGTGGCAAGAACTCATGATGCACCACGCCCCTGCAATCGAAGAAAACTGTCAGCAAAACTTTCACATTCGACCGAACTTGGCGCGCTTTTTTCGGTCTTGGTTCGTGCGGCAGCTTCCATTGAGATGATTGAGCTTTGGTTTCCACGTCATAACCATAAACCCACGATTCGTCACCAGTTATGACCCTCTGGAGCAAATTTGGGTCGTCGCGGACAGAGTCCAACATCTCATTAGCAATGTTCATGCGATGCTGTTTTTGGTCGCAATTGAGCAATTTTGGTACGAATTTCGCGGCGACCCGTCTCATGCCCAAATCATTGATAAAAATCGAATGGCACGAGCCAATCGATATGTTTAGGTCCTCAGCAACTTCTCTAACGGTGATTCGACGATTGGCCAATACCATTTTCTCCACTTCATTAATTTTTTCGTCTGTTGTTGAAGTGCTCGGGCGTCCGGCACGCTCTTCGTCGTTCACATCTTCTCGGCCTTCTGAGAACATTTTGTACCACCGATAAACGTTGCTTCGGTCCAAGGTAGCTTCTCCGTATGCCACAGTCAACATTCGGAATGCATCCGCGCACTTAATTTCGTTTTTCACACAAAATTTGATACAGGTTCTTTGATCCATTTTTTTGAATAGGTAAAAATCGAAGACGATCCAAAACACGTGCAAGCAAAGCAGCTGTCAACAATTAAGTGAACATTCAAAATGGCAGAGCTTGTCGGCATAAGTGAGAGACATGAGTACCAACATAACGCCACAAAAAATCGAAATTCGAATATACGTAACCCGCGAAAATTCAAAAGTCGCGATACTTTTTGAACACACCTCGTATGTTGTACCTCTGAAAAATGTGGTGTCCAAAGCCATACCGTATCGGTCAAGGTCATGTTAATATTTTGACCGCGACGTCAAGCATATACGGACGACGTGAACATATTTCAAGAAGCAATCGATATCTTACCAGCAAAGCGCTCGTCCTAATCGTTAGAAACTACAAAAGGTTTTAAACTGGTGCATGCCCACGTTGCCGGTGTTTCCATAGCATCAGCTCCTATCATGCCATTGCTAATACGAATAATCTTACGAAGCAATATCTCCGAATAAATATCTTTTATATTTCCGGTCAGCCCATGGTTTGGTCCGCTAAGATCGCAATTTGCTACGACCTCCCTTTCGCGTCCCATCGATGTGGTCCCGTCGTGATTGGGTCTCTCTGTAAGCTGCGATGGGTGGTCGCCGCGTGGAGTTCCAACTGAGCCATCGCTCTCGGGTACTAACACAATAGGACGTCTACTGGTTGTACTAAACTAGGCTGAATATGCCTTTGTCTAGCATAGAGCCGAGCTTCTTCTCAACTCACCAGAGCGTATGGAACGCTACGACATCAGAAGTCCATTAGGTTGGGCACGTCCTTGAACTGAACGGAAAGTGAACGTGGCGTCGGCAGCGCACTCATATCAAGGGTTATCAGTCATGGGAATGCCGCCAATATTTTGTGAGAAAGTTAGACAAGCGCAGTAACAGAACAACCTATTACTACGCCGTCGATAACCGATGGCGTCAGTAAGTCGGTTAAGCATCCCTTCCAGCGTGCATTGTGACCACCAAGGAACCGCCACTAGTAAGAACATCAGCGCCGTCATGAACAACTCTGTAATCTGACGATTACAGAGTTGTTCATGACGACTATTGCTAGACTATTGCCGATCGAGCACACCATCCAACGTCAACATTGCCAAGGAACAGTTATCAGCCACAACATGGAGATCGCCATAAACAACCCCTACGTGAGACCACTTGGCCAACATACTAACGACAATAAGACCTGATTAGTGGCGGATACTATCTAGCTGCTTCAAATGACAGAAACCGGGCCACAAAGCTCTAAGCCCTTCTCAGCTATACATACCTGCTATCCAACCCTATCTATTCTAGACTGCCAAGAGACCGAGGCTGCTAGGAAGGTCTGCTTTAAATGTGGCAGCCCGGACCACAATGTTAAAGATTGCAAAGCGGAGGTACCGAAATGCCACGTTTGCGGAGTACATGGGCATCGCGCAAATCGCATGGCCTGTTTTTCGGCCGGGGAAAAGTAAAGAAACTTAGGAAGTCCTAAGAAGAATAACAACCTAAAGCAAATGCGAAACTTTGGCATAAAGATGACGAGGCAGTCGTGAGACAACCCGACTTCCAACTAGCCAAGTATAAGTCCGCCCGAACGAACTCCCCATGGAGTGGCTAATCTATTTAGTAAGCGGTGGCTGAAGGTCTTCCAGGCTTTGAACAACTGGCTGCTTAGAGAAGAGAGGTTTCTCAGGCTATAGAAGAAGGCAAACCTTGTAAGATCCTGAAAATGGGTCTGGCCAATAGCTTGGCCTTTACGGCCATGGCTTACGACGGGGTGCTGGACATAAACAACTATTTAGAGGGAGCCGAGCTGTTGGCCTACACGGATAACTTGGAGCCGAGCTGTTGGCCTACGCGGATAACGCCCTGATCACGGCGCGGACCGAAGCGGCCCTACAGAAGATAGCCAACGGAGTTTTACCGATGGTGACGGAGTGGGCGAACCAAAATCATCTGACGCTTAAGATTAAGAAGACCACATAAGATTGAAGCGCTGTGTCTGACGGGCCGGAAGAAGACAAAGGGAGTTTGCTTTATGATGGCAGTCCTTCCGATATAAATTAGGGAAAAGGCAAAGTACCTGCACATATTATGCCAAGGATTGGGGGTGTATCGGGGAAAACCAAACGGCTGCTAGCTTTAGTTGCCGAATCGTCGGCTCTCTACGCAGCGCTTGTCTGAGCGGACATGGCACTACGGGCGACGAAATAGGAGAGCACTCAAGTTGGCTCAATAGACACTAGCAACCAGGGTTAGCCGCGCGTACAGGGTGGTCACGACCGAAGCCTCTTTGTCCTAGCTAAGATGCTACCATGGGACATACTGCTGGGAGAAAGACGCAGGATATTTCTGGAGGAAAATCTGGACCTTGCCAGAGCTAGAAGTGCCGCAATCGCAATCTGGCAGAAAGAATGGGTAAACCCGGTGTGACCAGGGGGAGCTGGACCAAAAGTCTGATATCGGACCTCAAGGCTTCGTATGACTGTCGACATGGGGAGTAAACCTACAGGTTCTGATCGGTCACGGTCAGTTCCAGAGCTACATGATTAAGATAAGTAGGATAATCTGGGAAGGCGGACGGCGTGGAACACACTGTTTTACACGGCGAGTCTTTTTCAAGGAAGCAAGGTCACGGGCTACTAAAAGGAGGTGCTAAACTATATGGTGACTTCGACGGCGCAGCGTGGAAGGAAGCGACGAACAGTTCGACACAGTTTGGACGCTCAAGACAGCCAAGGAAACCGCTAGGCGGGAGAACTTCACACGGCAGCCTCGGGAGAGTGGCCAAGACGAGGAGCCTAATAAGGGTGGGAGGGAAAGTGCAGCCAGGCCCTCAAGCTTTTGGCGCACCCCTTCAGGGTGATGTTTAACTTGGCATGAACCCCCTATCTGGATGCATGTGTAAGGGCCTCAATGGGTTGCTAGGAAGAAAACACGAATATTGTGCACCACGGCTGCTGTTTTTATTTCGTCTGACTCCTCTGCTGCGTCGGTACAGCGCCGCCTCGCCGGCCTGTTCCACAACACTGCGACACCGCGTCTCAACAACGTCTCTTCTTACTGACTGTAATGTCGTTAGTTCTCCTACCGGCAACAAACTTAGATCACAGCAACACCAACGATAGAGAGTCGTTGCTGGTGCTGCTGCCGTAGCGTTCCCCTCTGCGCTAAGGCTTGTTGATTCTACGCCGCTGCCAGCAGACGTCGCTAAGCTATGGTACTCTCTACCCACATACCCGCTTACAATAACAATAACATAGATACTCCCCTCCCTCCTAACTGTGAGCAATATTAGTTTCACCTATAGGACCCGGTTAGGGGGATGACAAGAGGTATGAGGGTTTTAGCAGGTAATACAAAGGCTTTGGTAGTCGTCGAGCTACCAGCCGGAGTGTAGTCCTGCACAGCGTACCCCAAAAAGCATTTTCCCCTCCTGTATAACAAACATTACAATGACAATCTACGTAAATGTGCAGAAAGACAGAGGAATACATAGCAGTATTAAGGAAAAAAACCGGCAGGGACGCGTCTGCCATGGCTTCGAAAAAATGCCAAGTGTTACCGAGTCTGGTAGGGCGAGAAGGAATGTTTGTAAGCCCCACACTAGTCACGCTGTCGCGCCGCAACCATAACATCGGCAGTATCATCATAACCGCGCATTTGGGTCGAGTTTGTCAGCGCGCATGGATTCGCACGCGGCCTCTTCTGCATTATCTAATAACTCGCCAGTGGCTTTTCTTGCCTCCAAAAATGTTGCCTACTTGAAGTGGGCGTGCTTTGTGTATCTTAATTGCGACTCAATGTGGTTTCTAAGCCGGCTGTGTTCCTGGGTTTGTTTTGGTTCATTCAGAAGCACTGTTTCTTTATCTAATTGTTTTGTGTCTATATACCCAACGTTATCCATGGCTTGAGTATGGTCTTTTTTGGACGTGCAAAACCGATTTCTGTATAGTAAGTGAGGCTGTGATCACTTTACACATTGCCTCTGAGTTCTCTTCTCATGGCCTAATAAATTGATCAATTTTATTTCTTCACTTCGTTCGCAAATTTCTTGTGTCTGTTGTTATTGATTTGGATAGGGTCTTGTTTTCTCACTTTGTCTACATGTAGTTGATGCTATGTCTAGCGTAAGTAGAATAGCATGGTGATGACGCATGCCTCTGGCACTTTGTAACTCGATATGAGCGGCTGATCTCGTTTTTGTCAATACTTGGTCGATTCTAGTGGCGCGATCTGCCGTAACTCTTGTGCGGTCTGTTGTTTGTAGCGTATGTCCTTCTTTCGATAGGGTGGTGTATGTACGCGTAGCTGATTCCTGACGATTTGCTAACGTCAATATTTACATATGCAGGGATTATCTTGTTATGTGAATCGACTGATTTGCACAACATTTTTAGTTCTTGGATGAACGTTCCTGGTTGATAGATAGGTTTTATTATTCTCATGAGTGGTTTACATTTGTACAGAGGTTCACAGCTCCTCAAAGCCATCAAAGGCTAGTATGGAGTGTTTATATTGCATGTCATCTTATAATTTTATTTATTGTCATTCTGATTATTATCATCATGGTCATTACCATCAGAATTACGTACCCGGTCTACAGCGGCGGCGGCACCCCCGAAGACAACGCACACTGTGATGACGCGTAGTTAAACCGATCACTCAGGGACGAATGCAGGTGGAACACTCGAGATGCCGAATGTTCGGGAAGATCACTATATATGAGTTTTATTTACTATTCCTTGTGGATTATATTTTGAATCACATGCGCTCGCTGTCATGTCATACAGCGTGCTGCTGGCTTCGTACATAGTCTTATATTATTGCTACGGTATCATGATATGTACTTTAACAAACATCCTCGTCTGTACGAACAGATTATCACTATACGAACGCTACGGCGTCCCCTTGACCAAATAAGTAGTCCGATAAAGCATGGCCTGGTCCATCCTTCGCTCGGCAGCGCTACGCGTTAGACCCACGTTGTGTGTGTATGTATCCTTTCGGGGCTGACTCTCAGCCAAGATTTAACGTCCATGGGACTGCTTTTCGCATTGCTTCATAGACGGACCCCCATAAATACAAATGTGCACCGGTGGGGCTCGAACCCGCGCACCTATCTAGTGTCTCCTCCGGTTGCGAGGCGCAGACGCATGCCACTACGCCAACGGGCTCGACGTGTGTGTATGTGCTGTCATTCATCCTACCGCAGTCCCTCGCGTTGTAGTACCCGTCGGGCTGAGGCTACATTCACCAGTGAACTTGGCGTAACAAACGTCGTTACAATATTAGATTTGTTCTTAAGTTTGCATGCCACTTTTTTTGGTTGGTATAGTTGCGGGGCAATATGGCAGAGCTAGCTTTGATCGTGTGGTTGAGCCTTTTCGCTGTTACAGCTGCTGTCGTGACACCAGGAATACTGATCAGTTGTTGGATTAAGCTGGCAATCGTCGCTGACGAGTTTTTGGCAGGGTCAGGGATGTTGTATACAACAACATCCCGCAGTAACTGTGACTGTTCGAGTTTCAGAAGCCGCTGGCTGTCAGCGGTCTCCACTGTTGAGCTGCTCTCAGTTTTGTCAAGCCGCTCTGTTAGTTTCTGCACGCCTTGTGAATAAGTGAATGGTTTGAATTTGGTTTACCTTGGCAGTCATTTGTGCCATTTTTTAGTAATTGCTGCGATACCATCGTTCATCTTGGGCAACAGCTGCAACGGCATTTTTTATTTCCGGCAGTTCAATTTAAATGCTTGAACAAGCACGAACAGTTTACACATCAGAATTGCAGTAAAACCTAAAATAGCTAAAACAAAGTATTTTCGTTTGCTTCTTATTTGTCTCCCACCGTCATATGACTCGTATCGATATCGCTAGGTGGATATTGGAGGCTCAATCTAACCGTATTTAATAGAAACGCCTATTTTGAGTTTTATCCCTCTCACTTGTTAGCTTCGCAGATCCTTACACTAAAACCAACCGCGTTGAACTTCAAGCGCAGAGGACTCCACTTTGTTACAACAATTTTTCACAGAAGATAAGTGATGATTCACAGCTACGGCATGGAACTAAAGGTACTTTTTCAGCGGCACTCAAAAATATGTCGCGACCTACTACTCAAATTAAGCTAAGTTTGACCAAAGTTAAGCTGCTTTTGACGTTTTTCGATCTCCAAGAATTGGTTCGGCAGTCATTACAAAGGCCCTACAACAGCCATGATAATTAAGAACTCATACCATGCAGAACGACCAGGGAAAAAGAACTCTTGAAAAACAACTTCTAAATTTTTCATCACTACAATGCCCCGACTCACATGTTGATGTTTACTTGGAACTTTTTTTGAACCTACTGTTTCTTCCTGTGTTCCCATGTTCTCCCGTGGGAATCTCTAGGTCTCCGGATTTAGCTTGCCCTAGCTTCTCTTTGTTTCTAGAAACTAAGCCTCAAGGACAAAGCCCTGACATTTTAGATAATATCAGATAATATTTGCAATAAAGCGACACCGAAAACTAAATATTTCGGCCACTGCAAGAAAGGAGAGGTGTATCCCAAAATAATAAGTCTAATTCTTAGCACGACGACTAGTGTAGTCTAATACAAATACATGTTAGCACTTTGGGGTGAACAATCGTCTAGTCATAGGTTTTTCTAACCCGAGATTAGCCCAGTCCAACAATGTACCCCGAACAAATACTCAATTTCCTTGTTGAAAGTTAAGCGACCTTAAGAGCTTCTGACGTAATACTTCAGATGCTCTTGAGTTTCCTGTCGAACTTTTCTTTTCCTCGGTCCACGCCTGCACCGACCATTAAAGGGGCTGATGAGTCAGTTATAAACATGTGAGCACACTCAAATGGGATCAGAGTAAGACCTTCAGAACTTTTTCATCGGCCCTGGACAGATTCGCTTTCAGTGCACACGGAAAGCCGGGAGTTGCCCGGGTTGCAGGTTGTGCTCGACCTGCACTCAGGAAGCATAACAAGATATATATATATATATATATATATATATCAGTGTTAAAGATGTCCATTGGAAACTTGGGAGTGACACTGAATCACCACGTAAATGCACATGAAAGTATAAGAAAATCAGAGATAGTTTTATGATGCTTTTTATTAGTCAAAACGATAGCCATCGTTCAATATACAGTTACTATGTACACTGCCACGCACCAGCTCTATATACAAAACAGTTATATATCATACCATTCGTTATGCTGAAAAGATGGCCATCTCAAAGTGGCAAACTCATTAGTGGAAATTCACTCAACATGTAAAAACAAGCGTTAATCAAAATATGGCCTCTGGTTATTATTAAGTTGTAAGCGCCGCCTACGAGTAGAGCATACAGCAATGTAAAACAAAATACCTGCATGTGCACCTTTATATTGCTTCAAATAGCAAGGATTATTTCAAATAATCCTTTAAGCATGGATATTTGTTAATCACATATGTATATACACACAATCCGTTAATGATTGATCATATTGACTAAATTATATATATATATATATATATATATATATATATATGCGTGTATGGCGATACATTTTATTTGATTACGTACTCTGCAGTGGAATACGTTTACACTATAGTTGTCTCACACATGTAGCCAATAATATTAATCAACAGAAAACCAAAGATTACATATTGAACCTCTTGACAGTATGACATACACTTAGCGTAGTGCCACGTACGCAAGCTTTGTCATTCTACCATGCCCGTAGGGCTGGTCCAACTGCGTTCGCTCGTCTAGATCACTCAGCCAGGTGACGAGTGGGCTGTCAAAAGAGCGCGTTCTTCATATCGTGCGCTACACTTGCAAGCGATTGCTGTAGCCGGCGGCCGAACTTCGCCGGCACGGTATCGTCTTGTACGAAGTACTTCATGAAATTGTCCCGACACTGGGCGTCCATCAGCCGCGGACAGCTGTCCCGGTAGTGGTGCAGGAGCCCGATGTCCGAGCCGACAATAGCGCACTTCCGAACCGTGGGCCGGAGCGGGATCAACGCATAGTGGTTGAAGACGGCCAACGAGCCGTCGGCGGTGAAGATGCTCTTGATAGCGGAGCCCGGCGCGGACAGGTTGGCCGACCGCCGCGTCTGCGCGAGAACGTCCATCGACGTGTTAGCGTCACGGAAGAAGTACGCGTTGCTGAACGCAAACGAAGCGTACGCATCGATGGCATTGGGTTTGACCTCCTTGACCTTGGCCATGAGGCCGGTCCACGACGCGACGTCGGGATCGCGGGGCACGATCAACTCGTCAACGTCCAGCAACACGATATACTCGAACTTGTCGTTGTAGCGGTAGTAGCAGTCGTTGTAGGGCACCAGCTCGAGACGCCGCTTCTGCCACGCCAAGTTGAAGAGCAAGTTCTGCGCGAAGCCCAGACCCTGCGGGAACTCGCGAGGCGGTAGCGTGATCTTCTGCACGGTGACGCCCCGATAGCGCTGGTAGAACTTGAGCATGCGTCGGGTGTTCTTCGGCAGCCGATAGCTGTACATGTGGATGTGCTTTGCGCCAAGCAGAAACAGCATCTCCATCCACTGCATCAGTTCGCGGCTGTTGTCTCGCGTAAAAAAGAGTCCCTTTGTGCACACCATAAAGTCGCGCCGAGGCTGTTTCGCCGGTCTCCTGCAAAAGTGACACGGCATTAACAACCATCCGGTCATACGATGCTGTAAATTACATGAATTATGGTTTAGCTCGTCACTAAACATATACAGCAATATGTCTACATATATATACATACATACATATGTATATATTTATATATATATATATACATACATATTATTATCATCATTTATTTAAGTGTAGCAAAATATACATTTGTGATGTAAGAACGTGTGCACAGCCCGCTGGGGTATAACTCAAGGCACTAGGTCCAGGCTTGGGCTGGTCCACCTAGCCAGGGTACCTCTCACCGAAGCGGCATTCCCGCTCTGAATATCTAATGACAGACGTTGCAGTAAATACTCGCCCGCCCTCTTGTCTCCTGTAGCGAGCGCCAATCATATATATATATATATATATAGCAAAACAAATCATATCGGTTTATATGTATGTGTATAATATTCGGGTTACACTTCACAGATGCAGGTGCTACAACGATAGGTATTTTTAATGAAATGTGACTTTGACATAAATTGTGACAGATTGCCTGTAAAAGAGCGTGTCACTAACACAATCTGATGATGATATTATGGTTTAGCCCTTCACTAAATATCAAGTTGCGTATGTAAGTATGTAATGTAGTAACATACACCTACATACTGTTAAATGCTTCAAACAAATGTGGGCAATATTGTCAAACGCGCACAAGTTGAATCGAGTCGAGGGACTCCTGTTAGGTTACTCTTCAAGAAAAAATCGGAGGCATATTTTTGGGTGCGCTAACCTTGAGCAATACAATTTGTTTGATGTTCGCGACAATAGCCCGTGCGTTAGACGTAACACCCAGGAAGCGCTAACGTTAGGCGTAAAAAGTCCGTTAGAAGCAGACATTTTCATTCGCATATGGCAAACACAGAAGGGCGCATTGTAAAAGTATATCAGCCTCTATTGATGACTATATTCATAACAACTGCAGACTCAGACGCTGGAATACTGACGTACAAAACCATACGCGGTTTTGACGTAGAGGAAAACAAATAACTAGCCATATTGTTCACACAGAGTTACAACGAACCATATTTTTGCTACCTACAGTAGACAATAATAATAAATTGCGCATATTACCGTGTAGCATAGCCTACATAATTAAATATATGTATTGCTTTAAAAGATGTATTATTTTTAGATATGCTTATATAAGGATAATAATTGCCGGTGCATTGATACACACCATTTAAGTTTCCACTATCAAGAAGTGTTTGTCGTTAGAAAACCTTAGCCATCAGGCTGTATTAAACACCAGCACGGAAAATATCGCCACCATCAAACAAATGCGAAAACATCAAAATAAGCTGAAAAGTAAGTTTCTACAATAACCACTAGTACGAGATACTTCCCCAGCAGAATAGTGATAAAAGCAACAGGTGACAAAAAAACAGAAGAAAAATAGTCGAAATTTATAGACCCTTGCCACTAAAAAGTCCTCCCTCTTAAGGAGCACACATAGATTTGCAGAACGAATCGCATTCATGGTCATATTAATAAAAAGTACGTGTCAATACGCTTAAGAATGCAACAGCAGCGGCCTAAATCATGATCTCCGTGTATCCTAACTAAAGGCCCTTTTCGGTGTCAGTGTTGTCATTGGCGAATAAAGCCTCCCACCTGAGTCGGAGACGGTTTGAAGGACAGCCGCATGGATCCGTGACAAAAGAAACACTGATCGGAACTTCACGAAGGTCGGCGCCTATTTGGCACGAGATAATGTACGGCGTGAGGAAGTCCTTGACTGTGCCGTTGTCCCACGAATCGATCCAGACCTTGTCGAGGCTCACCCTAGACGTGATCTGTTCGCCCGAAGCCAGGTTGGCCAGACAGAACAGCCTCACCTGCGTGGCCGATTTTCGAAGCAAGCCTTCGATCGTCGCGTAGAAAATCGCGAGGCGCCGCAATTTTCAGTGGCGCCGGTACCCAATCAAACCGTGACACAATAAACAAGAATAACAGCACACACGCACACAAGCTCATTATTGCACGGGATGTCTCGTTATGCTGCGCTACGCTGATAGGCACGCTACACCGGCAGTCAACCATTCGCCGGTACTTGGCGCATATTCGTAATGGGTGATAGATCATGTCTGTCATATATATATATATATATATATATATATACACATTTGCAGCTCAAATCATTGTATTGAAAATGCCATAAATACCACAAATATTGGAAATACCAATAGAAGCAAACTCACTCAAAACAGCACACTACATATACAACACACAGATAGATACAGCAAAAAATTAATGGCAGACAATGTTGGCGAAAATTAGGCTGAAGCCAAACATGCAATGAAAACGATTAGCGCATCAGAGGGCCAGATACAAATACGTTTTAATATTTTTTTTCTGTATATAGAACTTTCAAGCTACTAGTTCCTGGCTCAAATAAGTCTCACTCTGTTGCTGGCATCCTCTTTCGTGGAGCTTTTCCTGATTTGTTCGGAAAGTTTTTTAACTACAAATCTTTATGACAGCGTGCAACGATCAAACATTGAACCAAAGTGCGCACTCTACCGAGTAAGGAGAAATAGATAGCCCTCCCCGGTACACCCGGTATCAAACTTGGAATCGAGCAGCACACCAATGGCCAGGGAAGTTCTGGTAACTTGGCAACAGTAGGACAAAAAAAAGTATATATATATAAAACGGCTGCTAATACTAAAATATTTGTTTGAACTGAAGTTTTATACCTTACAACCAAATGTTTTTTACATTGAGATGACCTTCGTTTTGGTTCGCTGAAAATTGCTGGTTTTCACACTCAAACATTGTATTGTGTCAATCTTCTCGTGTGTCGGATCTTTGGGGTAACTACGACGGCAACTTAGTCATGTGTTCAGTTTTATCGTCCTCATCTGGCAGCCTACCGATAGCTCGTATGAAGTTTTGTGTCTCGCCGTCAACTTTGAGCCGGTTGTCGAGGTGCGCCGAGTAGATCTGCATATCGACGCCGGGCACAATCGACCACTCGGCGGTGAAGGCGGGTATCGCGCAGTCCAACTCCTGGACCGGGGCCGCACAGTTGAGGTCTGCCGAATCGCGCTGAGTTCGCCATCGGGCCCGACTGCGACTGTCGAGTTTGAACTGCTGCTGCTGTTGCAGGACGGCCAATGTAAGAAATGCCGTCACGGCCAACACCAGGACGAGTTTGGCACGAGGCCTACTGCTGACATATCAGAGGGCAACACCAGAATGATTCGTTAGAATTTCGTTAGCGGAATCGGAAATCGTCCGGCTCGGAGAAAATGATCACTTCAGTCGGTACAACCAACGTGCAAAAACTACACAAAGTGGATTTAGATGCATTCCTATTCGTAACAGTAAGCTCTCTCTCGTTATTTTATATATATATATATATATATACGTAGCTGCTCATCGGTATATATATATATATATATATATATATATGTAGCTGCTCATCGGTATATATATATATATATACAAAGATGCTACTCTGAACTTGGCTCCAGAAAGCGCCGCAGATTAGTGACTCAAGCAACTTCAGTATCATTAACGTTGTATTGCTCTATAAGAGCCATTCACGTCACTCTATCTACTGCCTCTATACATTAGCTGCTACTGTTGAAAAGAGGCTCGCAAAAAAAGCAAACAAATTGGCAAAAAATTATCTTTGTATACGTCGCATTATATAGGGACGCACAGTAGCGAACTGGCAGTTCATGTCGTTTATTCTTCCCGACAAATTGAAAATTGGCGCCAAAGCAGACTGCCCTTTCCCGGAACACCCGAATGAAATAATAACAACAACAACAAAGAGGCATGTCAGATGCCGAATTCTGTTCGTTTCGTTGTGTCGGCAAACGGACGTTCAAGCGGCGTAGGACTGCTTTTGTGTGGGTGTCAATGGGTCTAAGTGTGTATGTGTGGGTGCGTCCAGAAGTACGTATACGCGTGTATATATATATATATATATATATATATATATATATATATTAACATATATATAGCTTGTACATGCATGCACATTTACATAGCAATATATATTGTTACAGCGTTCCAGCTATTCATTAAACAGTTCTCTCCACCGTTCGCCGCGTTAATGAATTTTGAGTTAATTATTTAATTTCCTGGTTATTCAAGACATTGTCAAGAGGCAAAACTTTTGCACGCCAATTCAGAGTCGCCAATCGGATCGGAATCATTCACAGTCGTCTGAATTCGACAAACATGCTCTGTCTTATGGAGATGACATTTAGCTGTATCTATATATGTGTGTGGCTCAACTCGGCAGATTAATTAATAATTTCATTTCAACGTTCAAGTGTTTTTAGGTGAACGCGCTTAACGAACTGCCGTTCTGAGTAAGTGACGGACAAGTCGCGACGAGCAGCGGCTAGCATGGAAAAGCCTTCTGTGCTCTCGTGCAGCCGGTGCGGTTATCCCGGACACTTTACGTACCAGTGCAGGAACTTTCTGAAGGTTCGTGCCTCGCTGACGGTGACTACAGCACTCATCACAGCGCTATATATGCATCACATACACAGAAACACACATACCCACAAACTATATATATATATATAGGCGCTGTGTTCGCGCTGTAGATCTCTATTTAGAACACCGTGTCTCTTGCTCTTCTTATCGTAGGGCGATTTTTGTGATCGATCAGACAACCACCACTACCACTATTAATTACTACCACACCGACTGTGTCTCTGTCACTGACGAGGAATGTCTTGAGAACACAAGAAAACAACGGTACTTGATGTAACAGAACCCCTAGATACACAAGCAGTGGTTTGAAGACATGTTGAAGGTGGCGGTGAAGTTTGAGTTTATTCCCACAGCCTTCTTCTCTCACAGACACAACACACACACACACACAGTAGCATGAGCAAGAGAAATGGTGACAACAACAACAAATAGCCACAAACTCTACGAACTTGGCACTACATGAACAACGACACTATAAGCAACAACAACATTACAACAACAGCAACAACTCTGATAACACTACCAGCTCATCGGCGTACATAGTAGTTTGGTAGGATTGCTGCACAAGGAGTTAGTTGCTGCTGCTTCTGCTGCACCTGTCGTCTTGCCAGAGGCTCCAGTTATGGCGATGTCTTCTGAAGCGGTTTAATCCGTTGCTTTCATCATTGTTGTCGTTGTTGTTGTTAAGAGAGCGGTAATGTTGTTCTTGTCGTTATTGTTGTTGTTGCTGTTGTTGTTGTTCTTTTTGTGGTCGTTGTTGTTGTTGTTAAAAGTGATGTTTCTTCTGTCGTTGCTATTGTTGTTCTTAAGAGACTGGTGTTTTTGTTGTTGTTGGTGGTCTGCTGGTCATGCTTCTCCGGTTGCGCTCGGTATGCGCGCGTTTCCTGCTTGGTGCCGTTTCTCTCTCTCTCTCTCTCCCCCTATATCTCTCTCTCTCCCTATATATCTCTCATTCTCGCAGCGGTTCTGCTCTGGTGCTGCTCCGCGATCAGGTGGAAAAAATTAGAAGAATTTTACTACTAAACTCGAATTTCTATTTGCCAGCACAAAAGTAGCACGAGCAGCAACAATAACAACAACCGCCGCCGCAACAACAACAACAACAACAACAGCCACAACAACAACAACAACAACAGCAACAACAACAACAACAAGTACTGCCGTGCTGCTGCTGCTAGCACTATATGCTGCTATTCTCATACGGCTCAGTCTTAGGCTGTTGCTGCTACTGCCGACGTTGGGCTGGGCTGGCTGGTTGGCTGTGGCGGCTCTCCTATTTGCAGGCTATCTGTATTGTCTTTTCCTTGGCTTGAGCCGAGTACCCGTCACTGACTGACTGACTGACTCACTCATCCACTCCCTCTCCCGCGTCACTTGCTTCTGCTTCTGCTGTTGCTGCGTTGACTGGTTTGGTTGGACTGGCTGGTTGGACGGCGGCGGCGGTGGCGCGTCGAGACGCACGGGCGGCCGGGCGGCTTATGATCATGATCATGATGGTGGTGATGGTGAGGGACTGCCATTGCCGCCGCCGCCGCCGCTGGCGCAGCCGCCCCGGCTTGTGGCTTTTTGGGTTGTCATCGTCGTCACCATCGCCACCACCACGATCGCCGCCACCACGATCGCCGCCAGCATGGTCGCCTCCTCGGCTGCTGCTGCTACGAATGGTGTTGGGGTTGTTGTTGTTGCTGGTGGTGGTAGTGGTCGCCTGTTGTGGGCGGCTGCTCTCTCTCTCTCTCTCTCTGCTCGCTGGCTGATCTTTCCGACGATCAGCCGTCGACCGCAGCTGGTTGATGTGTGATCTGACGGTCGGTGGGTTGGTTGGTCTGCTGATCTGCTGCCGTGCCGGGCGAATCTGACGCAGAGGCTTGCTTCGATCGATCAGGGTTGAACCGCTTTGAATTGTTGAAGGTTCGCTTCATTATTATTATTATTATTATTATTATTATTATGATCATCATCATCATCGTCCTTGTCATCATCATCATCATTCATATCAGCAGCACCATTATCATCATCAATTGATGTTGTTGTTCTTGGTGTTGTTGCTGTTGTCGTCGTGATAGTTCGTTCGGTTACATACTTGACTGCTGTGCGAGCCATGTCCACAACGCAGCAAGCATTCATCAGCCATTAGAAACAGTTACAAGGTTACTTAGCTATTGCTTTTAATCTGTATATATATATATATATATATTTATATATATGCATATATATATATATATATATATATATATATAAATATACATATATATATATATTTATATATATACATATGTGCATATATATATATATATATATATGCATATATGTATATATATATATTTATATATATACATATATGCATATATATATATATATATATATGTACATGGCATTACTCTATGCTGTCATCCCAAGAAGGAGGCATTTTTATTCCGCTCTTGCAAATCGTCTTGGCCGGCGAGATTCTTTCAAAACTTGCTGAGTGTTACCCAGCTGGCGGACTTTCCTTCATAATAATCAATACCTCCAGGGTTCCCTCCAGGATCGTTTGTAAGCTGCCTCTAGCCTCTTGCCTATCTCTAGCTGTAATGCAGTTCTGTGCTGTGACGTATCCTGACTGCATCACAGTAAGTGCACAGCAGGCTAAAAACCTTCTTTGTTCTCTGGAAGTAACTTTAGAGGTCGCCTTTACATCTTACGGGATTGTAATGAGTAACCAGTGCAGCATATGTGCTGACCGTGCGGTACGCCCTCACTATCCTGTCGGTATGTATTATACCGGAGCACTCCTGGGGTAAGCTTAGCTACCCCTGGATATGACCTCCCCTCCCCAACCGAGTCGGAGGAACGTATCGTTACCGTTCGTGACGAGGATCTGCTCGAAGAAACAGCCAGCGGAAATACGATAATACACGCTAGGTGATTGGCTTCACCAAAGACGAGAGAAATTCTTATGGTTCTTTCTAGACAGATTCCCAGGGACCTATAGGTTAAAGAACTAGCATCAAGAAACCCGTTGATGCCCGGACATAGGGTATACTAATCAGGAGAACGGATATTCTAAGCAAACGGGGCCAGCGATGGAAAGCAATCTAGCCGGACCATTACGTATACAGGCCAAGTTCAATACTTCCTGGCCTTAAAAAATGGTACAGACTTAAGCACGGCTCGCTTACCTACACCGCATTCGTGTGTAGTTATTGGATGGAGGTGCATCTCAGGAGGAGCTGACAATGTAAGGCATTACTATGAACGCTGTGCCTGCTTCAACACTGAGCGAGAGCTACACTCTTGAACTTAAGACTGGCTATTAATGCGCGAATGAATGAATCACGCGGTTTATTGAGTATTTGCAAATACACTCGAAATCATACAGCATTAAGAAGTTTGCCCAATAGAGACAAGCGTCTCTATCGGAGCTCATCGACACATGCTCATCAAGAACACAACGACGTTACAAAACATAAAGCATACACCCTAGGCTGAAAAATCTTGACAAAGTGCTCCCGGTATCGAAGCTGGATATTGACGGCAAGGCGAGTACAAAGCCCGCGAAAGTCTCAAAGACCTTCAATTTTTTTTCCGCTGACTGCGTTGCCTGATTCTTGCCAAATGCTCCCATAAATGAGCGTATTATTGCCAAGTGTTAGCTCTACATATAGTATTTTATATTATCAAGTGTTAGCTCTATTATATATTATTGAGCCAAGTGTTAGCTCTACTTGATAGTATTGGGGTATTGGGGATCCGGTCGCCGGCTACGACGGCTTGCGATCTCACATTATCCACCACGTCAGATCTCACATAGTTGACCCGCTGACACACATCATCAATGCCATAGTAGATGAGGCAGCATACCCTAAAAAAAAATCCTTTCGGGGATGACTCTCAGCCAAGATTTAACGTCCATGGGACTGCTTATCGCATTGCTTCATAGGACCCCCATAAATACAAATGTGCAACGGTGGGGTTCGAACCCGCGCACCTATGTGTCTCCTCCGGTCGCGAGGCGCAGACGCATGCCACCACGCCACCGGGCTCGACAAGGCAGCATACTCTAGCCGCTTAAAGATTGCCAGAGTGGTACCGACCCACAAAGGTGGTAGTATGAGCGGTTCGTCAAACTACCACTCAATGAGTACCCCGCCTGTTTTATACAAGACTATTGTAATTTTTTATTTATATAATTTCACTATGTTAGCACTTTGGGGTGGACAATTGTCTCGTTTTTTTAGATGATTGTAATTGTATTTTAAAAAAAACGCCTGTTAGGCAAATGACAAACAACATGCTCTGAGGCGACCAATTTGGATTTCGCGAAAACCGGGGTACAGGTCATGCCGTTATGCAGCTAGTGGAGGGCACCCGTTTCGAGTTAGGTCGGAAACTGTTTTGTGCAGCACTTGTTGTAGATCTCAGGCGCGCCTTGACAGTGTCGGTTCAGATATTCTCCTACTCAAATTCAAGCACCTGGGATTTGACGAGCACGCCAATAAACTGCTATTGCGTACTTCCTTGGGCGTCATCAATTTGTAGACCTGGAGGGAACTCGGTTGGAACTGCCCGCAGCTTGGCTTGGTATACTCCCCAGGGCCCGTACATTGGCCCACTAGATTTTCTCTGCGTGTAAATAATATAGAAAATATTGGACGAGGAGCGGCTATCATTCTTGCTGATGACAGCACATTTAAAGATGTTGGACAGTCTGGTCAGGAGGTACATCGGGTGATGATGCAGGTTGTCACTGCCCTTAACGCGTGGTGTGCAGCAAACCGTATTGATATCAAAGCAAAGAAAACTCAAGTGGTGGTCTTCGGAAAGGGTAACACGATTCATCGAATGCCACCGGTAATCATAAATAGCTATCTAATTCAACCTAACGACTGCGTCAAGGTCCTTGGTGTAATAGACTTTCTGTTAACGCGCATGCAGAGTTCCATATCCGTCGATCTGCTATTATCACAAACTCATCAAGATACATCAAGAACAAAATTGGAGCACCTTTATGCAACCTGTTCTAAGCGCTCTTTTTTGGTCACCTTACGTATGGATCAGAATTTTTGACTGCCTGCAGAAAGGGTTGACAAGTGTGATTGAGTGTGGCACAGGGGCGCTTTCTTCGTACGTATCGGGAGTTGGCAGTCGAGAGAGAAAACAACACAATATATTGTATATAGAGAATACCACTCACTACTTAACCTTGATAGTGATTTTTAAGAACATCCATGGGATACTAGAACGAAAGAGACCAGGGTATCTAGGGTATCTAACATTTTCATTCTGAAGATCCGCATGCGCCGGAGCAGCAAGGGCAGCCAAGCGTTTGGCGTTTGAGCTGTCAGGAAAAGGAACATTTTTCGGTTAGCTTGTGTTGTTTGAAATCTTTAAACAACTTCAAGGGGAATTTAAGGTCACACATATTATCTCGTCAAATGTGGGTACACTAGTCTGCTTAAGATTCGGTTGGGGTGCTGTTGTTTAAACAGTGCTGGCTTTTATCTTTTCTTCGGAAACAGGTGAACCCGCTTAGTGGCAGTAAGCCTGGCGGCGCATGTGTCGACGTTTCCAGTACCTCATCTGAGGACTCGGACGACGAAGGCAACGACAATGACAATCTACCGGGCCGAGTCGACCCGACATCGGCTTCACGAAAGGTCGACATGAAGCGGGACACCCGCGAGCCGAACCCAACCAGTGAAGCGATTGCAGCCGCAATACAACGCACTGGGCACTCGACAACAGCCCACAAAAAGTCGAAGAAAAAGCATCATAAGAAGGACAAGCGACACAGAGACTCAGATGGTGACCGGAAACACAAAAAGAAGGCGACAAAAGATAAGAAGAAGAAGAAGAAGAAAAAGAAAAAATCATCGCATCGGGATGGGTAGAATCAGCGTAGTTAACATCTCAATTGCGGCTAGAATCCGGATTCAATTCCGTTTATGATCTGGATTTAACCGGGCTGTGGGACCGGGAACGTCGGTAGGCGGTCTGTTAGCTGAAAGTGACGCCGGCAAAGGCTGCATGAATTTATCCGCTACCATGATACGGTTCCTGCCTATAAGAGTAGATCATTGAATCTTGAATATTGATGTCGACACTGTAAATAAGGATATGATGATCCAACGAATGTATGATTAAACGAGTTTAGTATCGCTCGCGACTGAAAAAGCTGGCATCTATCGCCAATTGTAAATGTTTTGTACCTGTAAAAACTGCCACTTATATAAATACTTTACACTACACTACAAAAAAGAAACGTTGTTTTGTAGTCCAAGCCCACAAAGTGAATAAATTCATAGCCCAAAACTAGATCATACGTTTCCGAATGAATCCGCTAAACTAACTAACTAACGATCGACGTATTATTTGCTGGTACGTTTGATGACGTACTGTTTGATATTAACTTGAGCCATCTTGTATATACTCTATTTGAGTGAAATAAATATGATTGATTGTTTGTCTGACGAGCAAGTGTCCAATAAACGCATGCTTTCATGCTGGAAATAAATTTAATCAAATGTTTTGTAATTAGTTTGAGTATTCTTACGGCTATTACGTTTGCTATTATCATGACAACAAATATGAGATCTGGTCGTTTAAAATAGCATTCGCTACCTTCCCATAAACTAAAACCGCATTGGTTCTACAAGACCGTGCGCTTCTCATCTCGAAAAACGCCAGCAAATACGGCTGCCGAGGCTTACACTTCTTTCGCGCTCACAACTGTGACAAAGCGTACAGTGGAATCGAAATATTTTCTAGTCGTCTACGGTCAAACCTTCCCCGGCGTGTGTGTACAAGTCCTCGAAACTGCATCTTAGGCAAGTACTTTTTGCATATATGGGACTTTCCAAGCTATTTGTTGGAGTTGTTCCCATGAGCCCTAAGTCCCAAGGTATTTGTTCGAGGTTTCAATTCTCACCCTCGTCTTTGCTTCTTTGAGGAATTCATCCAGCTTTGTTCGGCAATGTTACATATTTTCGTGGACTTTTTTCAACAATAACTCCTTGTGACAGTGTGGAATGATCAAGCACAGAACCCAAGTGGCACCGTTGCATATACACTCCATAGTTCTACAGAAATAGATAGACTCTATAGATCGACTACAGAAATTGATTCCCACGTTCGAAATCGCGCCTGTCATGTAAGACAGATACACCAGAAGACAGGGAAGTATCGCGCACTAGCTACCCAAGTCATGACGCCTCATACAGTAGAGTCAGAAAATTTCGGTTTGGAGATTTTATCCCAAAAATGCCGTTTACTACCCTCTGCGGTCGAATGCGCGGGTATAATCTATTATTGAAGAAACTCCGTCAATAGTGGTGTCATGCTTGTTTAAAGCGGCTTACGAAGAATCAAAAACGAATTAGGAAAGTTTTTTATGCGCCTGGTAGACTAGAAAAAACAACGTTTATTCTGAGTTTTCTAAGCGGGCAAGGTCAACACAAGGGGCAGTTTTATTCTGATCAACTGAAATGAGTAGAAGCTGCGCTGCGCAAGAAGGAAGCCAGCCTAATTTTAAAAATAAGCATTATTTTTTTGTGACCACTCTGCCTTTAACGTATCCATCATACTTTCCTGACCTCCTACCGTCCGACCATTTATTCCCTTGAATCTTCAGAATATTCTCTCAGAGTGCGGGCAGAGCGTCACTATAGAAACAGGTCAACTCAATATCTTCATTTTTAGAGCGCCAGAATCCAGTTTCAACAAAAGGACAATTTATTATTTGCGATATCGATAGAAGACATAAATATCTGCCAACGGAGAACATTCTTATTAAATAAACCTTATTCAAATTTAACTCCTTAATCTATGCAGACCTAATTACAAATCTGAATTTTCGTTGACCCCTGATACTGGTCAATCAATAACATTTATTTGCGCCAAAATTTTATGAGTGGAGTTTCAATAACAATGGTGCAAAATGACGTGTGAGCATTGCTGAAGCCCTTATTTAAAAGTCATCGTCAGGGGCCTTAGCAGAACTATCCCACTGTTCCACGAGCCAAAATGTAACTTGTTTTCTTCCAGATTTCTTGCGGCCGTGACAAAGCCAGACCTCCACTGTATTCTTCAGTTTGTCGTTTGGGTCTATTCGAAATGTTTTTTCGAGGACCAAACTGATGAAAGTCGCGGAGCGACACGTCCGGGCTCCAGGGCGGATGCTTAAGCTGATCCCATCTGAACTCGACCAATGCACTTTGTGTAACTCTGGAGACTGTGAACGCACGTTACTGTAAAGCAGAATTGCCACCTCTGTGAGCAGCCAAGGCCGTATGCTTTAATGGAGTTGCGTAGTCTACGATGTGTTTCACAGCACACGTCACTGTTATTGTTTTTTCCGTGCTCGTGGAATTCGATGAGTATTGGACCATAGACGTTAAAGTATACGGTGAGCATCACTTTGCGTTCTGAAGGTACAGCCTAGAAATTTTCTCACATTTAGACTTGAATGTTTAGGAAAATTATGTACGAAGGTATGACACTAGCTCTCGTCACCGGCGAAAATCCGCATTTAAAAAGCGGGATCTTTATGATACCGGAACGAGTGTTACACCACTTGCCCCATACGCAGTTCCTTTTGCGGTTCGCTGAGCATTCAGCAGTTCAGAACCCACTATTCGCACCCCTTCCGTTAACCCAACGTCATTGCTGGTAAGGCTCAGCGTTTCCAATTGGAATTTTTATTTTTTGTTTATATTATCGGAAAAATATTTACGTTGTTTCTCTTTCTCTCGTTATGCTGTCTCCGCAGGCTCCGCAATCCGCCCAAGCTTAACTGAACTGTGCCGCAAGAACGAAAACGCTTTCCGTGTCTGGGACTGCCACATCTCAGATAAAACTCGTCAGCGCGACTGCACGTGGATAAATGCGCATTCTAACGGGGGTTACCTTACGCACGCACGTCAAATGAGGATAGTGTTTACGCTACAAGCGCTCAAATTTTGCTGCTGAGCTCTGCAGATCCCGTTAGTCTAACGGAGTTCTGTTCGGTGACTGTAAACCGCTATAGTCGCCGGAAACCATCTTTCCCTATGTTCTTCGATACCTTTACGCCCTTTTTGTCTCAGAACTCCTCACACGCATATAATACATAGAGAAGTCATATAATGACGGGGATGTTCCTGCTTTTTGTCAAAGTATTTTCACTTCGGTTCATAGGAAAAGCCCTAAGGACAAATATGGGGAATTAGCGTTTCATGTTTCAGTTTTCCACACCCTGTAGACCACACCCATAATTGGGACAAGTACTAGTAGCACAAGTAATATAGAACGTTCTAGTTCTTACTCAACAATCGTTTCGTACTACATCGAAAGCTATCTTGCACTCGGCTACTGGAGAGGACGCAAGACTCAACAATGCCACTATATGCGAAAAAAAGTCGATCCACCGAGTTTACTTTCCTTGAAAAAGTGCTCTTGCATAATCCGTGCCAGGTTTACGGCGGTCCGCTGGACCGCGACGTGTTTTACATGTGCTGCTCCGGTCGACCGGTTAACCCCGGGTCGACGATCACCCCGAGGTATTTCGCTTCTTTCCTAATTTCTACCATTCTGCTATCATAAGGTAACCTCCCCACCATGCAGTGCCTCGCGAAAGGTGTCGTTTAGAGTTCTGCGTTCTCAACTCGTTTGACCAAACGATTCTCTCTCCAAACAGACCCGTTAGTGGCATCTTGGTCGACGTCGTTCTCTGCACAGACAATATCCTAGACGAATCGAACCTCCATCTCGTACCGTACCCAGTCTCCAGTGATCACCTCAGCATGCAACTTTTGCTGCCACTTAACGTCGATCAAGGACTACTAGAGGAGAGATTGGATTTCATCAATGTAGACTATGACAGCGTCGTGACAAGCTTACGTAGCATGGATAGCGGACGAATGTTTGTTGGAGCGGTATCCCTGGATGCGATGTACAACGGTTTCATTAAACTTCTCTTCGTTGTCGTTGAGGACAATAGAGGTCGTAGGTCCGCGTACTCGCAAACCGGCCGCCAGCCTTTCAAGCTACATCAAGCGTCTGCACAACAGTCTGGAGCACACAACCTGCCGCCACCCAACATCGACTAAGAAAGAAGTTAGAGGCAGCCTTGATACGACAGTGGTGTCAGATTGAGCAGGTCGTAGCAGAGTCCGGAGATGCTGCTCGTTTCTTTAGATATGCTTCAACTCGTTTTAAGCTAAAGGACTATCTGTCTGTTCTTATTGATTCACGTCAACGAATTACTGATGGTCGACGGAAAGCTGACCTGCTGTGTGACTAGTTCGAAAGAATATACCTGAACTCTACTCCTGTCACACTGCTCTCTTCTGTCCTATGCCCCGCTAACGTCCAACAGGTCACCGAGTAGATGTATCAGAGGAAAAGTCTTTAAGAAGCTCCAAAGCCTTGATCCGAAGGTCAATCTCTGCCCGGAATTGCTCCCCGCAATGTTTTTCAAGAGGGCAGCAACAGGCGTGGTATATGCGCTTAGCAAGATCTTTCGAAGGTCACTAGAAGAAGGACGTGTACCAGCGATCTATCGCAAGGCTTGGGCTGCTCCTGTCCACAAAAGTGGGGCCAAGACTGACCCGACCAACAAACGCCCTGTCTCCCTCACAACGGTGACATGCAAGGTTCTGGAGAGAATCGTCTACTCTGCAGTCCTGAGCAGTGTTGAGTAACATATCTCTGCTGAGCAGCACGCAGATTGCCTACCGCAAGGGCCGCTCGAGCACCGATTGTCCGCTTATGTTCTTTAGCGACGCAGGCGGATGAATAAGTGAGGGACTCCCCGTGGACGCCATTTACTGTAACTTCAGGAGCGCCTTTGAAACCGTGGCCCACGATCTACTCATATGCGTATAGCCGTCTATAGGAGTTGGTCTCAAAGTCAACCAGTATATTTCTGATTTTTTTAGCGATCTGACTTTCAGAGTGAAAGTCGAGGTGACATTATCGAGAGAGGGTAGTGTTCTTACTGGTTGCCCGCAGGGTACTGTACTAGGTAGCTTCTCGTTTTGTTTTTATCGATCAGTTCAAACACATCATACCCAAACCGGTAAAATATGTAATGTACGCCGATTATATCAAGCTTTACATATGTTACATGTGTGTGTGGTCATCGGAGATGGGTCTAAAAGTATCCGCCCTTAAGTGTGGAAAAGCAAGCCCTAGAGCTTAAATCCGTGACCGAGCTGTTTAAAGAAGCTGACATAAGACAGCCGCGACGCCTGATTAAGAATGAGGATCTGTTTGACGTAATGCTTGAGGTACAAGCAATGTCGAGTCGGGCAGGGTTTGTTATTAGGACTTCAACCCAGACTACCAACGCTAAAGTGTTACACCTGTATCCATGGAGACTTGTGAAGCAATTGAACGAATGAGAACTAAAATGGTTGTGAAGCAATTTGTGTAATTAAAATAATTTGTGTACATGTTTGTGAATGGCTTTATACCCCACTTTATAATTAATAAAGGAGCGTTTCAATCAGTCATGTGTTTTACATGAGTTGCTCCGGTTAACCCCGGGTCGAAGATCACCCCGAGGTATTTCGCTTCTTTCTATTGGGAGGCCCGCTATCATACGGCAAACCCCTTTGTCCTCTCCAGGCCCACCAGATACAGTGCCTCGGTCTTATGCAGTGCAAGTGCCAGATGATTGCGGTCCATTCAGTCCGTCACTGTCGATAAAGCTTTGTTAGCTGTGTAGCTAGCTGTAGTAGCCAGTTCGGTATGAGCCATGACCATCAGAATCTAGCGTGGACCAACAGCTTCACCCCGTCATAGGTCAAGTTCGAGAGGACGGGTTCCAGAAATAAACCTTGCGGAGCCCCGGCAGTAACAATATGATTTTCTTTCTATGCAACCAGGGTTCCTTCACCCAGGTTGGGTAAAATTATTCGGCAGAGGCACGTAGATACCCTTTCCTCCTGAGCGCGTTTGTCATTATTGTTCACTTAATCACGTTGAAGACGTTTTAAACATCCAAACATCAGAAGCACGAATTCCCTCGTTTTGGGCGTCTTCCAGTCTACCTGCTTGTTACAGGACCCTATTAAGGGCTCCAATGATTGATCTACCTTTCTCAAAAACCACGCTCGGTATCTGATAAAGCTTCTCTGATTTCGAAATTCTCTTTCAATTTATTAACCAAATATTTCCAGGACCTTCCGCAAGGCGTGGAGTAAGCAGATGAGCCTATAGGTGAGAAACCTCTCCTACTTCCAGGTTTAGGTATGGGGACAAGGCTTACCTTCTTCCATAGCCTAAAAAACCTCCCTCCTAAAAAATCTATTAGCCAAAGTCTGGAAGACCTTCGGCCACCACTTACCGTAGGGGGTTTGCCGCCGGGGCCAATGGTTTTTCTAGACGTCTTCAGCAGAATATGCAACGGGGAAGGGGCCCTCCGGAGCTTGCCCACGACAATCTGGTACGGCAGGCCCTATATGCCACCGCATCTATCAGCTCTCTCCATGCCCACGTCTTGCTTTTAGCGATGAGTTCTCGCAGTCTTGCTTAGGCGGTTTTATACTTGGCCATTTGGCTTGCTTCAGGTCTGCCTCGTCCGGCCCGTTTCTTTTACTCAGCCAGCTCCGCGTCCTCATGTAGATTTTTTGAAGCCTAAGAAACGCCTATCTTGCCTCGGTTTGATTCCACCAGTGCCAAGTAGGAGTGGCGGCGTGGTCTAGGGGATTAGTGCGCTAGTCATGGTTGTCATCTACCGGTCCCCGGTTCGATCCCTGTTGTTGATCGAATTTTCTTTGAGCAATCCTCATTGAGATTAGATGACTAACCATACCGCTGAGGGTCAGCGGCCATGCTGCCACAAGGACTGTTAGGGAAACCCTAGATATCTTAACATGTCCGGCTCTCGGTGCTTTGAAGAAATACCTCAGGTTGAGTTCCAAGCCCGTAGGGGACGGAGGATAGTCTAGAATTAAAAACAACCTCCTTAAAAAATGTTTTAATTCTAGTGCCAAGTAGGAGGCGGCTTTTGCACTGATGCAAAGAGCCGCCGCTTTTCGCAAGCCGCACTGAGTATGACAGAAAGCTGAATTTCGTTTACTCGGCTTTTCGTAAGTCGGCTACAGTTCTCATCTAATTCAGCCTCTAGGATATCTATGTCAAGCCTACGCATATGCCAGCGCTTACTTATGAATGCTAGTGTCTACTCATAAACAGATGCATCTGTATCTCACTCATAGTCTTCTCCTCCTTCGCAATGCGCCATTCCCTGGTATTGTAGGAAACAACGATTCGCTGACCAGAGTTGTCTATAAAATCTGTCTGGAAAAGTAGCAGTCACTACGTTATTAAGTACTAGTAGGCTTCTATCGGCAAACCATTATGTGCGCACTCTAATGTATGTCGACTTGCCCATGCCGTGCTCGTGGCATGGAAGTCCTCGGTAACAATTTTTTTTCATTGAATTCCCCCAGGTTTTTCTTGGGTAAGAAATGGCAGCTGTAGAGGAAATCTCTAGATGCCGCTCAATCCGGCTCAGACAACAGGCAGAGCGCACCAACCCTGCTCGCGTGCGGTTTCCTCGAGCATATTATAAGCAGCCTGTTTTGGTTCCCCTGGATCTTAAACGTCTTAGGCGGACCCTCCCCTTCGACTGCCCAGTCGCCTTCAAAGTTATGAGCAACCATCGTGTCCTCTCCCCTGCGTATTTTGCCCATTATTTAATACACTGCAGCAACTGAGCAGGGTTGGACTGGCTCACACGCCCCCTAAAACTAGACCAATTCTATAGAGCCTGTATTGCATAACTGCCGATGCGCATCTCTTTATCGAATACCTTGCTGTCCGATATAAATTACTCAAAATGTTGTTTATATAGAGCTCATCCAGGAATGGGAAACATTAGTTTAGAAGTCTTCTGCATCGGCACAATGAAGAACGACCCATGAAGAAGAACGCTAGAACTACAAAACGCATTTCAACGTTTTCCAAAGTTTACGAGCACCTTGTAATCAGTAGGCTCGAAAGATACCTTGCGTCACCTGGGTTCATTTCGCCCAGCCAATTCGGTCTTAGGAAATCGCGGTCCATAAAGTAGGCGCTGGCATACCTTTGGCAAGAGATCACCAAGTGGAGCCTGGTGCATTCGCGTGCGGCTCGCGACCGGAGGAGACACATAGGTGCCGCACGGGTTCGATCCCCACCGTTGCACATTTGTATTTATGGGGGTCCGTCTATGAAGCAATGTGAAAAGAAGTACCGTGGATGTTAAATCTTGGCTGAGGGTCAGCCCGAAAAGTGTTAAGTGTTTGCTGAGGATCAACCCGAAAAGAAAAAACAAAGTTTCGGAAAAAGACGTTTAGGAGATCACCGAAACAATCGAAACGGAGACATACATAGTAGTTTAGATGTGTGGAAGAGGCTATTGAATATTTTAAAGTGTTTGGCATTATTGTTAGCGCCAGCAAGATTGGTCTACTGCATATTTTATATTATACTGTCTTTCAGTTTGGGTAAATCTTCCAGAACGATGCTCTGGGGACAATGTTCGGCAAAAGCCACATAGAGATTCTGTTGCTAATTTGTTTGCCGCGTTTGAATTGCTTTCAAGTAATGAAATGTACTATCTGCGTGTTGCGCTACTTGCGTTCAAAATTACGAGAGATAAGATTTCATCGGATATCTCCTTCCCACTCAGCACGGTAGCCAGCCACCCTAACCGTCGCTGTGCCACGTTTGTGATTTTGTTTGTTCTTTTTTAATGAAACCAGTAGGGAGTCTCTTGCCTGTCGCCTATTTAGGGCTCACTCTCGCCTGTGAGGGAATTTGCGAGGGTAGTTATGCAACATGTGACCAAGATGCCTTAAGGCAAATATTTATATGTTAATATATGAAAATAAATGAAATTGGTGCGAATGTATAGTGTAAACTTGCGTAATTGTGTTAACTGCATGTGTAAATTGGTGTACATGTGTGATTTATGTGAGCAAATTAGTGTAAATGTGAACACCGAGACACTCTGTTGTCCCTGTTGTCTGTTCACAACTTAAGCGTTGTGAAAACGCAGTTCCATCAATAGCTCAAACTTTGCATTGTACTGTAACGAATAGGCACGTTGTAATGCGTTTGCAGTTCACGCTTTATGTCACATATTCTGCAGCATACATGACCGTGCCAGAGAGGTAAGATATATACTAGGCGATGTTTGTTGCCGGTCGCCGGCATGCATATGTACCATACAATCCCGACACCACCCGTATCAAAAAGATACTGGTCAACACCGTTATATTTTCAGCCGACATTCTAGGTTTCATTAGTTTTCACTCAACTAGAATGTTATCACTGGGTCTGTGAGATAGATAGAAACAGCATGCTGATGTTTGCTTTCAGCCTTTGCTTTAGCCTCATCCTCATTCAGATAATTGTCAGTATTACTTACTCGACTAAAGGCATCTTCTAGACTGAACGCGTTCGAGAGCAATAGGAAGCATACGGCAGTGGTACCTTACTTGTAAATATTAGTCAAGCCCGGTGGCGTGGTGTATTCGTCTGCGTCTCGCGACCGGACGAGACACATAATTGCAGCACGGGTTCGAGCCCCACCGTTGCAAATTTGAAGTAATGGGGATCCGTCTATGAAGCAATGCGAAAAAGCAGTCCTGTGGACGTTCAATCTTGAGGGGAGGGTCAGCCCCAACACTTTACTTGTAATTATTAGTCTTGTTCGCACCACTTTTACTAATTATGACACTCTTTCGGAGATCTGCAAACGTGCGTCCTTTGGCCGATGGATGACGCCAATGACTGGCATGTGACTGACCTAGTCAGGCTGACTATAGTTGATACATAGGAGGAGCATGATCGATTTCGATTTCAGACGTATCCTACCTAAGCTCAATGAGCAAATGATTATCACCGTTCCTACAGCGCCAAAGAGTTTTATTGTCATTACAATAATAATAATAATAAGACTAATAATAATAAGAGTGATGATGATTATTATTATTAATAATCTACGTCGTCCGACGACGGCTTGATCTCTTCAAGTGGCAAGTGAACGACAACGACAATCATTCGTGATTTGTGATCGTTAGGATTCGAGGACAATTGCTTTCAGTAGAGTGGATAGAGTTCACTTTTCATTAAGACACGGCCACGAGAGATGGCCCTTCGGCACCTCACCGGACGCGCCTGGTCGCCGTCGGCGTCATCATCATCATCATCATCATTGTCGTTTTGACGTTTTCTGCCTTCACAAGCAACGCCTCACTGGTTGGCTGATCATAACAGACCCTAGCAGATGATTCTGTTAGAGTAAGGTAATCGCTCACTCATCGTGTAACGTTCTATAAAAACGATCGCAATAGGAATAGTCGTTATACAAATAATAGTAGAAATTATATATATATATATATATATATATATATATGCGAGAGCTTCCAGATTGTAACACAACGTTGAGGCTGCTGTTAATTTGTGTGGTTGTCGACGAGATTTTCGACCGAAACGACGGGTCGTTCCGTTTTAATCGATAAGTCGCGGCGCCGGCGACTCATGTGTCTGTTCGCCGGCCGGTAGACAACTGTGTCGCAGTCGAACGCTCGCTTCGGTTTGCCCAATCACCACCACCACCACCGCCACGATCGTCATCATCGTCGTCATCATCATAACGATAATAGGATTGATAATAAATAATAAAGATAGCGCTCAGCAGTCCTTCTTCTAGTGGGGAGTTCATTTGTTAAATAAAATCAGAAGCGGTTTCGTCGTCGTTATCATCATACGGGTGACAATGCAATGACAATGATACGAGTGCTAGCTGGAGTGAAAAAGCTTATGGTCAAAGTGTGTCGGTGTGCCACATGAATACGTGTTTGGTTCACGCCGCCCCGCCCCATTGCCGCCCCCGCCACTGTTGGCCAGCTGCTGCTGTTGTTGTGGTCGTTGTTACTGTTATTGTTATTGTTGTTGCTGTTATTGTTGTTGTTGTTGTTATTGTCGTTGTTGCTGTTGATGGGAGAAGGTGGTGACCCAAAGGTAAGGAGAGGGGAGCAGACGCGAGAAGCGAGTATCGGCCTATTACTAACAACCTCCTCGGCTCCTCGTTGCATGATCAGGATTCATTGCGTCAGACCATCAATTGAAATCGGCTCTTCCGCCGCCTGCCGGTCTCTGTGTTCTGCTCTAACAAATCATGACTGTACCCACGCCATAATCACTAACTGATTTCATTGTGGGAAGCAGCAGCAGCAGCGGCAACAACAGTTTTCTTTCATCGATTTCCATCATCATCATCATCATCTTGGCTGGTGGCGGTATAGTTACACTTTCTGATTTCCCACATAGCACCGCCGGCGGCTCCACGATCAACGCATGCATCATGTCAATATTATTATTATTAATATTATGATTATTATATGCTGTGGAGTTGTTCATCACAAGGACGGCTACGGCGATCGTCGGCAACGTAATTAACCGCATACGCTCATATCATCATCATCATCATCACTGTTTGTCTAGTTTTTCCGCAGCATCATATTCATTACCATCATCATCATCCCCTTCCTTCTCCTCCTCCTCCTCCGCACCACCAATACTATCAGCTTCAGCTGCATAATTTTCTTGATTTTCTCCTCATCATCATTATCAGAAGCATCGTCATCATTATTCTGATGATTACAATTATTATTATTATTATTCCGCGTTCAACTACCTACTTTCACGATGACGACGACGACATTCTACCAAAATTCATTCTTGACATGGTTGGCGGCTTCTTCTCGTACAACTACAACGGCCCTAAAAAGACAACGACAATGGTGATGGTGGTAGGACAATGGCCATGATAAATCACGTATCAGTTGTATTATTAGTAGTACAATTACAATTACTATTCTTGTATGACACGCCTACGATTACGCATCATCACGTACGCTTGCTTCCTGTTATTATTATTATTATTTTTATTATTCTCCGTCTTCATGGTCAATTCATCGAGCGCTACTTTCTCTGCTGTCTGTCTGTCTGTGCTGTATTCTATCACATACACACCTTTAATGTTTCAATTCAGCCCTACCGCTGTTATGTCAGCTCAGTCGTTGGGTCTGCGACTGCCGACGATGACTTATCGGCGTTACTCTGCTTCGACGTTCTCATATTATGAACCATAAGAATTTAAGCATTACATAGCATTTGCTTTATTTATAGGGCGTGAATATATATATATATATATATATATATATATATATATATATATATGCGTAAAGTATATACAAGCGTTCGTAAGTGTACATTGGAATCCTCAAAGAGTTCCCCGTTGGTTCCCGGTCGAAGACTAAACACGACCGATCACACTGAAGAGAGAGGAGAAGTGACACGGCATTGTTGGCGAACTCCAACTGCAGCGCGACCTCTTCTCTCAAAGAGAGCCACGCTGAGCCGCCGCAGCTCCGGCTGGCTAAATTGGGCCTATTCTGTTGTTGGGAGGACAAATCGCCCGAAAGGTTTTGGAAACTGGCTTTAAAAGAAATCGCAAGTTTATTGTCGCAAGTAGCAAGATCGTGCGTTTTTCGCCATGTATGCTACTACTTCTACGCGACTTGTTATTATAGCCAATCTAAACCTTGCTGAGTTTAGTGGCGGCAAGCCAACGCCAAGCTGATTCACACGACAACAATTGCACAGTAAAAACAACAACAACATCATCATATTGTAAACGGTTAAAACGAGTGAAACAAAGTAGAGAGCAGCAAAACTAACGCACTCACCCACACGGCAAACACGCTCAGAGCTGCAGCCATTCCGAGCCAAGCCTCTGGACTGAATGCTGTGAGTGACACAGAACCGGTAAGTCGAAGCAGTAGCTCAAGTAAAACAGTGACTCTTGCGTTGTTGTGTTCTGTGGGCGACCAACAGAAGGGCGTCCGTCCACCTGCAATTGACGTCGGTGGAAGCCTTCGGCCTGCATCTGGCTCCAGATGTCACCATAATGCGCGTTGCTTAAGGGAACGACATTAAAGTGCTCACCACTCGCCTATGCTTTCTGGCTGGTGGTGCGGCGCGTTTACTCTCATGTGCCCTCCCAGAAGCCAAGCAATCGACCGCTATCAGGGATCGATTGTGTGCTATTGTTGTTGTTGTTGTGTTTGTTGCAATTGTCGTTTCTGTTGTGTGTTGAGCTGGTGTTTGTTGTTGTTGTTGTTGTTGTTGGTGGTGGTGTTGTTGTTACTGTAATTCTAATCGGGCGTTGTCCGTCCATGCTTTCGGCCATCCCTAATAAACCGAATTTAGTACGCTTACATAAGGCAGAAAATGCTAGCAATTTTCTACTGAATTATTCCAACCGGACACATCCAACAGCTATTGAACAAATAATCGCCAACTAGACTGTCTGTACTAGATACGGTTATCAGTGTAACATAATAATTATTCCTAATTATATATTACTGATATATATATATATAGAGGGTGCGGTTATTATCATTTGTATTATTACAATCTTACCGCCGTCGCCTAGTCACCTATTAACATCAACATGTTAATATTTTGATCAGTAAAAAACGTACAGTAGTACTTTGTGCAGCCCTTGAACCACGATACCGAAATAATCCAAGCTTATTAAATCGCGTAAGCACCTCAGTAGTATATTTCCGTCATGATTATCGTGATACCCATAGATATTAACAATCGAGACGCGTGAGCAGCATCAAATTAAAGCAATTGTTTTAAACCTGGTTTAGGAATGCGTAACTAATGACAAGGAACCAGCACATAGAGGCGCAGCACTAAAAGGCTGCAAGGGATTGGTTAAAAGTCTATTGCTAATCTGGGTGGATGAATGCATCACATACTATCTGTATGCTTAAAGATATGTTAAGATAAGGAGCACAATAGCACCTCGGCGAACACCAGGGGACAACAGACTATTTGTATACTTGTTGCTGAAACCGAAATGAGGAAACCGGTCAGGGATGACAAAGCGAATGAAACTAACTATGGTGATTATCACCCCATTCTAAAAGGCGGATAAGTTTCCTTTAGGTAAGATCGAAGAACGTACTAAATGTCACTTATTAATGCTAAGCGATTAGTCCAAGTGGGTGAACAGAGACAGCCGCCATTACCGGCTCAACAGCCACAAATTGCCATGTGTATTTGGTACACGCTTGTTAATAATAATATTATTGTTGTTGTTTTTGTTGCTCTGATTGTTGTGTCGTCGTCGTCGCCAAGGTAGCTGTCATGATAGTGACTTGTTTAAAAGTGTTGGTGACATTCAGACTTTTTGAAATTTGTCTGAGTTGTTGTTGTTGATGATGTTGTCTTGTCGCAATAAAACGTCAATCGTTGGCTAGTGTCGATATGTTGTTTGCTATTGTTGCTTCTGCCATTTTGCTGTCATTGCTGTTATTCTTGTTTTTGTTGATGTTGTTGCGTAACTGCCACAATTGTTGCCAACGACGTTCTCGCAGCTTAGGCTGACGCTCGGCTGATTCGTGTCGACGTCATTCGGTTGGCAGAGCAGTTTTTTTTGCATTTTAGCAACAATCTGAGACACACACACACGCACACAGCTGCCGCTGTTGCTGGTCATATATTGCCAGGCTGGCCAATGTAAAACGCCAGTAGCAGTGTCGGATGTAGGTAGGTAGGTAAAGCATGTTGTACGCCATTCTTTCTGCTGCTGCTGCTACTGCTGCTGAATAACAATAGTAGTAATTCGAATTCATAGTTAGCAAAAGCCGCTAGAGACATACGAACGGGACTGCGTGAAAATGAGTTGCTATCACCGCTACCGACAGACACGGAACTCCATCATGTGGGTGGAGTGGATGACTGTCGGCTGACTGGAGCTGAGCTAGCTTATTACGACGACTACTAGTAAGTCCTCCTACTACTACTACAACTACTACTACTAACTGGTAACGAATCAATAAGACGTTGTCGATGTGTTATTGCAATCGTGCGCACGATGACATGAAGTGCCATATCATCGAGTCAAAATAGTCGGCCTTCGTGTAGCATCTACGTTAAACGCTCCAACACCGATATACATGTATATGTATGTATGTATGTATATATATGAGAGACAGCCAACTCTGCTGTTCTCCTGCGAGCTACAATACCTAACTGTCAATGAATGCCATGCTGTCACAGCGGGCCTTCTTCTGGCCGAGACAAAAAGTGAACAAGCGTTTAACGCGCCTCTTGTACGAAATAGAACCAACTGGTAACGGGTGCATTTGCAATGTATATATATATATATATATATATATATATATATATATTTGCAATGTATATATATATATATATATATATATATATGCTATTGTGTGACGCATGAACGCGTAGCACTGCGTCTGGCTATTATTTACAATTACATTCGGCAAAAATATATATATATATATATATATATATATATATATATATATATATATACGAGTATATCATAACGGTATCATACTTGTCTCCCTGTTTCTACATCTCCCGTACTCCCCTCCTCGTCCCCATGTTTATCCTACACGAAGTGGTTGTTGTTGACGTTTGCCAATCTACGAGTCGACTTTGGAAAAGAGCGCAAGACGACTCTGCCAAAAGCGTATTCCAGAGCGCAGCAGTGATCCTGGATTTTTCCTGAGTTGAAACAGTTGAAATTCTCGTTGCTTTCGGTGCAGTTGTTTGTCGCTATCAATGCCGACGTCCGGGGGCCAATGCCTGTGACGTCAAGCAGATCCGGCGGTGTTCATTCGAGTACAGTACATGTCGTGCGTCCTGTCGTGATGATCGGTTGGTTGTTAGCAATGCAACAGCTTGGCAGCACAGCGGACCTTTAAGGGATTTGTAGACAGAGAAGAAGGTACGTTTTACGTTTCGCCGTGGATGGTGCACGTGATCCAAGACGATGATCGTGGCACGGCTTGCGATCTCCTACGACACAGGTGGACTGGGCGAAGCCACACGGGGGGATCCAAATCACCATTCTTCCGATTGGAAGCGCGGATCGGATGTGAAATAGTATTTTCGACTGTTTTCCCTCTGTCAACATTCATTAATCGCCAGCGTCTGATGTGTTGTGGCTTTGATAGGAGCTGCTTACTAGCATATTAACGATCCGGCTCAACTGTTCTAATTGATCTCGGGATGGTTTCAAGGGTTTTTTCAGTGCGAATGTATCGAACATGCATCGGCCTGTGAAAGCCGCGGAAGGGGAAGGGTGTCGTGGTTGCGTGATTCGCGAGACAAGTCAGCCACGGCAATCCAGACTTAACCGGAGATCGGATGCCTATGTTTGCACCTTCAAAGGGATACTCTGTTCTCAACTTGGGCCCATAGCAGGCACAAATATGTGCGACTCGGTCTCGATCCGCTTTATTTCGAGTCCGCCGTTGTCAGGTATTGTTTTACGTCACGGATAGGACAAGGAGCGATTGATTGGCATGCTCCCTTGGTAGCGAAATGTAATCAGAGACGGACAAGACTATGGTCCGTTCAGGTCAGATTCGTTACACAGCTCACCATTATTGTTTCATGATAACCGACGAGTTTCATGCATTGTTTATTGCCCGGTTTCTTCGGGCTCCCTGGGGCCTTCTGTTTCGTTCCGACCTTTCGCTGTATGGCTTTGTGCTCTCGTTGCTGCTGCTGCTACTGATGTTGTTGCAGCCTCTGTCTGTTGTGGCTCGGGAGGGCGCGCCACACTGACGCTTACCGTCGGCCCAACTGGCGGTAGTACGGGCACCTTAGCCACGGAGGCGGGACTGCCCTTGGTGGGCAGGCTTGTCGAAATCTCTGCCATCTCTGGCAGCTGCCCTTCGGGAGCCTTTGGGACACTGTCCGAGGGCGTCGAGGGCGTCACTGTAAACAGGGGCACTTGCAGCTGCTCGGTGGTCCCCTGCGAGTGGCTCCGCAACCGCGTGGGCTGCGGCACCTCGAGGCATTCGGTGATCGATGCAGACTTGGGGATCTGCGTTTGAGTCTTTGCCGATGACTTTGTGATGAGCGGGGGTGAGCCCGCGCCGGGCGTCGAGGACAGAACCAGAGGTGAGGCTAGACCCTTGCCGTCTCCCAGCGCGCCATGATGGCCGTGATGGCCGTGCAGCAGCGTGTGGCCGTGCGGCTTGTGCACCCGGTCGGGCGAGAGGGCGCGACGCAGGAGGGGAGACGAAGGCTCCGCACTTTTGGGTCTCATCAGTCCTTGCCGGCGAGGATTGCCAGCGACAGCCAGAGGCGCGAGCGGCGTTGTCGTCGAGGTGCTGTGAAGTGCGGCCGGATGTGGCGGTACGTGCGTGCTGTGTGGGTGGCCGCCTCCTACGACCACCGGATGGCCATGCAGGATGCCTGCGGGCGGCGTCGTCATTATAGTTGACGTCGTTGATGACGAAGACAACGACGACGACGAGATAGACGTCGCTGTTGCTGCTGCCGGTGTTACCATCATCGTCATCATCGTTGAGGTTCCATGGGATGAAGATGATGATGATGATACCGTAGACATCGCTGAGATCGCCGAAGTCGAAGCTGCTGCTGCCGCCTGCCCATGTGGGTACGCGAGCGGAGAAGGCGACCGTGTAGGACTGACGCCACCGCCGACGCCACCCGGTGGCAACGGCGACGGCGTACGCGCCAGAGGTGAGAGGGGAATGTGCCCGACGGACTTGCGCCGCGGCGAACGGAACGTCTGCGCCAGCTTGTGTTTAAGGCCGCAGAGTGTCGATGGCCGCTGAGTAAAATGCGGCCCGCCAGAAGGACTAGCGCATCCGCTGCCCCCGCCGTTGCTGCTGTTGTTGTTGCTGCTGCCGCTGCTGGGGTTGTGAGCGTTGGGGCTCCCGCCGCCCGGGGCCCCATTGCCTCCACCTGAGGCAGTAGTGATTCCTGCTGCTGCTGCAGTTGCTGCTGCCGCAGCTTGGGCGGCGGGCGAATTGGGCGCGCTCGAGCCAGGAGATGATGACGGCGACGAGTTGCCGGTCGTCGAGTGCGACGAGTCCGAAGGCGTCTGCGTTCTAGACAGGGAAATAATGCCGGGGGTGTGAGGACTGTGCGGGGTATGGGGAGGCTGCTGCTGCTGCTGTTGCAGCAGTTGCTGTGGTTGTTGGTATTCCTGAGAGGTTTGTTGCTGTGCCGGTGTTTGTTGTTGTTGTTGTAGTAGTTGTTGACTATGATAATGGTGATGACGTAGTTGAGCTTGCTGCTGCTGCTGTTGATGTTGTGGTTGAGGTTGCTGCTGCTGCTGCTGTTGTTGTGTCGGCAGACTTTGGAACGATCTTGACAGAGTTAGGTCACGACTGCGCGAGTTGATGCGTCGGATCAGCGAGGTACGCCGTTTACGTTCCTCGCTGCTACGTGACACCCCTGAATAGGCGAAAAGCACACGAACAAGCAAACAAAACATCGCAGATATTGCTAATTACTCATAGACATTCTGATACTATTCCGATAGACATAATATATGCCTTCTGCCAATTAAAGAAAGTATATATATACATATATATATTAGTCCTTATATATTCCATTACATATATACATATATATATATATTTATTTAGGTGTATCAAGGTATATATATATATATGATTATTAGCTAGCCGTATACAAACGTACATACGCATACTACCAGCAAAAGCGTGACGCTAGTATGTCTACAGCTGACGGACTGAAACAAGCGGCGGCGGCGGCAGCAGTAGCGACCATTGTGTAACTGCTTACCTGGAAGATTGCCGTGCTGTCCAGCGACCCTCGACGATGACGGAGTCGAAGCGGCGTTTGGTGCTCCTTGACCTCCTCCAACAGCACCACGCTGGTGCCGTGGAGGCCGGCGCGCCAACCGACTGGAGAGCGGATTGCGTCGCCGACCTCCGCTCTTGATCGACGTTGCTTCGAGGGGTGTCGTACGAATCGTGATGCGGCTCCCGCCAGCCAGAATCAGCTGGACGACTTGCGGATGCAGAAGTCCCTGAACGGCCTCGCCGTTGATGTGCGTGATCAGGTCGCCCGGCCGCAAACCGGCGTCGAACGCCGGACTGTTGTTCTCGACGGCCTAACAAACGACGAAAAGCAGACGACAATAAACGTGACAAAACCACAACGACGACGACACCCACCACCATCTCCAGATAAACAGAAGCGATTAACACGCCGCACTTGACGTTTGCTGCTCAACACAGCTGGTGCTGCTGTTGTTTGTGAGCGACCCTACTAATTTTCTGATTGACACTGCCCGTATGTATTATATACATATAGTATATATTATAAATATCAATGCTAATATTTTGATAGACTCTAACAAACATATAGCATTTCGACTAAAGTCAGATCTGTTGGAATATCTCATTATTTGTCTAGCAAAAAGTTACGCTGTTGTTCACAGTTGTATGAATGTGCGCGGACTGAAGATTCAAGGGGTTTAGTATCCCAGCCAACATATGCTACTACGAACAATAGCGAACACGTGCAAATGCTGGCACTTTTGTCTAACGCGTTTGTAAGAGGTGAAATATGCTCCATACTGCTGATGACGATAATAATAATAGCGGTAGGTTGTATCAGCGGAAATATCAATACACGTCCCTGAAGAATTTCGCGAGATTAAAATAAGCAATTATGCGCGATCGACCCGAGGCGCAGTTTTTTCGGGCGGATGCACTTCTTAACTATCTGTAGGCAAATCTTCAGCAGACGTTTACATCTCACATTTGTTTCAATTGAGGAGTGATCAATCGAAATTATAGAACAATAACAATACTACAAATCATAATCGGATAATAACTACGATTTCTATGACTTTGACTGCTTCCCAGACAGCCGTAAACGCCGATTTTGAAAACAAAGCTGAAACTGAAATAACTGCCATGCACCTAAACACCTATCTGCGCACGACACAAGCGTTACGTATCATGTGAAACAACATTAGTAATAATAAGAGCGGCGACAACAACAATAATAACAACAACACAACAACAGCATAGAATTCGTCTGCCCCGTCGGTACTTAGCCAGCCACTTAGCTTGAGCTGTGTACATGACAATCGTATTGTTCCAGAGTAATTTTCTGTATCTTCCTCTCTCTCTCTCTCTCTCTCTATATATATATATATATATATATATATATATACATGTAAACATACACATGCATATCATGTGTACATATTCTTCTTGCCTCTTCTCGGCACATTTCTGCCGTGTGCAATAAATGCGGAAAATACAGACGCATTGCACATCGCAATGTACCCGTGGAACAGGACATATGCAATAGGCGGCGCAGCAGAAAAACGAGGAAGAAGAAGAAAGAAACAAAAACAACAACAACAATAAGGACAACAACAACAAAAACAACAACAACAACAGAGGTAGCATTCACATTACCACCACCACGACAACAGATGAGCGCGTGAGAAAAATTCTAGATAGCGTGTAACAAAACCGCGTCGAACTAATGGAATACTTGTTGAGCAAACGACGCGCTACAGCTGGGGCAACTGGCTGGTGTTAAGGTGCTGTCAGAGCGTACGCATGTCACGTATGCATATGTTGTCAACTCGTTGATCATCAAGACAGTTGGCTGTTGTGATAACTGGGTCGGCTTCCAGAAGGTAACGCGGAAAAACAATACGAAACCGACAAACGGATTACACCTTTGACTTCCACATACCGCGTTAAACCCGGAAAGCATCAGCGTGCGAGGAAATCGAAGATATTCCATCACGGGGGCAGTCTAGTAAGGGGCATCATCAGCGACGATGATGACAAAAGATACCAAGTAGAACAATACTGGTTGGGAGTCCCGGTACCACTTTCTCAAGGTGCCCAACACCGCAATAACATTGTCCGTATTTTGATATCGAGACTGGTTGCTCGATACGCCGGCCTGTGAAGTCCTGTCCTTCTTCCGCTTGTTCCGTTGCACCATCACCTCCTTCCACACACACGCCTTCTAGGGATGAGGTGAGTCGAGATCTAAAAAAAGTTTTCGGGCTGACCCTCAGCCAAGATTTAACGTCCACGGAACTGTTTTTCACATTGCTTCATAGACGGACCCCCATAATTACAAATGTGCAACGGTGGAGCTCGAACTCGCGCACCTATGTGTCTCCTCCGGTTGGTTGCGAGGCGCAGACTTAATTCACCACGCCATCGGGCTAGACAGATATGTGATCTGGCGGGCAGAAAATGTAAGGATATGGTCCTGACTACTCACGACTACTTTATCCATCCCGCCGGCTTGTCGTATCCGCCACACGTACAGTGTTCCTCACCTACGCCACGAAGAAGTCGCAATCAGGAGCCATCGCACATGCGTCCAGCTCTTGATTGGTCGCTCAATCCCCGGGGTACAGCGAAGGGCATTCAATGTGTAGCAAAAGGCATCATTGCGTTCAGCCACAGCCCTCGGGCTCTACGTCACGCGGCTAGGAACTTCCTGCGCCTACAGAGGTCACCTCTGTAGGTGCTGTAGACGCCCTACAGTGTGCCAGCCTACAAAAATGTGT